>LR738713.1:186460054-186500577 GCA_902687465.1 Secale cereale | reverse complement strand
GAGCTCGTGCCGCCATGACCAAGGCTTGGTCCGGGCCACGCCCCGCACCGCTGTTGCTCCTGCGGTGTCGCGTCGCTCGTGCGCGCCTTTGCCTAGCTTCGCCGCACCCCGCGTTGGTGCTGCGCGCCCGCTGCTGCTCGAGTTTGTGACCCGGCCTTCCCTCCCTCGTGCCCGAGCACGGCAGTAGCGCCGCCGCCGCCCTACTCTGTCCGACCCGTGCCACCCCAGCTTCTCCTCCGCGCTGCCGCTCCCCTCGTGTCGTCGCCGCACCGCGCCGGCCCCTACGCCCGCCTCCACTCGCCGCGGCCGGCCGGTGAGCCCCGTCGTGGCCATGGCCTCGTCGTGCCGGACTTTGGCCTTGCCACGCTTTCTCCCACGGTCGGGCTCGACCCGTGGGCCTATGGCAGGCGGGGCCCAAGGCCCAGAATATGTTTTTTAATAATTAAAAAACATTAAAATATTAATGAAATAATTATGTTTAATAAACGAATTAACTAAGAAGTGTATGACAAGGGGCCCCACTAAACCGTTGACTAGTCAAACATGGACCAGTCAACTATTGACTGGGAAGTTGACTAGCCCCACCTGTCAACCTCATGCACACTCTGGATGGGTACACTTTTGGGTACCCATAGCCATTTATCTATTTAATTCGATTTATTAATTAAATCTAGGAATTCCAGAATAATGTTAAAACTTTAGAAATCATATAAAATAAACCATGACTCGGATGAAAAAATTATACAAGAAAATTGCTTAGAACGACGAGACGAATCCGAATACGCGCTCCATTTGTCTGCCACACATCCCTAGCATAGCGAACATGCAAAATTCCCCCTCCGATTCATCTGTCCGAAAACATGAAACACCGGGGATACTTTCCCGGATGTTATCCCCCTTCGCCGGTATCATGTAGCACCGTGTTAGAGCACCCTAGTGTTGTGTGTTAACATGTCGTTCTTCTTTGTTGCATTAGAATGCTTTGTATTTATTATTTCTTCCACCCCTTCTCTCTGGTAGACATCGAGACTGATGCTACCTCGGTGGTCGACTGCATCGACGACGACCCCTCCTTCTCGTCAGAGCAACCAGGCGAACCAACCCCCCTTGATCATTCTGATATCGCCCACTCTATTATATCTTATGCTTGCATTAGAACTGCTACTACTTTTTGTATGATCCTATTCTGATGCATAGCCTATTGTTGATACCTACTTTCATACCTTACATGTTTATTCTAAACTGCTTAGTATAGGCTGGTTAGAGATCCATCAGAGACCCCCACTTTGTCCCGACTGCCCCGCTGGATTATCAGAAGACCCGAGCAATGAGATCGAAGACCAGGTCCCAGCATCGCACATCACTTCCCCTTAGTTGCTTGACACTACTGGGTTACTATCGATTGCCGAGGGTGATACCTCATCAGCACTTCTGATGTGAACCTTATAGGTTAGTTAATCGATTGTGGTCATCGAGGGTGATTCCTCCTTCTCCACTCCCGATAACGACAGTGTCATGAACTCCTCAAGAGTGAACCTCGAGGGTGATTCCTCCTTCATTCAACTTGACGATAACATCATGTGGAATTCCTCCAAGGGTGATTCATCAGGCTTCCCTTTGGTGTTAGACACACAGTTACTATGGTTACTATGACTTTACACTGAACCATGTTACTAAAGACGGGTCGTCCCTGAGGGGTACCCGCGCGAGCTTAATTGTGAGTGATGTGTAGACAGGTTGACCTGGAAGGTGCCAGCGAGATAATTACGAGGCGTGGCCCCGCATTCTTAGCCCTTGCCGCAAGTCCTTGAGATGCGGCAATGGGGTCACATGATCGTGAGTCTCTGCTCGTTACCGCGCGTTCCCAAGACACTAAACGGTTTGGATATTTGATACGAGGGCCTCTGGCCTGATAGCACTAACCATCACATGGGCATGGTATGGGCGTTTTGCCTCGTATGCATCAGCCGAAGCTTATTAGACGTCATGCCACTAAGCGGCGCGCATCGAGTTGGACTGGTAAACTCCTTCCTTTTTAAGGAGGTAGCTAGGTCTGCTCACCGGCCGCGTACACAATGTGCAGGAGTTCCCGGGGTGATGGCACAATACCCCTAGGGGCATAGGTTTAGTCCGGCGTGCTCACCTCTGTATTAAGCCTAGGTCGGGTTGCAGCATATTGTCTGGCCGAGGCCAAGCATGACCAGATGGTGTGTCCGACCGGAGTTAAGGGAGCGTGTTGGGTAAGTTGCTGCACCCCTGCAGGGAAGAAACATCTATCGATAGCCTGTCCTACGGTAACGGACACTCGGAGTTGTATCCCGATCGATACAACTGGAACAGGATGCTAAGGCATGAATTGGATATATTGCTTTGGGAGTCGAGAAAGGATCCCGGAGCGTTGATATAACAACATAAATATGACTTATGTTATACTACTCTACTCCCTCCTGTTACTGCAATACGGTGGTTTCTCCCTCGATGGGACTAGCTTCTCCCCCTCTTATTCTGGCATTCTGCAGTTAGTCCATAGATACTACCCCTTTTCATTCATACCGATGCATATGTAGTGTAGATCCTTGCTTGTGAGTACTTTGGATGAGTACTCACGGTTGCTTTGCTACCCCTTTTTCCCCTTCTTTCTTATTTCTGGTTGTTGGAACCAGATGGTGGATCCCAGGACCCAGATGCCACCCTTGACGACTGCTACTACCCCGGTCGAGGCTACTACTATGTGCAGACCGCCGACGACCAGGAGTAGTTAGGAGGCTCCCAGGTAGGAGGCCTTGCCTTTTCAATCATTGATGTTTTGTGCTAGACTTCTTAAGGCAAAGTTGTTTAACTTATGTATGTACTCAGATATTGTTGCTTCCGCTGACTCTTGTGTATTCGAGCTTATGTATTAGAGCCCTCGAGGCCCATGGCTTGTAATACAAAGCTTGTATTATTTTATTTGTGTCTAGATTTGTGTTGTGATATCTTCCCGTGAGTCCCTAATCTTGGTCATACACATTTGCATGCATGATTAGTGTACGATCAAATCGGGGGCGTCACAAGTTGGTATCAGGGCCGACTGCCTGTAGGAATCCCCCTTTCCAACTCCTTGGCCGAAGTTGAGTCTAGTCTTTGAAAAACTTTTACTAACATTGTTGTGTGGTTTGCGGGCCCACATCACTATTGGGTGGTATTAGGATCTTTTATTCCTCGTCTATACTCTCAGATTCTGATCTCTCTTCTATCCGGGTTAAATCATGTTGCTAAAATCTAACATTAGGTTCTCGAAAATTCTTTCTCTCGGAGAGCCCCTTCAGTCCAGATGATCGCTTGCTGCACCAGAAGATTTCAAAGTTACCCTTCGATGTTTCCCCGAAACCCTTGTGCCCTTCGTCGTTGCAATTCCATATCACCGATAAATCCCTGTGGATAGCTGCATACACTTGTCGTCCATACCTTCTTTTCCAATTGTTCTTGTTATTACAAGAAACCCTGAAATACTTTAGATATTACAAGAATCATTTGTGCCTGCTGCCTTGCAGCTCCTTTTCCGCATGAATACATGTATGAATAATTCCTCACACTTACCGGGGATTATTTCTTCCCCAATTGTTCATGCGTTTCACAAATGTCTTCGAAACGCTATTCAATATTCCGAAAATCCTCGACAACCTATTGCTCTGGAAAGTTTTACCTGCTTACATTATGGTTAATTCCATAAGTATAGCAATATTCACTAAAATCCTTTGTGGTTGTCATTCTGAGCCTTTGATTCAACATGTGTGCAATTACTCGCAGTATTCAATGATCCTTAGAAATTTTACTTTTGGCTCAGACAATATTTAAACAGGAGCTGGTTCTTGGCAAATCAAACCTTGGTTGATTGCCGTTCTAATTCTATTCAACTTACCCATCATTTGATCAGAGCGTCTGCTTCTGATCCTTAATTTTGGAAAACAAAAAATTCCTTTGATAATTAAGCTTTGGAATTATCCAAATGTTTTTATAATCCGATGCCTTTCCATTATTTGTTCTTCTGGTTGAACATCGATACTCACATCAGATTCTTGGCAGTCCGCCAGACCCATTGTTGGATTATTGTCCGACAACATCCTTCTTATTCAATAATCTTATGAGTTCTTCCACAGATACATAGTGCCTTTGGTAAGTTATATCCTCTGCTTTTGAGCTTGTATAAATTACTCCTAAAGTTTACATTAATTGTTCCTAAGATGCCTTGATGGGTTGAACCTATGCATTTTCTAATCTTTGTGAACCCGGAAAACTACTACGAGTCATACTCTACTGGTGTTATGTCAGATAAAATTTCAACACTAGAACCGCATCGAAGGCGAGATGTGAATGAAAGGTTATGCATTAAAGAAGTGGGAGTCGACCTTGAACTTTGTATTCATGCCCATGGACACGATGTAGATCCTATCATGGAAGCTTCTTATATTAATAACTATTTCCTTGATAAAATATCATCTGATATCTGTCAAGTGATCCTTTACAAATCGTGATTCCGACCATATTTTCTCCTTGATTCCATTTCTAGGACAAGTTAAACCACTTACCTTCTACAGATCGATAATCTCAGCAACTTCTATGTTGATCTTCCTTCGGGTATTACCCTCCAGTATCTCGAGGATATCAAAGAACTGTGTTGCTTCGTATGAGTATTCTTCTAGTGTTGTTTCTCAATGAATTCAGATTTCCCCGAGTTCTGACTTATTAGTCATTCGAGGCCACCAAAAAGTGAATCGATTCCACACTGATTTGATAACTCTTAAGTAATTTTTGTTGCTCACGAGTTTAATAATCCTTCAAGTAATTCCTAGCCCGATCGGATATATCATAATCATCCTAATTTTTAACTATGCTTCTTGGTCCTTCTTCTAGGAGCACAAATTTTGACGGTGAGCTAAGCTTATGTTAAGCTTCTTCGTCATAGCGTTTCACCTTAAACAGTTAGATTGATCCTGACCTTACATCTTAATTGTTGTTCCAGTAACCTTTTGCTTCACCGTCCTTTTAATTGATGCCGTCGATGATCGATTACATCTTCATGAAACATCTCGACAAGTGTGTCATGATCATCATCAACATGGTGAGCTCTCCCAACATATCAATCAAACTCATGATGAGAAATACCATCATCTCCCCTCGATGATTGGTGTTATCATCGACAACATTGTCGACTTCCTTCCAACACAAACTTGATGATGTTTTTTGTAGTACCTTGAGTTCCTTTCTATCCAGCTTGTATTATGATCTACCTTGATGTATTACTGCCTCTTTTGTCAAGGATGTTGTGTGAGTTTCACCACCTCTTAAGAAATTCTAGATATAGTGATACTTCTCGCCATCACCATTCTTTCTTGGTCCCCGTGTTGATTCTAACTGGGATACCAACAAGTGGACGGTGCTACTTGGATCCTGTACATCTAACAACCCTATTGCTTTGAAGTTAATGGTCGATAATTAATTCTTAGACTATTGATTAATGAATCACCACTCGAACATTGATCACGCTACCTAAGGTTGTTCCTCGCGCGTGGCCTTGTATGTAATTCTCGAGCCACCTTCCCAGAGATCAACAATTCTGGTATCAGACACGATACTTATTCCAGTTGCTTTGAACCCCTTCCACGCCCTATTTTAGGCATCAAATGATTGCATGCCCACTCGAAACTTCCCATGAAACCTTCTTACATTGCTCTCGATATCTTCTTAAGTTTCTATTCGAGAGTTACTTCCCTCCACCTTCCCCGATGTTATCCACCAGATAGTCAACCTTGAAGAGGTCCATTCTCCCGGAATACCCCCCTTATTCTTTCGTAAGTATGATGGAGTTCCCGAAGAAAGGTTGACGATTTCATCATGATGGCTTGAAGCAGAGAGATGAAGACATCGGCATAATGGATCGACCTCTTCGAGAAGAGCAATCAAGACCAAGAAGATCCGTTAGAATTTCGTAACCAGATCTTTCCCCCTCTCTCTACCTTCTAAATCTCGGGACGAGATTTCTTGTAGTAGAGGAAATTTGTGACACCCCGATAATTACGCTACAGTAACTCCACACTAATGATGCCAAGTCATCATCATTATGCCCTAAGAAAAACATTTAAGAAATATTTCAATCTCAAGTTCAGATTTAAAATAAATTTAAATTAATAATAAACCAATCATAAAGACTAAAGTGTCCTTAATATTGCAAAAAATCCCAAAGCTATTATAAAAATAAAACCAACATTATCTGACACTCCAAAATGCCCCTAGCTATTTTTGAATGGCCCAACTGCACCCTTCCAAGCATGTTTAAAATCTAAACCCAAAACCAAATGTTTTCAAATGAGGTTAAACTTTTTGTGGTAGTACCAATTCATGCAATCTAAATTATGTGGCTACTTTCTTATTTTACAAATGTCAATTGGTACTAAATAAGAATGCAAAACTAAAAATAAATAAATAGAAACAGAAAGAAAATAAAAGAGAAAAGGCTTAATTAAAAGAGAGGTGGCCCATTTGCCTAGGAGGCCCAACCCAACAGGGTTTTCTCCCACCTCCTGCTACAGAAGCAGGGGAGGCTGTGGCAGCCATCCCATGTCCATGGGTGCGCCCGGCCAGGTGTCGACCATCCCGCGGCGCTCCCTGGTGGTTAAGTACGACGCCCGTGACCCCTCTGTGAACCCTAATCCCTTTCTCCCCCTCGCTCACTCGCACTCCCAAACCGGAGCTCACATCCGAGCTGCAGTCACCGCGTCGACGTCGAGGCCGTGCGCCAGAGCCTCCCCGCGGCGCCAGAAGCTTCTTAGGAGATGGGCCCCTTCGTCATCTTTCTCTACGGCAACTAGCTCTAGTTAGAGTGCCCCGGAGCCGCCGACATCTACCCCTCCTCTTCGACCATGGACGTCTGCTCTGCCTCGTCGATCTGCTACCTCCGGTCCTCCTCGAACCACCCCGAGCTCACCATCGCCTTCCCCTCGGTGAGCCGCACCCATTCCTCCGTTTCGCCCTTGGATTTGTCATCGTATGAGCCCCCCTGAGCTCATGTCGCCATGACCGAGGATTGGTACGGGCCGCGCCCCGCACCGCTGTTGCTCATGCGGTGTCGCCTCGCTCGTGCGCGCCTTTGCCTAGCTCCGCCGCACACCGCCTTGGTGCCGCGTGCCCACTGCTACCCGAGTTTGAGACCCAGCCTTCCCTCCCGCGCGCCCGAGCACGGCAGTAGCGCCGCCGCCACCACCCTACTCTGTCCGACCCGCGCCACCCCGGCTTCTCCTCCGCGTTATCGCTCCCCTCGCAGCACCGCCACACCGCGCCGGCCCCTGCGCCCGCCTTCGCTCGCCGCAGCCGGCTGGTGAGCCCGGTCGTGGCCACGGCCTCACTGCGCCGGACTTTGGCCTCGCCCCGCTTTCTCCCTCGATCGGGCTCGACCCCAGCCGCTTGGGCGACGCCCGCAACCGCTAGCGCCTGCCCCGCTATGGCCCCCTTGGCCTATGGCAGGCGGGGCCCATGGCCTAGAATATGTTTTTTAATAATTAAAAAGCATTTAAAATTTTAATTATTTAATTATCTTAATTAATTGTGTTTAATAAACTAATTAACTAACCAGTGTATGACAAGGGGCCCCAGGAAACCGTTGACTAGTCAAACATGGACTTGTCAACTATTGACTGGGCAGTTGACTGGCCCCACTTGTCAACCTCATGCACACCGTGGCTCGGTACACTTTTGGGTACTCATAGCCATTTTTTTTGTTTAATTCGATTTATTAATTAAATCCAGGAATTCCAGAATAATGTTAAAACTTTAGAAAATCATATAAAATAAACCGTAACTTGGATGAAAAAGTTTTATCCATGAAAATTGCTCAGAACGACGAGACGAATCCGAATATGCGGTCCGTTTGACTGTCACACATCCCTAGCATAGCAAACATGCAACATTCCCCCTCCGATTCATCTGTCCAAAAACATGAAACACCGGAGATACTTTCCTGGATGTTATCCCCCATCGCCAGTATCGTGTAGCACCGCGTTAGAGCACCCTAGCACTGCGTGTTGACATGATGCGTTCTTTGTTGCATCTGTATGCTTTGTATTTACTGTTTCTTCCCTCCTTCTCTCCGGTAGACCTCGAGACTGATGCTACCTCGGTGATCGACTGCATCGACGACGACCCCTCCTTCTCGTCTGAGCAACCAAGCAAGCTAACCCTCCTTGATCATTCCGATATCGCCCATTCTCTTCTCTCTTATGCTTGCATTAGAACTGCTATTGCTTTTTGTATGATCCTATTCGGATGCATAGCCTATTGTTGATACCTGCTTTCATACCTTACATGTTTATACATTAAAGACCCCCACTTTGTCCCGACTACCCCGCTGGATTATCAGAAGACCTGATCAACGGGATCAAAGACCAAGCCCCGGCACCACACATCACTTCCCCTTAGTGGCTCGACACTACTGGGTTACTATCGAGTGCCGAGGGTGATACCTCATCAGCACTTCTGATGTGAACCTTGTAGGTTAGTTCATCGGTTGTGGTCATCGAGGGTGATTCCTCCTTCTCCACTCCCGATAACGACACTGTCGTGAACTCCTCAAGAGTGAACCTCAAGGATGATTCCTCCTTCATTCACCTTGACGATAACATCATGTAGAATTCCTCCAAGGGTGATTCCTCAGGGTTCCCTTTGGTGTTAGACACATGGTTACTATGGTTACTATGACTTTACACTGAACCATGTTACTAAAGATGGGTCGTCCCTGAGGGGTACCCGCGCTATCGTAATTGCGAGTGATGTGCAGTCGGGGGGACCTGGAAGGTGCCCGCGAGATAATCACGAGGCATGGCCAGGCATTCTTAGCCCTTGCCGCAAGTCCTCGAGACGGGGCGATGGGGTCACATGATCGTGAGTCTCTCCTCGTTACCGTGCGTTCCCAAGAGACTAAACGGTTTGGATATTTTATCCGAGGGGCCTCTATCCTGATATCACTAACCATTACGTGGGCATAGTATGGGCGTCCTGCGTCGTATGTATCAACCAAAGCTTATTAGACGTCATGCGACTGAGCGGCGCGCGCCGGGTTGGACTGGTAAGCTCCTGCCTTTTTAAGGAGGTAGCTAGGTCTGCTCACCGGCCATGTACGCAGTGTGCAGGAGTTCCCGGGGTGATGGCCCAAGACCCCTAGGGGCATAGGTTTAGTCAGGCGTGATGACTTCTCTATTAAGCCTAGGTCGGGTTGCGGTGTATTGTTTGGCCGAGGCCAGGCATGACTTGATGGTGTGTTCGACCAGAGTTAAGTGAGCGTGTTTGGTAAGTTGGTGCACCCCTGCAGGGAAGAAAACATCTATTGATAGCCTGTCCTAAGGTAACGGACACTCGGAGTTGTATCCCGACCGATACAACTAGAACTGGATGCTGAGTTATGAATTGGATATGTTGCTTCGGGAGTCGAGAAAGGATCCCAGAGCATTGATATAACAACATAAATATGACTTATGTTATACTACTCTATTCCCTCCTGATGCTGCAAGACAGTGGTTTTCAGAAGATGCTAGTCTTCGATAGGACTAGCTTCTCCCCCTCTTATTCTGGCATTCTGCAGTTAGTCAACATATACTACCCCTTTTCGTTGATACCAATGCAAATGTAGTGTAGATCCTTGCTTGCGAGTACTTTGGATGAGTACTCACGGTTGCTTTGCTACCCCTTTTCCCCCTTCTTTCTTCTTTCTGGTTGTTGCAACTAGATGGTGGAGCTTAGGAGCCAGATGCCACCTTTCACGACTGCTACTACCCCGATGGAGGCTACTACTACGTGCAGACCACCGACAACCAGGAGTAGTTAGGAGGGTCCCAAGCAAGAGGCCTTGCCTTTTCGATCGTTGATGTTTTGTGCTAGCCTTCTTAAGGCAAAGTTGTTTAACTTATGTCTGTACTCAGATATTGTTGCTTCCGCCGACTCTTGTTTGTCCGAGCTTATGTATTCGAGCCCCCGAGGCCCCTGGCTTGTAATATAAAGCTTGTATTATTTTATCTGTGTCTAGAGTTGTGTTGTGACATCTTCCCGTGAGTTCCTGATTTGGTCGTACACATTTACGTGCATGATTTGTGTACGATCAAATCAGGAGCGTCACAACTTTGATGTCTCTCGAACCAATGGGACAACAAAGGTAGTTCTTTTACACAATTTGAAGAATGTTATTTCATATTGCATGACAGGTCTGACTCATTTCAGTGGGCCTTAAATTAATTTGAGGCATCCTTTCCTAGGATCTTACCTTAGTATTCCTCTATTTTCTCCTATTCGTCCCATGATTTTTTAAGAACTTTAATAATTATAACCATTGTTACAAATGTTTGCTGAGGAAAAGTCCTTGCAAAAAAGAAGAACCGGAAGTAGGTTTTCTATCTTCACCAGAATTTCCTTTTGTTTCTAATTGTTGGCTCTTTCCTATGCCTAAGATTAAGGATTGATGTTTTTTATATCTAATTTGAGAAAATACCTTCATAGAATGTAAGTAGAAGGTAGACTATAGCATTTATCATTCCCATTTTGTACATAGAATGTTCAACGAACTGCTTTGAGAGGGGATGTTGAGGGTGATGCCGCCGACGAGCAATATGGCGTCTGTAAAGCTTCGCCGGAGCCATTCCATCTCTTTCAGAGCCACAAGGTGAGCCGGAAGTCAGTGTACGTTTGATCGAGCACACTCGCTTATCTCATAATTCATATAATCATTAGAAGCTCAGAACCAGTCATGTCAAAGATATGAAGTGGAACTCATTTACAGGCAAGGAAGCTGAGGAACCACGAGCCGTTTGCCATCAAGAGGACTAGGACTGCAATCAATGATCTCTAGACCATGATCAACATCTCCCTCGCACCTCCATCAACACCGTGTCCCGGAGGAACCACGAGCCGTTTGCCATCGAGAGGACTAGGGCTGCAATCAGGGATCTCTAGACCATGATCAACATCTCCCTCACACCTCCATCAACACCATGTCCCGGTGGGTCGTCGCCGTCCGCGATGGCGAGCTACTGTCGCAGCTTCGTCAACCGCACGGTTAGAGGGAGGCATCAAGGGAATGCCATCGCTCCTCGGGCCAATGTGTGTGCAATTTATATTAATGTATCTTATGTTGACAAGTAGCAACTTGCTCTTGTTGTTGCTATATCATTGTGGGCGAGGCATTTTAGTTTCTTCCTCAGATGATGTTCTAGTATAATAAGTTCCATCAAGAATTGCATGTGCATGTGATGTTATCCTGATCCAAAAAGGAAAATAAGAAGGGCGTTCATCTACCTGGCACCACCCAGATGCCCCTCAAGCAGCGTGCCACGGGTGCGCCCCAACTACTAGTGTGCATGCAATGCTGCTGCTTGCTACCACCGCTGCTCCGTCTCCCGTGTACTATAAATTCATTGTCATGGCCGACATGCTAAGATGTTACTTAAGCATTTGCTGCAATTGCATGCCACACGTATTTTCCCTATTCTACCTCCCCGTAATATATTGTATGTTTTTAATATTTTTGCTGCAACCAAATGATATTTTATTGTGCTCAAAAGCCGGCCATGCCATGGATACAAGGACAGTTAGCATTGCTGCAATTCACACACGCAACATTATTAAGCTGGTCAAATTCAGGCAAGGACCGATCATAGTTGCTACAAGTTCGGCGTGTAATACTTTAAGTCCGGACGACCGCATTTGTTTTTTCTACAAAGCTACATCGCCATATTGTAAAACATGTGCCACGTTGGAAAGACGATAGATGGTGTTACCAGCTGGATGCGAGATGCTACAAGTCTGATGGCCATATTTATTTTTCTACTACGATGTCATTCCATCGTGCTGCAAACATTAAACGACATGCAACGTTGTTCCATAATCCTCCAAGCAGGAGGCAATAATGACACGAGCTTTTTTTGTTGCTACCATAGTTGAACTGCCATGTACAAAACCATGTGATGCGACAAAGCATGCTACACAACTCTTCAAGGGGCGACTGGTGTTACTGGGGGTGAGCGCCCAATGTTGAAAGTTGGGTGTGCATTGATGCAAGGTCAGCCATTTCCATTGCTGCAACTGCCGATGTCATAACGGGTGTTGCGGTCGGTATGGGAGCTTCACCTAGCATGTGTGTTACAGACGCTTCAGAAGCATTGTCGCTGATGTGGCCTTTTACGGGGGCGTTGCCATTGGTGCAGCTAGTGCATGGGGTGTGTGGTGACGCTGACGGCGGTCGATGGTGTTGCCATGTTGCGATAACAAGTTATTGTAAAGCTACAATGGTGGTCGACATGTTGCAACATTACGGCGGTGGTCGATGGTGTTGCGATCTTACGATGGCGGTCGACGGTGTTGCGGTGTTACGATGGCGGTTGACGTTGTTGCATTGTTACGGCGCTGGTCAATATGTGTTGCAATGTTACGATGACGATTGATGGTCTTGTGATGCTACGATGGCGGTTGACGATGTTGTGATGCTACGGTGATGGTTAATGGTGTTGCGATGTTACTGCCTTGGTTGATGGTGTTAGGACGTTACGGCGATGATTGATGGTCTTGTAATGCTACGACGGTGGTCGGCAATGTTGTGATGCTATGGCGGTGGACGATGGTGTTGTGATGTTACAATGGTGGTCAATGATGTTACGATGTTACTACCTAGGTTGATGGTGTTAGGATGTTACGGCGGCGGTCGATGATGTTGCGATGTTACTACATCGGTTGTTGATGTTAGGATTTTACGACGTTGGTAGATGATGTTGCGATGTTACGATGGTGGCCGGCAGTGTTTTGATGTTATTGCTAAGCGAGGACTAGTGGGGAACATGGCGAGTGTCATGATCAGACCACTCGTTGGAAGGGGTATGCACGAAGCGAAGACAATGTCGGAACCGCTTGATCTGTCTGATCTAACTATTTGGCAGGCGTGACAAAATTTGTGGCTGAGTCATGATCACAAATTATTGCACATATAGGATAGGCTAATTTAACCTTGCATGTGACTAGCCGTGATGTACCTTGTGTTTTATTTGCTCCAGCGCGTAGGCGCATGAAGCAAAACTGTAGTGGTTAGTTAAAAGATACGGTGTGTACTGTTCATGGTACCATGTAAGTGGACAAGGCTGGGACCAGCTGGTTGAATGTAATCAGGCGGGGGCAAAAATGACAAAATTTACATGTGGACGAAAACAATTCACAAATTGAACTCATTTGAAGAAGAAAATTGTTCAGTGAACCCTTTTGTGTGGCACCCGACAACCAGGCGCCACACTATATAGTGCAACGCCTAGCTCTCAGGCACTGCATGTCTGGCCAACATGGTATCAATGGGGCCCACACCAAGCAGTGCAGAATCTGTGAGCTAGGCGCCATAGTTGCAATGTGCAGCGCCTATGGGTTACGCACCACACTTGTAATGTACAACGCCTAGCTCTTAGGTGCTCCACATTTTGTTAGTGGTAGGTGTGCTGGCTCCCCCCTCACCCCCCCCCCACACACACACACACACCCAACCCCCAACCCGTGATTTCCCTTCTCTCCCCCTCTCAAATCCTTCTCCAAATCTTTCACATCTAAAGATTTTCGCCATGGATTTTGAACCCAATCCCTCCCTCAAGGTAATCTCCTCTGATCCCCTCGTTTTCATCCAAAAAATGTTCACATTTGCTCATTTGTTGCTAGTTTGGGGAAAGCCTAGTTTTTATGGATCTTGAAATATTGTATGGAGATATGAGATGTTTGTTTGCCAATTTTCTAGGGTTATGCTTCTTAGTATGTTAGTGTTAGGGTTATGGGTGTTGTTATGTTGGGAGTTAAGGTTAGGGTTGTTAGTATGTTAGGGTTATGCTTATTGTTATTGTTCAGTGGGGGTTAGGTTTATTGTTTCATATAGTATATGTTAGGGTCTGTATTTTGAGTTAATCTTCGTATGAGTACTTATGACATGTATGTTACAATGTGTTCTATTAATTATTCTAGGGATGGGAAGAACATGTGTGTATGTTCATCTTGTGGACAAAGACGCCTTTTTGAAAGGGAATAGTGAACCGAACCCGGATGAGCGTGACATGGTTTTTGAGAGTAGTCCTAGCTGTGTCGAGGTCTTGGAACGAGTGAGGAAAGATTTTGAATTGGATGGACCCAAGTGATGTTGTTGAGTTGGAGGGAAGGCATAATGTTGGTTTTGTAATGGTGTTTGAGAGTAGATCAAGCATGTCAACTCCGAGCAACATTGGGTTGCATACAAGGAGACGATGGCCGAATCACTAGACAAGGCTCTTGAGTTATTTGGTACGAAGAAGGTTGATTCTAGTTTGCATTTCGACTTGAACCGGAACCCCTCCCCATTGGTTGCTAGTAATCCCCCACCCATGAACCAAGATGAAATGAGTGAACCTCCTTTGACTCAACAAGTGAGGCCAACATTGAGCCCGATTTCAAACAATGAAAATGAAGCTTTGCAAGAGGAGAATGATGAGTATAGGGACGATGACAATGAATTGATCTCCATGACAACAATGTGGGTGATCTTGACAAATATCATGTGCAAGAGACAATGGACCATTCCATCCCTTATTCACGTGGATATGCATCAGAGTCGGATGATGAAGGTCCTGATGAAGAAGTTGATGAGGAGGGGTTCACGGTGAAGGAGGTCGAAGCTTTCAAGAAGGTATTCTGGCGGGATCATCGGACTCTATTGTTCAAGGATGTTAGTCTCGCGGATGAAGCTGTGGTAGATGGTGGCCAAGGTATATCTCTTGGAGTTAGGCCAAGTTCTCACCGGGATTTGAACACGGCAAGAACGGGATTTCTCGTGGGTCTAAGTTTGGAACCTTCTTGGAATTGAAGATGTGGCTCGACAACTACTCGGTTACGTATTATCGTCTACACAGGGTGGTTCACTCGGACGTCAATGTGCGTTACACGGTTGCAGGTGAAGAGAAAAAATGCCCATGTTTTTTGCATGCAAGGCCATGGAAAGTAGAGCCCAGTTGGCATGTAGTGAGTTGTATACGAAGTCACATGTGTTGAGGCAAGAAGGTGGATGGCAAGGTTGTGTCCCAAGACCACAGATAACTCATGTCTGAGTTCATCGTTTACAGGCTTTCCATCTCAATATCCACACTTCCAACAATGAGCATACAACAAGTCATGGACCTTGTGAATTCCATCTTTCAATACAAGATGAAATAAGGTAATGCATGGAAGGCGAAGCAAGCCGCATTTAAGATGTTGTATGGTAATTGGGAGTAAGCATACAACTGAATCCGTATGTTGTTGTTAGCTATGTCCGCCACTAACCCGGGCATGGTTCATGTGGTCAAGCCTCAAGGAAAAAAATCACGACGGAAGGACCGTTCGAGTATTTGGCCATGCATTTTGAGCATTCAAGCAATGCAGGAGGGCTTTCGATCACTGTCGGCCGGTCATCGCCATTGATGGCACGTTCTTGATCGAACAATCCAAGGGCACCTTATTGTTTCAATAGCAAGTGATGCCAATAACCGGGTGTTGCCTTTGGCTTTTGCTTGATAATTGGGAGTGGTTCTTGTGCCTTTTGAGAACCAAGGTATTACCGGGTCAAAGGGAAATTTGTGTCATATCTTATCGCCATCAAGGAATTCTTAACATGGTGGACATTGACATTCACGGGCATGCTCAGTTGCACCATTGACGGTGCATGAGGCACTTCTGTTCAAACTTTTATAGGGCATGTGGCCATAAGGAATTGGCCTATGGTCTTCAAGATAATTGTGTCGCTTTCTCCGACAAGCGGTTCGCCAACTTGTATAACAAATTGCTCACACACAAAAAACTTGATGCTGAGTGTCAAGACTTTCTCATTAGGCACATTGAAGAAAGGTATAAGTGGGCAGGTGCTATTAAAAAAGATGGCTGGAGGTACGATCAAATGACAAGCAATATGGATGAATGCCTCAATAGGGTGCTCAAGGGTGTACGTGCATTACCCGTGACAACTATAGTTCAATACATATTTGACAAGATGAATGCATACTTTCTAAACTACTCAATTGAAACGGATGCGCAAATTGCGTGTGAGAACAAGTGCAAGTACAACTATAAGTTCCCACCCAAGGTTGATGAATCCTTGGAATTTCAATCACGGAAGGCAGACTCCCAAGAAGCTATATTATATGACAACGATGATTGGTTGTACGAAGTGAAAGAGCCAGGAGAAACCACAAACGATGGCCGCCAGCACAGAGGTTGGGCTTTCAATGTCTCACTTATACGGTGTGATTGCTCTTGTGGGAGGCCATTGTTGCTTCATCTCCCATGTGCGCACTTGTATACCGCCGCTCGGGTTAGGAACGTGGACGACAATCACACGCTCACCGTTAGGGAGTCCGAGTTCTTAATGAAGGAAATATGCCCTAAAGAAAATCTTAAAGCTGTTATTTTATATTTCCTTATTCATGATAAAATGTTTATTATTCATGATAGAATTGTATTGATCGGAAACCTTAATACATGTCTGAATACATAGACAAACACAATGTCCCTAGTGAGCCTCTACTTGACTAGATCGTTGATCAAAGATGGTTAAGGTTTCCTAACCATGGACATGAGTTTTCATTTGATAACGAGATCACATCATTAGGAGAATGATGTGATGGACAAGACCCATCCGTTAGCTTAGCATAATGATCGTTCAGTTTTATTGCTATTGCTTTCTTCATGTCAAATACATATTCCTTCGACTATGAGATTATGCAACTCCCAAATACCGGGGGAATGCCTTGTGTGCTATCAAATGTCACAACATAACTGGGTGATTATAAAGATGCTCTATAGGTATCTCTGAAGGTGTTTGTTGAGTTGGCATAGATCGAGATTAGGATTTGTCACACTTGGTATCGCAGAGATATCTCTAGACCCTCTCGGTAATACACATGAAGCCTTGGAAGCAAAGTGACTAATGAGTTGGTTGCAGGATGATGTATTATGGAATGAGTAAAGAGAATTTCCGATAACGAGATTGAACGAGGTATGAAGATACCGACGATCAAATCTCGGGCAAGTAACATACCGATGGACAAAGGGAATAATGTATGTTATCATAACGGGTCGACCGATAAAGATCTTCGTAGAATATGTAGGAGCCAATATGAGCATCCAGGTTCCTCTATTGGTTGTTGACCAGAGAGGTATCTCGGTCATGTCTACATAGTTCTCGGACCCGTAGGGTCTGCACGCTTAACGTTCGATGACGATATTGTATTGTACGAGTTCTGTGATTTGGTGATTGAATGTTGTTCAGAGTCCCGGATGAGATGACGTACATGACGAGGAGTCTAGAAATGGTCGAGAGGTAAAGATTGATATATAGGACGATGGTATTCGGACACCGGAAGTGTTCCGGGGGGTACCGGGTACATATAGGGTCATCGTAAGGGGTTCCGGGCACCCCCGGCAAGGATATGAGCTTAATGGGCCAAAGGGAGGGACACACCAACCCAAATGGGGCTGGTGCGCCCCTCCACCAGGATGGCCAACCCTAGGAAAGGGAAAAGGGGGAAGGCAAGTCCCTCCTTCCTTCCCCTCCTCAAGGGAGAAAGGAGATGGGGGGCGCCACCTCCCCCTTCCTTCCCCTGGCGCCTATACAAGGAAGGGGGGCCGAACTAGGGCAGGAGCCCAAGTGGGATTCGACCCCACTTGGGGTGCCCCTTGGCCTTGACCCTCTACCTCCCACCTATATATATGAGGAGGCGGCGCCTAGAACACACAACATCAATTGTTAGCTGTGTGCGGCGCGCCCTTCCACGGATTAAAACCTCGGTCATATTCTCAAGGTGCTTAGGCGAAGCCCTGCTTGGATTACTTCACCATCACCGTCACCATGCCATCGCGCTGACGGAACTCATCTACTTCCTCGACTTCTTACTTGATCAAGAGGACGAGGGACGTCATCGAGCTGAACATGTGCAAAACTCGAAGGTGACGTACGTTTGGTGCTTGGTCGGTCGGAGCTAGAAGAAGTTTGACTACATCAACCGTGTTGTCAAAGGCTTCCGCTTTTGGTTTACGAGGGTATGTAGACACACTCTCCCCTTCTCGTTGCTATGCATCTCTGATACGTCTCGGTTGTATCTATAAATTTTTATTGTTCCATGCCAATATTCACAACAAGAAATATGTCAACTTGTGACCTTGACTATTGGTCACTGAATGGTCATTATTTTCCATTTGTGACTTTTTTGTGACCAAAAACAGATGGTCAAAAGCTGGCCATTGTAAACTAAAATTAATGACCTTTCTTATGGAATGGTCAAAGACGTTTATGACCAAAATAAAAGGTTATTGAACCAATGACCTTTTGTTTTGGTCACTGGCTATCTGCCCAGGCCATGTTGGATCCGACGTGGCAATCTGACATGGAAAAATTGCAACCAATTGAAAAGGTCATTGATAAGATTCAGCCCGGTCAATTCGACGCCTTACATGGGCCGAGCCCAACAATTCAGCCCATTTATTATTTATTTTCATATCGATTTTGATCAGCTACATGGGCCAAGCCCAACAATTTAGCCTTTTTGGTTTAACTTTTACGATCCATTTCTTTTTGGGCCTCGGCCTTTTTACAGTCGACTTCTTTTTTGGGCCTGAGCCTTTTTGCAGGCTATTTACGTTTTGGGCCTTGGCCTCTACCAATAAGTAGGTCCTACTCATCAACTTTATATTTCTCACATTTTCACCGTACACATATGACAAATATTTCAAATGAAACAGAACTATATAGTTGAAATGATAGCCAAAATTAGCCTATTACAATCTTTACATAGTGTTCATACAACCAGACCAGTACAGAATACAATGTAACTAGCTATGAAGTACAACCAGAAGGTCCAGAACACAAAAATATTGATAGATAAAAACCATGCTTCATCGTCTTCGTCTTCCAAATTCGAAGAAACAAATCACCTAGCATTAGAAGGATCACGCATCAGAAGTATATAAACATGAAACGAAGAAATAAATGGCAAGCAGTATAAAAATCAAGGAAGCACTAGTATATTTTTACTTATCTTGCAACCATCAATGTAATTTGCTTATAAGAAAACATATGGTCTGATGCTTATAAGCTACTAGATTACTAAACACAAGTTCCACAATATGTACTCAATTTGATACTTGCTTAACAGTTTCAATGTAAACCAAGAGTTAAACCTGAAAAGATGCAAAGCTGAAATCTAACTGATGATTGTAGCAAGAGTGCTCCCAGCACAATATCACAATTCTGCATTTCTAACCAGCACAAGGGTTCAGCAAGGCAATGCATTTTGGTGTGGATATTCTGGACTTCGATGCTGCTAGGTTCATTAGTCAAAGGAATACATTGGGAACAAAGTACGAGCAATAACAATAGCAAACTGATATGTTTAGCCAACCAAGAAGGGACCAAACAGTGGCAACTTTAGGTGGTGAGCTAGATGAGGTACAAACTGAGATGACATTCAATCATCCTGTAGCAAAACAAGCTTACTAGCTAGCTAGAACGTGACCATCCAACATGCACACGCGCATCATGCAGGAACATATATGAACATTTTCTGTAAGGGGCGCATCAAGATCTTGTTTTGGAAGGACTAAAGAGCTCTCTTGAAGGAGTTTCGGTCATTAGGTGCTTCTTCACCATCAGGCTCAATTGTTGCTGCTGCTCATCCTTCTACTCCATCTACATGGACAAGAGCAAGTTAGTTCTTTGCATGGCATTCACTTAATAAAACTGCATGTATATTCATCTACATTACTTCTTCAATACAGTATAGGATAGAGGATGGGTGGGTTTGAGTTCAAATGTTTGCTTGCACATTTACTACTCATATACTTAGGCTCATACACTTGAAAGAGGAAGCTCATACACTTGACTTCAGGCTCTATTATGACCTCATGATTTCCCCAAATTTTACAGACAACAATTTCAACAAGATAGCCATTTACTTAAAATATGATGCCAGACTGAGAGAAGGCCCAGGACCAACAATGAATGTGTCCTGCCATCAAACTAAAATACCCAAGGTTCCTCCTATACACTGAAAACTGATACATTTGATGTGGCTGCAAGATTTCTTGGCAAAAATATCACCGTAGTAGCAGCCACTGCCAAGACATGACCCTCATATTTCCCCACATTTTACGGTTGCAATCATATATGCTATCACACTAACTAGAATAATCAATTTAGCGCAACGAGCTGCTCAAGATTCTGCTTCTATTGCAGAACCTCGAACTGTCCCCAACATTTGCCCAAGATGCTGCTCCTATTACTCTGGACCGTCCCCAAGATTTCAACAAACTTAGAGATCACAATTCCACATCCATAACAGAAAAGGAGGTCCAAGGTTCAGGCTATAATACCTTTCTAAGATTGTTCCAGAGCTCCCCTATGGCGTGCGACGATTTCACCTGCTCAACAGAAACCAAGAAACGCTCAAGAACGCACCCCAGAGAAGCCAAGAACTCCAAGAAACAACAGAATGCCGGGAAGGCGAGGTATGCGCCATCACCTGCACCTCCTCCGGCTTCTTCTTCCTGCCTGCCTCCTCGGCCAGCGGCCCACCTGCCTCCTTGATGGTCGTCAGCTCCTGTAGCATCTGCTGGAACGCCAGCCTGCAGTCGAACGGCCCGGCTCCATAGGCCGCGATGTCGGCGCCTTCGGGGCTGCTGCTGTCGGAGCTCGAAGGAGAAGGCGCCGAAGAAGGAGCTGAGGAGGCGACCCTCCCGGTCGACCCCCACCACAGCAGCGGAGCACGAGCCTCCGGCCTGCTCGCGGTCCCGCTCTTCCTGGGGTCGCTCGAGGGGCGCCGCAGGGGGGAGAGGTGGTGGCGGCGAGGAGGAGGAGGATACATCGGTTGCCACGGCGCTCGGAGTGGCTGCGGCGGCGGCGTTGGAGGAGGAGTCCCCGTGCTGCCCATGGGCCGGCTCTACTGTCCCTGAACCTTACCCCGTGGCGGCGTGATCACGGGGTTCATCGGCGGGCGGAGGAAGAGCGGCGAGGAGGAGCGGGTGGTGGCGCACGGGCTAGGGCAGCGAGATCGGCTGAATCGGGGGCGGGAGGTAGGTGGCGGCTGCGAGGAGTGGATCTGAATAGGGGAAGAGAGGGGAGAGGACTGGAGTTAGGGTTTGGGTTGGCCTGCTGAAGTGAGAGACGTTGGATCTTCCTGGTGTGGACGGTTCAGATCCGATACAGTGGGGTGATCCAGGAGAAGTGTTCTGATTGGTCCGAGAATATGTGATTTAAAATAATTTCCAAGTACTAAAGATAGTGCTATTTTGTGAAGTACTATCAAAAATATTTTGCAAAAGGGCATCACACCAATTTTCACTCAAGTTAGACCACATTTTACGGATGAGCACCAATTTGTATGCATTTCTGATCTTTCTAACTAATTTTAATCATTTTTTGAGTGCCCAAAATGAGTTTTTTTTTGTGAAGGACCTACCAAATATTTGTTGCAAAATTGGATCAAATCAATTTTCTAAAATACTAGGCCATATTTAATGCACAATTGAACAAATGGTTGGGTGTCCAAAGCTTTTATCCACCTCTCATGAAAAAGACAAATTTCCGCCGATTCAGTTGAAAACGGGTCAAATTTGAACTGCAGCTGCCTCATAGTTTGCTCTTTATTTTTTCCCAAAAATCATTTATAGTTACATAAGTGTCTATCTAATAAGAGAAACACCAAAAAAATCCAAGATTCAACCACTAGCTAGGAACGGTCATTCCCGCCGTTTTGACCACATTTTGAAACGGGCATAAAAATTTCAAAAAAAAAATAAATATTGGAAAACATTCGCATTGTGTCATTATATGTGACCAAGTTACCAGAAAAAAAAACTTGTAATACGGTAATTATTTTAAAAAAGTGTTCTCAGAAATGAGCTATCATGTGTGAAGATTCATGGCTTCCAAGCCAAATGATCAATCTTATGGCCACATTCATGACATTGTTTGTTGAAATGATCTCATATCGTGCACAAGGTTGCATCTTGGAATGGCAAACAATGTTGCCTAAGGAAGTTATCATTTTCTTTGGATGAAAAATTCATTTTCTATTTTTTTCGAGTGCTCGAAATGAGTTTTTTTGTGAAGGACCTACCATATATTTGTTGCAAATTTGTACCAAATAATTTTTATAAAATACTAGGCCATATTTAATGCACAATTGAACAAATGGTTGGGTGTCCAATGCTTTTATCCACCTCTGGTGAAAAAGACAAATTTTCGCTGATCCAGCTGGAAACGGGTCAAATTTGAACTGCAGTTGCCTTGTAGTTTGCTCTTTAATTATTTTTTCCAAAAATCATTTCTAGGTACGTAAGTATCTATTTAAGCAGAAATGCATGGTTTGGTGGCGATATGTCGAGGTTTGGACGGTGGCCGAGGGCTCTAACTCCGAAGCGCGTAAAGTCGCATGCCCGCCGCGTGGTCACCGCGTGACCGTGGCGTTGCCATGCGTTCTGGGTGGCCTAGACATGTCTAGTGGGTTGGCAACTCCCAGGTAAGTGCTAGGAAGAAAATGACAACAGAAGACTCTCACGAGGAGACCGAATTATGCTCAAACATGAATTAGCAGCCAAGTGTTTGATTAGCGGTACGGGAAATGCACATGGCCAATGGGCCTGAGTTCTTGCTGAGGATGATCATCTACTAGGTAGACTGTCTTGGACAATTTTCAGCTCAAACGGGGGAGCTTAAATGGCACTTGCTTTGCAAAGTACCACATCGAGCAGAAATATGGATGTTGAAGCTGGGCTCAAATGAATAAATGTATTGAGCTGAAATTTTGTGGAGTACGGTCATTTGGGCATAGGAAAGGGCTGTAAAATTTGTATACCATTTGGATAATCCTAGCTTGTACTTCCTTCACAAAGCTTCTCTCTGGATAGAAACTTTGGAAATTTGCTGAGGAAGATTTAATAGGCAAATGGAGCTGAATATTGGCATGTGGCAATGATTTGGATATGGCAGATTGACCAAAAAGTTTGAGGGCAATAGGAGTGGTATAGATAGCACTTGCTTTGCAATGTGCCAATCTGGACAGAAAATAAAAAATTAAAGTTGGGCTCACATAGCTGATTTGGTTGAGCTGCAATATGGAGGAGGGTGATAATTTGGGCATATGAAGGCACTGTATAAATTTCATGCCATTTGGATATGCATAGCTAGAGCTTCTAGCTGAACAAAAAACTTTGGAAATTCGCCGAGGAACATTTACTATGCAAATGGAGCTGAATTTTGTCATGGGTCAATGATTTGGATAGGAAAGAGTGCCCAAGAAAATTTAGGGCAATCAAGAATATAAAAATAGCACTTCCTTCACAAAGTGCTGTTCTGAACAGAATAGGAAAATGAATATTGTTGAATTGTTTTTGAACTAGGCAAGGAAGGTTTCTTACATATTCGACGAAGATATGACCCGAAGAATTTATGAGATTTTTTGGGGATTTTAGGAATGACAGAAATATAGGTTGCTTCACAACCTAGGGCAAAAACTGACACATGGACATGACACATAGGCAAAACTGATGAGGTGGCGCCTATTCATAGCAACCCACCACAATTTACAAGGTTATGTCCATCTATATTGGTCATGATCAGCTAGAAATAAGGCAGCGGACCAGTGCTATATGCTTTATGACCATTTCGTGTAAGGAAATTATGACATTTCTGACTAATATGGTCGTTATAGTTTAGGATTTGGAGCCCCCGAACAACTTTTGATCAATTGGTCTCCAATGGTCATAGATCTATGACCAATTCTTCCAGGGTCACTGACAGAAGGTCAGTAGTTGACATATTTCTTGTAGTGATTATACAACTTTCATATACTTTTGGCAACTTTTTATACTATTTTTGGGACTAACATATTGATCCAGTGCCGAGTGCCAATTCCTGTTTGTTGCATGTTTTTTGTTTCGCAGAATATCCATATCAAACAGAGTCAAAACGGGATAAAAACGGACGGAGATTGTTTTTGGAATATATGTCAATTTTGGGAAGTGGAATCAACATGAGACGATGCTCGAGCGGCCCACGAGTGTGAGGGGCGCACCCAGGGGGGCAGGCACGCCATGGGCCCTCGTGACCCCTCCGTAAGGCGGTTGGTGCCCTTCTTTCGCCGCAACAAAGCTAATATCCGGATAAAAATCGTGTCTCGGAAACAGAGAGAGACAAAGAGACAGATCCAATCTCGGAGGGGCTCTCGCCCCTCCACCACCATGGTGGCCATGGACTAGAGGGGAAACCCTTCTCCCATATAGGGAGAAGGTCAAGGAAGAAGAAGAAGGAGGGGGGCTCTCTCCCCCTCTCTCCCGGTGGCGCTGGAACGTCACCGGGGCCATCATTGTGTGACGGCGATCTACACCAACACCTCTGTAATCTTCACCAACATCTCCATCACCTTCCCCCATCTATCTACAGCGGTCCACTCTCCCGCAACCCGCTATACCCTCTACTTGAACATGGTGCTTTATGCTTCATATTATTATCCAATGATGTGTTGCCATCCTATGATGTTTGAGTAGATTATCGTTGTCCTATCGGTGATTGGTGAATTTCTATGATTTATTTAATTTGCTTGTGGTCATGTTGTTGTCCTTTGGTGCCTATCATATGAGCGCGCACGTGGATCACACCATAGGGTTAGTTGTATGTTGATAGGACTACGTATTGGAGGGCAAGAGTGATAGAAGCTTCAACCCAGCATAGAAATTGATGCATACGGGATTGAAGGGGGACCAATATATCTTAATGCTATGGTTGGGTTTTACCTTAATGAACGTTAGTAGTTGCGGATGCTTGCTAATAGTTCCAATCATAAGTGCATAGAATTCCAAGTCAGGGATGACATGCTAGCAGTGGCCTCTCCCACATAAAACTTGCTATCGGTCTAGTAACGTAGTCAATTGCTTAGGGGCAATTTCACAACTCCTACCACCACTTTTCCACACTCGCTATACTAAATTTATTGCTTCTTTTTCTAAACGGCCCCTAGTTCATATTTACTTTCTCTTTATATTCTTGCAAACCTATCCCGTTACACCTACAAAGTACTTCTAGTTTCATACTTGTTCTAGGTAAAGTAAACATCAAGCGTGCGTAGAGTTGTATCGGTGGTCGATAGAACTTGAGGGAATATTTGTTCTACCTTTAGCTCCTCGTTGGTTTTGATACTCTTAAAGAGGCTACAACTGATCCCCTACACTTGTGGGTTATCAAGACCTTTTTCTGGAGCCGTTGCCGGGGAGCAATAGCATGGGGTGAATATTCTCGTGTGTGCTTGTTTGCTTTATCACTAAGTACATTTTATTTGCTGTTCGAAGTTGTTTTCTATCTTTAGTTATGGGTAGGAAATGCAAAATACCAATAAAATTAGTGGTACCTGCTGAACCAATGGTTGAAGAACCACTCAAGATCTATCACACTCCTGAAGCTTTTTACTTGGATCATCCTCGATACCTATGTGCTCGGGCTGAAACCCCAACTAGCTTAGTTGAGGGCTAATCTTTAGATGAGCATGCTTGTTATGTGCGACACCGCATATCAGAAAAAGGGAAACTTTTACTGGATCAAGTTCGTCGTTTGCAATGCTATGCTTGGAATTTATGTGAAATATATGATTTTACTTGTTGTTCTGAAGACCCTAAGAAACACCTTCCCTACCAATGTGAGTTTAGTGATAATGGAATCATATCTTCGTATGCTAAGGGTGTTTATAGTTACTATGATGTTCAACAAATTGAAGAATTTGTTGCTTTTAAGGGTGCTTATGAAATTGCTTCTTTGATTGAAAAGTATGATGCTACTCTTTACAAATCTGAAAATTTTGCCATATTTAAATACGGTTATGATAATTGTGCTTCTAATGCCTATGTTAAACCATATATTGAGGACTCCTCCGCTGTCCAAGAAGAGACTAGTATTTTGCAGGAGTCTATGGAAGAAGAAATTAATGACATTGTGAGCTCACCGGATGAAAATGATGAGGAGGAGAGCGAAGAACAAAAGGAGGATGAGCGTATTGATCACCCGCGCCCACCTTCTAATGAGAGTAACTCTTTATCTCATACATTATTTAATTTCCCTTCGTGCTTACCGAAGGATGAATGCTATGATGCTTGCTATGATCATTTGGATTCGTTTGAAATATCCCTTTTTGATGAAATTGATGCTTGTTATGCTTGTGGCCAAGATGCCAATATGAATTATGCTTATGGAGATGAACTTGCTATAGTTCCTTATGATAAACATGAGATAGTTGCTATTGCACCCACACATGATAGTCCTATTATCTTTTTGAATTCTCCAAACTACACTATATCGAATAAGTTTGCACTTATTAAGGATTATATTGATGGGTTGCCTTTTTACGTCACACATGATGATTTTGATGAGTATAATATGCATGTGCTTGTTGCTCCTACTTGCAATTATTATGAGAGAGGAACTATATCCCCGCCTCTCTATGTTTCCAACACGGTAAAATTGCAAGAAACTGCTTATACTATGCATTGGCCTTTACTTGATGTGCATGAATTGTTCTTGTATGACATGCCTATGCATAGGAAGATAGTTAGACTTTGTTTTTGCATGACACATATCACTTTGTGCTCACTACTCGATGCCAAATCATTGTTAATTAAAATTGCCTTTGATATACCTTGGGATCCAGGTGGATCCATTACTTGAGCACTATATGCCTAGCTTAATGGCTTTAAAGAAAGCGTTGCTAGGGAGACAACCCGGAAGTTTTAGAGAGTCATTTATTTCTGTTGTGAGCTTTTATAAAGTTTAAAAACAAAACAAAAAGATGGGAACCTAAAACATTTTCAAAAAGAAAAGTGAAAGTAAGAAGGACGAGCACCGTTGAAATGGGGGAGCTCCTTGAACTTTGTTCATGCACATGGAAACTTTGCAAATCTTAATTACAGAAACTTTTCAACAAAAATAATTATCCCCTTGTACAATTCCATTGTATTATAAAAATAATCTGCCAAGAGTTTCCTTTAGGATGATTAAACTGCTTGTTGGTTTGTGCGGTGCAAAAACAGAAACTTTGGCTGTAGTGTGCGATCTTACATTTTTTTACTGGAACGTCGAAAGGATCTGAAAATTTTTGCAAAGTCTTTCTATACAAATTGTTGACTTTTTCCTAATTTTTCCATAATTTTTAGAGTTACAGAATTATGGTTAATGCTCAGATTACTACGGACTGTCCTGTTTTCACAGATTGTTGTTATAGCTTCATTATTTGCATATGTTTGAATTCTTGTTGAAGCCTCCTTCACTTGGGGCCATAGAATTGTGATAGAATACAGTAGGTAATGTTTGTTTATAATTATACAATAATATTAGAGCGGTACATGATGGGATTTCATTGATCATATGCACTAACCCCGCCACTAAAAGTTCGGTTAAGCATTGTGTGGATGAAGTGTTCGAAGATCGAGGAGGTCTCGATATGGGGAGAAGGAGGAGAGGCAAGAGCTCAAGCTTGGGGATACCCGAGGCACTCCAAGTAAATATTCAAGGAGACTCAAGCGTCTAAGCTTGGGGATGCCCCGGAAGGCATCCCATCTTTCTTCAACAAGTATCGGTATGTTTTTTGATTCGTTTTGTTCACATGATATGCGTAAACTCTTGGAGCATCGTGTGATTTTTCTTTTTTCTTTTAATAAATGCACCATGCTGGTATGAGATACTCCTTGGTTGATTTATAGAATGCTCTTTGCACTTCACTTATATCTTTAGAGTATGGCTTTATAGAAAGCTTCATGTGCTTCACTTATATCATTTGAAGTTTGGATTGCCTGTTTCTCTTCACATAGAAAACCGTCATTTCTAGAATGCTCTTTTGCTTCAATTATATTTTTTAGAGTGTGGGCATATCTTTTGTAGAAAGAATTAAACTCTCTAGCTTCACTTATATCTATTTACAGAGTTGACAGGAATTGGTCATTCACATGGTTAGTCATAAATTTTTACATAAACTTGTAGATCACTGAATATGATATGTTTGATTCCTTGCAATAGTTTTGCGATATGGAGATGCTAATATGTGGGAGGTACTAGTGAATGATTGTGGTTTAGTAAAAATATTGGTGTTAAGGTTTGTGATTCCCGAAGCATGCACGTATGATCTCGTAACTATGTAACCAAATTGGCGCTCATTGTATTTTGATTGTTTACCTTTGCATGAAGGTCGGGGGCGCGCGATGGTTAACTGCTACCAACCTCCCCCCTAGGAGCATGCGTCATAGTATTTTTCTTGGAGGGCTAATAGATTTTTCACAATAAGTATGTGAGTTATTTATGACTAATGTTGAGTCCATGGATTATATGCACTCTCACCCTTCCACCTTGCTAGCCACTCTAGTACCGCGCAACTTTCTCCGGTGCATCAAACCACCTTATATCCTTCCTCAAAACAGCCACCATACCTACCTATTATGGCATTTCCATAGCCATTCCGAGATATATTGCCATGTTACTCCACTGATCCATTTATTATGACAAGCACCATCATTGTCATATTGCCTTGCATGATCGTAAGATAGCTAGCATGATGTTTTCATGGCTTGTCCATTTTTTGATGTCATTGCTACGCTAGATCATTGCACATCCCGGTACACCGCCGGAGGCATTCATATAGAGTCATACTTTGTTCTAGTATCGAGTTGTAAGTAAATAAAAGTGTGATGATCATCATTATTAGAGCATTGTCCCTTGAAAAAAAAAAGGCCAAATAAAAAAAGAAAGGCCAAAAAAAAGAATAAAAAGGGAGGCCCAAAGAAGGGGGGGACAATGCTACTATATTTTTTCCACATTTGTGCTGCAAAGTAGCACCATGATCTTCATAATAGAGAGTCTCCTAGGTTGTCACTTCCATATACGTGTGGGAATTTTCATTATAGAACTTGGCTTGTATATTCCAACGATGAGCTTCCTCAAATGCCCTAGGTCTTCATGAGCAAGCAAGTTGATGCAGGCCCACTAGTTCTCTTTTGAGCTTTCATACACTTATAGCTCTAGTGCATCCGTTACATGGCAATCCCTGCTCACTCACATTGATATCTATTGATGGGCATCTCCACAGCCCATTGATACGCCTAGTCGATGTGAGACGTTCTCCCTACTTTTGTCTACTACCACCTTCTATTCCACCCATAGTGCTATGTCCATGGCTCACACTCGTGAAGAGTTGAAAAAGTTCGAAAAAGTAAAGTATGAAAACAATTGCTTGACCGACACCGGGATGGGCATGAGGGGTACATGATACGTCTCCGTCTTAATATTCATGTCATGATTAGATTACATGATCAAGATTATGCTAGGTAGCATTCCACATCAAAAATTATCTTTTTTATCATTTACCTACTCGAGGACGAGCAGGAATTAAGCATGGGGATGCTGATACGTCTCCGTCGTATCTATAATTTTTTATTGTTCCATGCCAATATTATACAACTTTCATATACTTTTGGCAACTTTTTATACAATTTTTGGGACTAACATATTGATCTAGTGCCCAGTGCCAATTCATGTTTGTTGCATGTTTTTTGTTGCATAGAATATCCATATCAAATGGAGTCCAAACGGGATAAAAACGGACAGAGATTGTTTTTGGAATATATGTCAATTTTGGGAAGTGGAATCAACGTGAGACGATGCCCGAGTGGCCCACAAAGGGTGAGGGGCGCGCTCTGGGCCCTCGTGGCCACTCCTTAAGGCGGTTGGTTCCCTTCTTTCGCCGCAATAAAGCTAATATCCGGATACAAATCGTGTCCAAAATTCAGCCCAATCGGAGTTACAGATCTCCGAGAATTTAAGAAACGATGAAGGGCCAGAATCTGGGAACGCAGAAATAGAGAGAGACAGAGAGACAGATCCAATCTCGGAGGGGCTCTCGCCCCTCCGCCGCCATGGAGGCCATGGACCAGAGGGGAAACCCTTCTCCCATCTAGGGAGAAGGTGAAGGAAGAAGAAGGAGGAGGGGGGCTCTCTCTTCCTCTCTCCCGGTGGCGCGGAACGTCGCCGGGGCCATCATCGTGTGACGGCGATCTACACCAACACCTCCGTCATCTTCACCAACATCTCCATCACCTTCCCCCATCTATCTACAGCGGTCCATTCTCTCGCAACCCGATGTACCCTCTACTTGAACATGGTGCTTTATGCTTCATATTATTATCCAATGATGTGTTGCCATCCTATGATGTCTGAGTAGATTATCGTTTGTCCTATCGGTGATTGTAGAATTGCTATGATTGATTTAATTTGCTTGTGGTTATGTTGTTGTCCTTTGGTGCCCATCATATGAGCGCGCGCGTGGATCACACCATAGGGTTAGTTGTATGTTGATAGGACTACCTATTGGAGGGCAAGAGTGACACAAGCTTCAACCTAGCGTGGAAATTGATGCATACGAGATTGAATGGGGACCAATATATCTTAATGCTATGGTTGGGTTTTACCTTAATGAACGTTAGTAGTTGCGGATGCTTGCTAATAGTTCCAATCATAAGTGCATAGAATTCCAAGTCAGGGATGACATGCTAGCAGTGGCCTCTCCCATATAAAACTTGCTATCGGTCAAGTAACATAGTCAATTGCTTAGGGGAAATTTCACAACTCCTACCACCACTTTTCCACACTTGCTATACTAAATTTATTGCTTCTTTATCTAAACGGCCCCTAGTTCATATTTACGTGCTCTTTATATTCTTGCAAACCTATCCCGTTACACCTATAAAGAACTTCTAGTTTCATACTTGTTCTAGGTAAAGTAAACGTCAAGCGTGGGTAGAATTGTATCGGTGGTCAATAGAACTTGAGGAAATATTTGTTCTACCTTTAGCTCCTCGTTGGGTTCGACACTCTTACTTATCGAAAGAGGCTACAACTGATCCCCTATAGTGGGTTATCAATCTCCTAGATAGATCTTGCGTGAGCGTAGGATTTTTTTTGAAATTGCATGCTATGTTTCCCAACAGTGGCATCATGAGCCAGGTCTATGCGTAGATGATATGGACGAGTAGAAAGCAAAGAGTTGTGGGTGGTGATAGTCATACTGCCTCCTAGATAGATCTTGCGTGAGCGTAGGTTTTTTTTTTGAAATTGCATGCTATGTTTCCCAACAGTGGCATCATGAGCCAGGTCTATGCGTAGATGATATGGACGAGTAGAAAGCAAAGAGTTGTGGGTGGTGATAGTCATACTGCCTATCACCAACGTCATATTTTGATTCGGCAGTATTGTGGGATGTAGCGGCCCAGACCAACCTTACATGATCGTCTTCATGAGACTGGTTCCACTGACAGACATGCAACTAGTTTTGCATAAAGGTGGCAGGCGGGTGTCTGTTTCTCCTACTTTAGTTGAGTCGAATTTAACTGCGACCGGTCCTTGAAGAAGGTTAAAACAGCAAACTTGACGAAACACCGTTGTTGTTTTGATGCGTAGGTAAGAACGGTTCTTTCTAGAAGCCCGTAGCAGCCACATAAAACTTGCAACAACAAAGTAGAGGACATCTAAATTATTTTTGCAGGGCATGTTGTGATGTGATATTGTCAAGACGTGACGAGCTATACGTCATTGTATCAGATGATCATGTTTTGTAAATTATGAGCAACCGGCAGGAGCCTTATGGTTGTCTCTTTATTGTATGAAATGTGAACGTCATGTAATTGCTTTACTTTGACTCTATGACTTAGCAATAGTCGTAGAAGCAATAATTGGGGAGACGACCACGAGATGGAGATCAAGGTGTTAAGCCGGTGACAATGGAGATCATGACGATGCTTTGGAGATGGAGATCAAATGCACAAAATGATGATGGCCATATCATGTCACATATTTTGATTGCATGTGATGTTTATCTTTTATGCATCTTATTTTGCTTAGTGCGGCGGTATCATTATAAGATGATCCCTTCACTAAATTTCAAAATAATACTGTTCTCCCCGAGTATGCACCGTTGCTACAGTTTGTTGTTTCGAGACACCATGTGATGATCGGGTGTGATAGACTCTACATTCACATACAACGGGTGTAAGATAGTTTTACACACGCGGAATACTTTGGTTAAACTTGACGAGCCTAGCATGTACAGACATGGCATCAGAACGCTGGATACGGAAAGGTCGAACATGAGTCATATAGTAGATATGATCAACATAGAGATGTTCACCATTGATGACTACTCCATCTCACGTGATGATCGGACATGGTTTAGTTGATTGGGATCATGTTTCACTTAGATAACGTAAGGGGTGTTAATTTAAGTGGGAGTTCATTAGTGATTTGATTAGTTGAACTTAATTTATCATGAACTTAGTCCTAAGAGCATTTGCATATCTATGTTGTAGATCAATAGCTCGCGATGTAATTCCCCTGTTTTTGATATGTGCCTAGAGAAAACTAAGTTGAAAGATGTTAGTAGCAATGATGTGGAATGGGTCCATGATCTGAGGATTATCATCATTGCTGCACAGAAGTATTATGTCCTTGATGCACCGCTAGGTGATAGACCTATTGCAGGAGCAGATGCAGATCTTATGAACGTTTGGCAAAGCTCGATATGATGACTACTTAATAGTTTAGTGCTCCATGCTTTACGGCTTAGAATCGAGACTTCAAAAAACGTTTTGAACGCCATCGAGCATATGAGATGTTCCAAGAGCTGAAATTGGTATTTCAGACTCATGCCCATGTCGAGAGGTATGAGACCTCTGACAAGTACTTTGCTTACAAGATGGAGGAGAATAGCTCAGCTGGTGAGCATGTGCTCAGAAAGTCTGGGGTCTACAATCACTTGAATCAAGTGGGAGTTAATCTTCCAGATAAGATAGTGATTGACAGAAGTTCTCTAGTCACTATCACCAAGCAACTAGAACTTTGTGATGAAATATAATATGCAAGGGATGACGAAAACGATTCACGAGCTCTTCGCGACGCTAAAATCGGCGAAGGTAGAAATAAAAAAAAGCATCAAATGTTGATGGTTAACAAGACCACTAGTTTCAAGAAAAAGGGCAAGGGAAAGAAAGGGCACTTAAAGAAGACTGGCAAGGGATACGTCTCCAACGTATCTATATTTTTTTATTGTTCTATGTTATTATATCATCTACCTTGGATGTTTTATAAGCATTTATATGTTATTTTATATGATTTTTGGGACTAACCTATTAACCTAGAGCCCACTGCCAATTTCTGTTTTTCCTTGTTTTTGAGTTTCGCAGAAAAGGAATATCAAACGGAGTCCAAACGAAATGAAACTTTTGGGTAATTTTTTATGGACCAAAAGAAGCCCACGGAGCGCCGGAGGTAGACCAGAAGAGCCATGAGGCCACCACAAGGATGGGGTCGCCGCCCTACCTTGTGGCAGCCTCGTGGGTCCCCCTGACTTGCCCCCGACGCCAAAAACTCCTATAAATAGTGAAACCTCCGAAAAAAACCTATATCGGGAGTAGGGGAAATCATCACCGGTGGCCATCTTCATCATCTCAACGGTCTCCATGATGAGGAGGGAGTAGTTTACCCTCAGGGGCTAAGGGTATGTACCAGTAGTTATCTGTTTGATCTCTTTCTCTCGTGTTCTTGATTTGGCACGATCTTGATGTACCGCGAGCTTTGCTATTATAGTTGGATCTTATGATGTTTCTCCCCCTATACCTCTTGTAATGGATTGAGTTTCCCTTTGAAGTTATCTTGTCGGATTGAGTGTTTAAGGATTTGAGAACACTTGATGTATGTCTTGCATGTGCTTATCTGTGGTGACAATGTGATATTCACATGATCTACTTGATGTGTGTTTTGGTCATCAACTTGCGGGTTCAGTGACCTTGTGAACTTATGCATAGGGGGTGGCACACGTTTTCGTCTTGACTCTCCTGTAGAATCTTTGGGCACTCTTTGAAGTTACTTGTGTTGGTTTTAATAGATGAATCTGAGATTGTGTGATGCATATCGTATAATCAAACCCACGGATACGTGTGGTGACATTGGAGTATCAAGGTGACATTAGGGTTTTGGTTGATGTGTGTCTTAAGGTGTTATTTTAGTACGAACTCTAGGGCTGTTTGTGACACATATTGGAATAGCCCAATAGATCGATCAGAAAGAATAACTTTAGGGTGGTTTCGTACCCTACAATTATCTCTTCCTATGTTCTCCTCTATTAGTAACATTGGATTGACTGTTTGTTGCATATTGAGGGATTGTTATATGATCTAATTATGTTATAATTGTTGAGAGAACTTGCACTAATGAAAGTATGAACCCTAGGCCTTGTTTCTAAGCCTGGCAATACCGTTTGTGCTTACTTTTATCATTAGTTACCTTGCTGTTTTTATATTTTCAGATTACAAAAACCTATATCTACCATCCATATTACACTTGTATCGCCATCTCTTTGTCGAACTAGTGCACCTATACAATTTACCATTGTATTGGGTGTGTTGGGGACACAAGAGACTCTTTGTTATTTGGTTGCATGGTTGCTTGAGAGAGATCATCTTCATCCTATGCATCCCACGGATTGATAAAACTTAGGTCATCCACTTGAGGGAAAAAAGCTACTATCCTACAAAACTCCGCACTTGAGGCCCAACACGAGTCTACAAGAAAAAGGTTGTGTAGTTGTCGGGGAAACTGGTCGCCCACGAACACCTATGGGACCGGAGCCCCTTCTACGGTACGGCAAGGGTGCGGAGGGAGCACGAAGAGCGGATCGAGGGGCACACGCGGGCAGTTTACCCAGGTTCGGGCCACACGGATGCGTAAAACCCTACTCCTGCCTTGGTTGTATTGAGTTAGTGAGCTCGGGAGCTTGAAGATCTACAGTACCAGCTATACTGAGCGTAGGAGTGATCGAGTTTCTAGCGTCGAACCCCCTCTACGTTGTGCATGGGCCTCCTTTTATAGCTCAAAGGGGTCACCGACAGGTGCCAACGTAGAGGAGGGTAAAAACGTAAAATTGGTGGTAGTTGTAACAGTGCATGAACAGTATATGAACAGTGGTCTTCACCTAACTCTGACGGTGGGGGACAAGGGCATTGAATGCCCGTCGCCGTCGCCCCAAAAGCGTCCATCCATGCGTCTCCGTTCGCCACGGCGATAGCCTCGTCACCGCGGCTCGCCACCGTGTACCCCAGGCTGCACAGCCATCTGCCACGTGCCCCCTGGAAGGGCCCCAGGGCGACGCGTGGCCAGATGAGCTGGAGCGTAGGCACACAGCGTAAGCTTCCCCCAGCAAGCACCTTGCCGGGGTCGCAATCTTGCCGGGCCAGGAAGCTTGTCGCTCTCCGGGTCCTGCCGGGGCGCATGGTGCACCACGATATACCTTCTTGAGGTGCCGTTCTTTGGCCTTCCTGGCAAGCTCCTCTTGCCAGGGTCTTGTGCTGGAACGATAACCTTGAGCCTGGTGCGGCCTTCCCGGCAAGCTCCTCTTGCCGGGGTCTTGTCTCTTAACTTGAATACTTTGTTCTTGAATGGCTTCAAGGGGTCTAGAGTGGGCTTTGGCGGGCACGTGGTGAGCCAGACCATGGGACGCTGCTACTGCCCATGCACAGGTCGGGATACTAAGGTACCCCTACTTTAGTACACCGACAGGAGCCCCCGGGCCTGGGCCACACACGGTGCCGAGCGCTGTTGGGCCAGGCCCAGAACAGTGCACGGGCACACGCGGCCCACGGCGCGCCGTTTCCCACTCCAGATTCGCCGCATCCCTCCCTAACGGCACGCGTCGATTGCGGTGTCGTGGGAGAGATCGTGGCCTGTTTCTTTAATGGGGAAATGCGGAACGTCCCCCACTTCCCCCTTAAAAAGCAGAGGAAGCAGGGGCAGTTTCCTCCATTGCTTTCATTGTGTCTTGAATCTCCAGAAACCCCCGCCGCTCTCTGCCTCCCCAAAGGTCGACAGAGAGCCGAGCTCTGCCCTTCCTCCGCCGTCTTCACCACCCGCAGCACCGTCGACCTCCCTCGCCGTCTCCGCCATGGCCCCGAAGAGCGACAAGGCAAAGAGCGACAAGGCGAAGAGCGACAAGGCGAAGAAGGAGAAGTCCGACAAGGCGGCGAAGCTGGCAGCCATGCGGAGAAGGATGGTGGTCTTCCCGCCGAGGCTCGGCGCGAGGGAGCTACGGGACAAGTACTAATTGTTCTGGGCGAGGGAGACGAAGGCTCACCCGCGCACCAGAGTCCTCCCCGCCGCAGCCATCGACCTGTACCCGGGAGGTTACCACTACTTTGCTTCGTTTTTCCATTGCGGCCTGTGTCCTCCGTATTCAGAGTTCTTCTGCGATGTGATGAACACATACGGATTCCATCTCTTAGATTTCACCCCGAACACCGTCCTCACTTTGGCCGTTTTCGCACATCTGTGCGAAAACTACGTCGGGGTCCACCCAAATTTAGCTCTCTTCCGCCACTTCTTCACGCCCAGAGTAGAGTCCGGATCTCCACTCTCCGGCGGCATCTCCTGGATCTTCAGGCTCGGCAAGAAGGAGGCGTACCTGATTGGGGAGCTCCGCGGCAAGTGGGAGGAGTGGAGGGCTGATTGGTGCTGGGTCATGGAAGATGAGCCCGAGCAGTTCACCTCGCCGCGCCAGACTGCAATAGTGCGCGGCAGGGATTGGAGTGACTTGGCCCCGGAGGACGACAAGCTGCGGATTGCCCTTACTAGGATCCTTCGTCTCCGGGCCGCCAACCTTACAGTAGGTGAAGTTGGGGCTGATTTCCTCCGCCGCCGCATTGCTCCCCTGCAGTAAAGGAAGAGGCCTGCCTGGGAGTTTAGCAACGCGGCAGACCGCATGAGGCTGCGCCCCGGGTTGAATTACAACTTCACTGTCTTGGAACTCAAGGGGATGGTCCGGGAGCTGTTCAAACATGACCCCAAGCACAAGGAGTGGTTCACCCCGTCCCGGGGAGTAGTTCCGTTGTGCAATAACACTGCTCTTAGTGCCATCCGCGCGGCAATGGCTGAGTGCGATTCCCACGGGGTTGTCCCCACTTGGCTAATGCCTTCAGAGGAGACCGTGTAGGCCTTCTTCGACAACCTGGTCGAACGGCCACGCAACCCCGAGGAGAGAAAGGGCCTCACCCGGGAGACCACCGAACGGGATGTGGCATATATAGCCAACAGGATGGAGGAGGCCGCCGCAGCGGCGGCCGCAGGGGAGTTTGGGTACACCGTGGAAGAAGCGGAAGCGGCGGACGCGGTGAGCCAGGCCGAGGAGGAGGAAATCCTCAGGCTGTTGAAGATTGCGCCTGAGGAGTTTGCCGGGGAGCCTGCTAGGGAGCCTGCCGGGATGAGCGAGGCCGCCGGGCAAGGCACTGAGTCCAGTGAGCCCGCCGAGGAGGATGCCGAATCTGGCGATTCTGACGAAGACTCCGGCGGGTCTCTGAACCTCGACGACGCCTCCTCATCCTCAGAAAACTCTTCGCCACCACCAAGTCCTCCACCGCCGCAGAAGAAGCGTCTCCTCAAGACCGCTGAGACGGCGAGGCCACCGGCGCCCCGACAACAGCCGAAGCGTCGTGCGACGCGCGCCACCACGACGAGCAAAGTCGTCGATGAGGCGCCCCGTGTCCCAGCGGCAAGCGGAGGGGGGTCTTCCCGGAGCGGCTCTGGTGGTCCTTCCGCCCCTCGGTCCTCGGCTCCGGAGCCTGCCAAGCGCCCGAGGGAGCCTTCTCCTCCAGCTCCTCGCGCTGGAGCGCACGAGGCGGAGTTTGACTTCTCCGCCCTCAGCTCCGATGAAGAGGAGGAAGAGTAAGCACTTGCAGTTACTATTTCCTTTGATTTTTGTTGCTTTTGTCTTGATTTCTCTCGCTTGGTTCTGACCTTGTTTGGCTTCCAGGACGTTGACCCAGAGGATGGCGAAGAGGGCCAAAATCCCTGTGGTTGACCTCGAGGACGACGAGCCTGCCGCAGCGACGGGGGATGCGCCAGCGACAAACTTGCCGGACCAGCCTGCTGCTCCGGAGAGCAGCCCCCAGCGCAGCCCCCAGCGTAAGCCTTGTGTTCACTTTTCCGCTTGATGGGCGCGCTTGAGCTTGTTACCCTTATTGATGTCTTGTTGTCTTGTGCAGAAGTGGAGCCGCAGCCGCAGGAGCACCAAGAGGCCGCTCCCGATGAGCCGCTTGTTCCACCCTCCCCGCCAAGGATGGGTACTCCGCCAAGGGCGAGCACCCCGCCGAGGGCGAGCAGCCCGACAAGGGTGAGCACCCCGCCAAGGGAAGGCACCAGCGGCCCTCCGCCGGCGGGGGCTTCTACTACGCCGCCAAGGGAGAACTCCCCGGTGAGGGACCCCGTTATTGAAGAGGCCCGCGAAGGTAAACCCTTGTAATCTTCTTTTCTCGAATTCTTCTTTTTTGGATATTTGCTTGACGATCTTTTCTTTTCTTTTTCTTCTTCAGATCCGCCCGCCCCGGAGCCGATGGAGATGGAGACCATCGCCGAGGAGGAAGTGCGCGGCGACGCCGGCGACGCCACCACCGCTGAAGGAATGACCGGCGTCGACGAGCCAACCGCTGAGGTGACTGCCTCGACCGCTGACGCGGCAGCTGGGGAAGGGACCGGCGACCGCACTGCTGGCCCTGAGGCCGCAGGAGCGCCGGACGCTGCGCCGGCCGCCGACCCCTCCGCCCCCGTGGCTGGGTCAGGCGTCTATCTGGAGGCCGCGAACGGGGTCTTTATCCAAGTCCCGTGGGCGTCCTCATCAAGGGCACCCGCGGAGGGGGAGACCTTCGACGGAGAAGTTCTCGCCTCCGTCGGGCTAAAGATTGTCGACCCGCCCGGCAGCAGCGACGAGCCCGAAGAGGAGCAACTCCTACGCCGGCTTCTGGCCTTGTACCGGGCCAGGCAGGCTAAGTTGGAGTCCCGGGAGGCTCTGGCTGCCAAGGCTGGTGCTGATCTGGAGAAGCGTGCCGCGGAGCTCCGTGCCGCCAACCAGGCGGCCCTCCGGAACTTGGCGGAGGAGCGCGAAGAGCTTGCCGGAGCACACCAAGCATTCCTCCTCGAGAAGGCCGAGGTGGAGAAGCAGCAGCGACTGGCCGCCGAGGACCTGTCTCGGCGGGAGGGAGAGCTCAACCAGCGGAAGGTTGACCTCGATAGCCACGAGGACGACCTCACCGCTCGTGAGAAGGCCATTGGCGGAGCTCTGCAGGAGGCGAGGGACGCCGCTGCTGCCGCAGAGACCGCCAAGAGGGATCTGGAGGCCCGGGTGGCGCAGATGGAGACGAACTTGAAGACGAGCGAGGACAGGGTTGCCGCGCTCAACGTGGCGCGGGAGAAGGACGCCCATACCAACTCGGAGCTGCAAGTCCGCCTCTCCGAGAAAGGCAAAGAGCTCAACGACGCCAAGGACTCCATCGCAGACTTGGAGCTGAAGGTCTCCACCCTCAACGACTCACTTGACGCCGCCCGGGACCGTGAAACGAAACTGAAGGAAGATCTCCGGTCTGAAAGGGCGCTGTTGGACAGCGCCGCCCTGTCGCAGAACAACTTCCAGCGGATGGTGGAGCAGTGGACCGAGGAGCTCGTCACCTCCGCCGCCAACATCGACAAGGAGATGGTGGCGTTGAGGGCGGAGCACCTCGTGTACTCCCCCGACGAGAGCCTCCCCCACAGCGCCAAGCTGAGCCTGTTCTTCAGGGGAGTGGCGCCGGCTCTCGCGCGGCTACGGGAGAGGATCCCCGCGCAGCTGGCTGACAAGGCGCACCGGCTTTGCACGGGTACTATGGAGCGGGTGCTGTCGAAGATCGTCTACCGCAACCCCGGGATCAACCTCGTCAACGTCCTCCAGACCCTGCAACCCGAAGCTGACCAGGAGGCGTTGAAGGCCCAAGTTGCCCACATCGTAGCCAAGGCGGGCAAGATCAAGAGGGTCGACGGAGACCGAAGAGACTAGGCTCCCTTCTTTCTGCTTCCTTTGTCGCTGTCGATTATGTCATAGGTAGTAGTTGGTTAGAACCGGGGCAAGCTATCTTGTAATATAACTTTATTTTGGATAATCAATGCAGTGTTATCTCCCTTGTTTAGTCCCTTCACTTTGTATGTTTTCCACCCTACGCTTTTAGGGAACTTGCCGGCAAAGGGACCCTCGCCGCGAGCGCTGAGTGCGGGACTCTTAGCAGCCTACTAGCAATGCCCTTGCCGGCAAGAAACCTTGCCGCAGCTAGTCGCAGCACACTTAGCTTGCTGAGCGAACTCGAAAACGAGGTAAGGGCGCGACACTTGTCGCAGCTCACTTAAGCCGTTGAGCGTGCCCGAAACAAAGTAAGGGCGCGGCTAGCCGCGGGTAGGTTCCTCCACGCACAGGTTTTCCATACAAAGTGTGGTTGTTCAAGGAAGACAACTAAAATTTTAAAATTTTGAATTGCTCAAACTCTGGCAACTTAGCTTTTATGGATTGTTTGCTTTCCCGGCAAGGCTTCCCTTTCTTGAACAGCACCTGGTTCATACCTCCATCTCC
>LR738713.1:186426751-186459965 GCA_902687465.1 Secale cereale | reverse complement strand
GGCAAACTTGTGCGCGAGGAACTCTTCTTCTGTTTAAGAGAGAAGGGAAAAGAGGAGGAAACACAAGTGTGGAGCCTTGTGGCTTGTTACTTCTTACCGGGAATGTGCGCTGCACAAAGTGTCAGATGATTCACACAAGTAAAAAGGAAAAGCATGAAATGACAAATGGTGCGAAGCACAAAAGTTTTACTGATGCACGGGGTCTGCGCCCGACTTTGTACAAAGGTTTACATGCAACAGCGGCAAGACTTGTACAAAAGGTGGTTGCCGGAGCGGATCACGGCAACCGCGCCTTATGGGTGAAACTTGCGAAGATGCTCTATGTTCTAGGAGTTGCTCACCGGTAAGCCTTGTTCGGTCTCAAGGCGGACAGCGCCGGGCCTTGTGACTTGTCTCACCCGATAAGGGCCTTCCCACTTCGGCGTCAACTTGTTGGAGTTCTTGGCGGACTGAACGCGCCGAAGAACAAGGTCACCTTCCTCGAGACTCCTGGCCTTGACCTTGCGGCTGTGGTAGCGACGCAAGGCTTGCTGGTATCGAGCAGCTCGTACAGCAGCCTGGAGACGGTCCTCCTCGAGGAGCAATGCATCATCTTGCCGCAACTGCTCTTGCTCAAGCTCATCGTAAGCGAGCACTCGAGGAGACCCGTATACGAGTTCCGTGGGGAGAACTGCCTCTGCTCCATAGACAAGAGCAAAGGGTGTCTGCCCGGTGGCTCGATTTGGTGTCGTTCTGATTGACTAAAGAGTCGCCGGCAACTCCTCGATCCAGTTTCTTCCGCACTTGTGCAGCCTGTCGAAGGTTCTTGTCTTGAGTCCGCGCAGCACTTCAGCATTTGCCCTCTCCGCTTGACCATTGCTCCTCGGGTGAGCAACAGAAGCAAAGCAGACCTTGGCGCCAAGGTCTTGGACGTATTGCATGAAGGTGCGACTTGTGAATTGTGTGCCGTTGTCGGTGATGATCCTGTTAGGGATTCTGAAACGGCAAACAATTGATCTGAAGAACTTCACTGCTGACTGTGCCGTCACCTTCCTCACTGGTTCCACTTCCGGCCACTTTGTGAACTTGTCGATTGCAACGTACAAGTACTCAAAGCCCCCGACAGCGCGGGGAAAGGGGCCGAGGATGTCGAGCCCCCAGACCGAGAAGGGCCAGGACAAAGGGATCGTTTGGAGAGCTTGAGCTGGCTGGTGTATTTGCTTGGCATGGAACTGGCATGCTTCACACTTGGTTACTTGTGCAGTCGCATCTTGGAGGGCTTCTGGCCAGAAGAAACCTTGCCGGAACGCCTTCCCGGCAAGTGCTCTTGTGCCAATGTGGTGACCACATATGCCTCCATGTATTTCTGCCAACAGCTTCTGTCCATCTTCCCGAGAAATGCACTTCAATCTGACACCATTGAGTCTTCTTCTGTATAGCTCGTTGCCGACGAACTGATACATACTTGACTGCCTGTAATCCTCTCTATCTCCTCTGGTTCCTTGGGAAGTTCCCCAGTTTGAAGAAAACGGACGATTTGCTGTGCCCACGCTGGAGCCTGAGGCTCAACAACGAGGACTAAAGGCATCAGTGCTGCTGTGGGAACGTCAGCTTCCACGGCAAAGTCTTGCGGTTCTGCGGGAGCTGAACATTCCCCGGCAAGCCTGCCGGGGCAAGTCTTGTCGGGAACGCCTGCTTCAACTGTACGGACCCTTGGGTCTGCAGGAGCAAACTGTTCCTCAGCAACTTGATCGTTGATCTTGGGGACCTTGGCGGCGGTTTCGGGAAGATCCGCCGGCAAGTAGTCGCCGGAGACCAACTTCCTCTTCTTGCTCTGCCCAACTGATGGTGTAACGGATGGTTGAGTTAGCTTGAGCATGAAGGTCCCTGGTTCCACAGGTAACTTCATTGCAGCACACTTTGAGAGGCCATCTGCGATATCATTCTGAGCTCTCGGGACATGCTCCATCTGCAGGCCTTCAAAGTGTTCTTCAAGCTTCCTCACTTCATCGACATAAGCTTCCATCAAAGGACTCTGGTAACTTTTGTTTACTTGTCGGACCACCAATTGCGAATCTCCCCGCACAATCAGCTTCTTGATCCCAAGTTCGGCCGCAATTCTGAGGCCGGCAAGCAAACCTTCATACTCAGAAGTATTGTTTGTCGCTTGCTCCTTGGGAAAGTGCATTTGAACAACGTACTTGAGGTGCTCTCCGGTGGGCGCTATGAGTAACACGCCAGCGCCGGCGCCTTGCAGCGAGAAGGCACCATCAAAGTACATTATCCACTCTTTGCTTGCTTCTTGGGCGGGGATGCTTGTCTCTGGGACTTCTTCGTCTGGTGTCGGGGTCCATTCTGCTATGAACTCTGCCAAAGCTCTGCTCTGGATAGTTGAGGTACTCTCAAACTTGAAACCAAAGCTTGACAGCTCTAGTGCCCACTCGACGATCCTGCCTGTTGCTTCTGGATTTTGCAGTATCCTCTTCAACGGAAAACGAGTGACCACTATTATCTCATGCGCTTGGAAGTAATGGCGCAGCTTCCTTGAGGCCATGAGGAGGCCGAAAAGCAACTTCTGCACCCCAGAGTATCTTGACCTAGCCCCCTGCAAGAGGGAGCTTACAAAATAAACTGGGCGCTGTACCATCTTCTTCCGCACTTCTCCTTGTTCGTGCGCAGACTTGTCCTTGTCGGGGCCAGAGCTTGTCGGGGAAGCCCCCTGCTTGTCGCTGGATGTGCTTGCCGGGGCTGTGGACTCCTCCTCTGCCTCCCTCTCCGCTACCAACGCAGCACTAACCACTTGATTGGTTGCTGCTAAGTATAGCAGCAACTTCTCTTGCGGCCTAGGTGCGACAAGTATTGGAGTAGAGGATAGGTATCGTTTCAAGTCATGCAGCGCTGCCTCCGCTTCCGGAGTCCATTTCATAGGACCTGCCTTTTTCAATATTTTGAAGAAAGGCAGGGCGCGTTATGCAGACTTTGAAATGAACCTGCTGAGGGCAGCCACGCAACCAGCAAGTCTTCGTACATCCTTGACGCGCTTCGGGGCTTCGATCTGCTCGATGGCCTTGATCTTGTCGGGATTGGCTTCAATGCCCCTCTGGGACACAAAGAACCTGAGAAGCTTGCCGGAGGGGACTCCGAAAACGCACTTCTCGGAGTTCAACTTGAGCTGTATCTTGTGCAGATTCTCAAAGGTTTCTTCTAGGTCTTGAACTAGGGTATCCTTGATCTTGCTCTTGACCACTATATCATCCATGTAGGCTTCTACGTTCCTGTGTATCTGTGGCTCAAAAGCAGTGTGGACCACCCTTGCAAATGTTGAGCCCGCATTCTTCAATCCAAAGGGCATGCGTACGAAGCAATATGTGCCACATGGAGTAATAAATGCGGTCTTCTCTTCATCTTCCTCAGCCATGAATATTTGGTGGTATCCGGAGTATGCATCAAGAAATGAAAGCAACTCACATCCGGCCGTGGAGTCGACGATCTGGTCAATGCGCGGCAAGGGAAATGGATCCTTGGGACAAGCTTTATTCACATTAGTGAAGTCTATACAAAGTCTCCACTTCCCATTAGCCTTACGCACGACAACTGGATTAGCCAACCACGTGGGATGTAGTACACCTCTAACAAGGCCTGCTGCTTCCAACTTCTTGATTTCTTTGGCTATGAACTCTTGGCGCTCCACCGCTTGCTTCCTGACCTTTTGTTTGACGGGCCGCGCGTGAGGACAAACAGCAAGCTTGTGCTCAATTACCTTCCTGGGAACGCCGGGGATGTCAGATGGTTGCCATGCAAACACATCGACATTCGCCCGTAGGAAGGCAACGAGCGCGCTTTCCTATTTGGGGTCGAGCGTAGCACTGACGGTGAAAGTACCACCAGTGCTGTCCTCCTTGGCGGACACCTTCTTGGTTGCCGGTGGAGCTGCCATTCCTCTCTTGCACTTGCCGGTGGAGCTCGATGGTGCGTCCTCAACGGCAGCGCAGCACTCCGAAGAGGTGCGTTTGCCGGAGTGGGCCCCAGAGCTCTTGCCGGACTTGGTCTTGGTCTTCCCCCCGGGAGCTTCAGTTGTAAGTGTGTTTCTGTCTGCCGCGGCTGCTGCGTCCCGGTAAATCTTGTCGGCGCAGATGAGCGCGTCCTTCTTGTCGCCGGGGACAGATATGACGCTGATTAGCCCTGGCATCTTGAGCATGTTGTAAGCATAGTGGGAGGCTGCGATGAACTTGGCGAGCGCAGGACGGCCAAGTATCCCATTGTACGGCAATGGGATATCGGCAACGTCAAAGGTGGTCCTCTTCGTCCTGAAGTTAAACTCTCCGCCAAAGGTCACCGGCAGCGTGATCTTCCCCTTCGGCTTGCTCCTTCCCGGGTTGATCCCTTGGAACGTCCCGGTTTCCTCGAGCTCGCTGTCGGGGATTTGCAGCTTCTTGATCACAGCGGAGGAGATCAAGTTGAGGCCGGCCCCACCGTCAACCAACATCTTGGTGACCTTGAGGTTGCGGATAGTTGGTGAAACCAACATCGGCAAGCACCCGACCGCAGTTGTGCGGTCAGGGTGGTCCTCAAGATCGAAGATGATGGGCGTGCCGGACCATTTCAGCAGCTTGCGCGACTCGACAGGTGGCTCAGCTGCATTCACTTCCCGCACCCATTGTTTGAGTTGGCGGTGGGAAGTGTGCAGGGAGGCACCTCCATCGACGCACAGAACTTCTGTGGCCTTCTGGAACTCCTGCTCGCTGTTATCTCCGTCATCCATGTCCTCGTCATCGTCTTCGTCTTCATCCTTGTCGCGGCCTCGGGGAGGTCTGTCTCCTTGCCGCTGCTTGGCCTTGCCGCGGCGTCCTCCCCGGCCATTGAACGGCCGCTTCTTGCTGGGCTCTCCCCCGCCTCCTTGGGCCTTCTCCTTGTCGCGACGCTCGTATTCAGCCTTCTGCTGTTCTACGAGGTATTCTACCCTTTTGCAGTTCTGGAGATCGTGGCCCTTGGTGCGGTGGATCTTACAGTACTGCTTGTTGGAGCCGTCCTGCTTGTCGGCTGCCGCTACAGGGGCGGCCTCCTTGCCGGAGCCATCAGCCTGTGTCTTCTTGGCGGCAGCCTCCTTGCCGGACTGCTCGACAACTAGTACCTCCTTGTTCTTCTTCTTCTTGTTGTTCCGCCGCCGGTTTTTCCTTGCCGGGGCGGCATCCTCGCTATCCGTTCCTCCGGCTCCAGTATCCTCTCCGGGGAGTCTCCTCCCCTCTTCAGCACGTGCACACTTATCAGCCAGAGCGTAAAGCTCGCTGACGTCCCGGATCTTGGTCATCGCCATCTCCTCCCTCATCCGGCGGTTACACACGTTCTGGTGGAACGCGCTGATAACCGCAGCAGGGTGGACATCGGGGATATTGTGCTGAACGCGGCTGAACCTTTGGATGTACTTGCGCAGGGACTCTCCCTCCTTCTGGGCAAGAATGTGTAGATCTCTCTCCTGGCCGTGTGGTTTGTGGCCGCCCGTAAAGGCGCCGACAAACTGGTGGCACAGATCTGCCCAAGAGGAGATGGAGTTCTCCGGCAAGTGCATAAGCCAAGACCTGACGTTTGGCTTAAACACGAGCGGAAAGTAGTTCGCTAAGATCTTCTCGTCGCGTCCCCCGGCAGCCTGCACCGCAATGGTGTAGATGCTGAGGAACTCCGAGGGGTGTGTCTTGCCGTCGTACTTCTCGGGTACGTCGGGCTTAAAGTTCTTCATGCTGGGCCACTGGACTTGCCACAGCTCTCGGGTGAACGCAGGGCAGCCTGCCGCGTACGGCAGGTCGCCTTGTTCATCGGGCGCATGCATGTCGACAGCAGTCCCAGCGCGCTGGTCGGACTGTCTTCGGGCTTCTCTTCGACGCTCGATACGATTTCGAGCGTCCTCTTGCTGCCTGTCATCGAGGACTTGGCGCTGATCGCGGCGAGCCCGCGGATCCGACGACGCTGTAGAGTCGTCGCCGACGTTGATCCAGCGGGGTGGCGATTTCTGCTTCCGCGGCGGGGAGTGCACGGTAGTTGCACCCCCGGCGGTCTTGTCTCCATTGGCCTTCGCTTGGTCGACTTGTCGCGGCCGCGATGTTGCCGGCTGCTGCGGCGTGTCATTGTTGGCGAAGGCGATGAGGCTCTGGATTGTAGCCCTCCAGTCTTCGGCCTTGTCCGCCGCTGGAGGGAAGTTGAGGAGCAGTTGAGCTCTGGCGAGAGCTTCTGCTGGAGAGGAGGCGAGCGGTGGCGAGCGGTGCGAGGAGCGAGATATGCTCGGACTTCTAACAACGTTAGAAGGAGCTGGTTCTCGTCCCGGCGACTGCGCCTTGCTCGTGCCAGGACGCTGGCCTTGAGCGTCCCGCGACCCGCCAGTTTGGCCTTGTCCCAGCAGGCGGATGGTACCGTGGGTACCACGCCGCTGCTGGCCCGGCACCTCCTGAGAGGGACGGGGAGCGTGCACGGACGCCGAGGCCTTGGAGTTCGCCCGGTCGTCCATCTTGTCCTTGGACTTGGCGGCGCCGTGAGTGTCCTCGCCGGCGTCCACCCTTCCGCTAGCGTCTACCCCACCAACCGTTGGTTCTGGTGGTGGTGGGATTGACGCGGATGGGCCTCCGACCTCCGAAGCCTTCTTTTTCGGAGGCATGTTGATGTAGTCGATGAGGTTGATGAAGCTGGAATAGTTGCTGAAGATTGCGCCCGCGTGAGCGCCGGATCAGGTCCGCACAACCTCGACGCCCCCTACCTGGTGCGCCAAAGATGTCGGGGAAACTAGTCGCCCACGAACACCTATGGGACCGGAGCCCCTTCAACGGTACGGCAAGGGTGCGGAGGGAGCACGAAGAGCGGATCGAGGGGCACACGCGGGCAGTTTACCCAGGTTCGGGCCGCACGGATGCATAAAACCCTACTCCTGCCTTGGTTGTATTGAGTTAGTGAGATCGGGAGCTTGAGGATCTACAGTACCAGCTATACTGAGCGTAGGAGTGATCGAGTTTCTAGCGTCGAACCCCCTCTACGTTGTGCATGGGCCTCCTTTTATAGCTCAAAGGGGTCACCGACAGGTGCCAACGTAGAGGAGGGTGAAAACATAAATTGGTGGTAGTTGTAACAGTGCATGAACAGTATATGAAAAGTGGTCTTCACCTAACTCTGACGGTGGGGGACAAGGGCATTGAATGCCCGTCACCGTCGCCCCTAAAGCGTCCATCCATGCGTCTCCGTTCGCCACGGCGATAGCCTCGTCACCGCAGCTCGCCACCGTGTACCCCAGGCTGCACAGCCATCTGCCACGTGCCCCCTGGAAGGGCCCCAGGGCGACGCGTGGCCAGATGAGCTGGAGCGTAGGCACACAGCGTAAGCTTCCCCCGGCAAGCACCTTGCCGGGGTCGCAATCTTGCCGGGCCCGGAAGCTTGTCGCTCTCCGGGTCCTGCCGGGGCGCATGGTGCGCCACGATATACCTTCTTGAGGTGCCATTCTTTGGCCTTCCTGGCAAGCTCCTCTTGCCAGGGTCTTGTGCTGGAATGATAACCTTGAGCCTGGTGCGGCCTTCCCGGCAAGCTCCTCTTGCCGGGGTCTTGTCTCTTAACTTGAATACTTTGTTCTTGAATGGCTTCAAGGGGTCTAGAGTGGGCTTTGGCGGGCGCGTGGTGAGCCAGACCATGGGACGCTGCTACTGCCCGTGCACAAGTCGGGATACTAAGGTACCCCTACTTTAGTACACCGACAGTAGTAGACATCAAGCTCTTTTCTGGCGTCGTTGCTAGGGAGGTGAGTGCTTGAAAGTATATCTTTAGATCTTGCAATTGAATCTTTTAGTTTCTTGTTTTATCACTAGTTTGTTTTATATAAATAAAACTACCCAAAAAATGGAATTTAGGTTGCCTCACATGCTTCATCTTTATAATGTCTTTTGTGAAAATGATGGAAAAGAAAATTGTGCCAAAGTGCTAGAAGAAGAATGCAATAAAATATTTGGCACTAAATATTTGAATGATGAGCATGATTGCAATGTTGTTAGTATGAATTTTCTGAATATCCATAGTACTAATGATGATTGCACTAGTCATGATAAAAATGTTTCTTATAAGCATGTCAATTTTTGTAGGGTGCATAGAGTTTGCAAATACATACCAAGAAGGGTTGATAGATTTGCAATAGACACAAGTATTTAGAAACTAAATGGTTGCAAGAGAGGCTAGATGTTTGTGCTGAAAGATTTAATTTTTCTCGCCATCCTTGTGAACTTTGCAATGAACATGGTCATTTAATTCTCCAATGCAAATTGTTTCATCATCAAATCATGTCCAAAAATTGTGATGACTTGATTTTCCTTGCGCACCATAATGAACTTAGTTTGCTTGTTGGATATGAAGAAATGAAACAAATAACTAAGGATATTCTGGCATATGACATTGAGAGATTTCTTGATTTTGATCTAGAGGAAATTTATATGTATTGTGCGGTGAATTGCAAGAATCCTTATGTTTCCAATTACTTAAATGAAAAGAAAATGAATGAAAGGGAAGAAGTTTCCCGATATCCTCCTATTTTCTCTCATGAAGAATCAGGTAACGAGGGGGAACTTTCTATTCAACCAATCTCATCAATAAGGAGCTCCAAAAGGGTGATTAAACCCACACATGATGTGAGGAAGAAAAAGAAAAGATGGAGAAGCAAAGGTAAAATGTTGTCACTCCCAAATGATGTAGTTCCTATTAGTGTTATATGCCATTACTCATTGTGATGATTATGATTGGGAAAATAATGATACTTGTTATAATCTTGAAAATCTTTTTAGCACCAACTTAGAAAGTTGTGATGATAATAATTGCTATACTATTGGTGCTATTCATAGTATTAATGATGAAAGTGATTATGCTTGTGATATACAAAGCCACAAGCTTGGGGATGCTATGTTTAATGAAGATGATATTTTTAGTCCCCCAAGTTTTGATGTGCAAATTTATTATGATGAAAGCATGCATCCTATTTATGATAATTATTGTGATGACACCTATGTTATAAAGAATACTATAACCATGAAACTTGTCATCATGATTTTAATCAAGTGTCTCATGATAGTTATTTTGTTGAGTTTGCTCTCACTATTATGAATGAGAATAAATTTGCATTTTTGGAGAGTAATAAAATTTCTATGCTTATGCATCATGAGAAGAGTGATGTATGTGATAGTTATATAGTTAAATTCATTCATGATGCTACTGTAATTTATTATGCGAAAGGAACATATGCTTTGACCTATTACAATAATATCAAATTTCCTCTCTATGTGTTGAAAATCTTGAAGTCATGCTTGTTTTGCCATCCTATGATAGTTGATTCTTATTCCCATGAATTGTTTTCTCAAAAAATCCCTATGCATAGGAAGTGGGTTAGACTTAAATGTGCTTGCAATGTGATTCATGATGCTCCCTTTTATATTTCAATTCCTGTCTTTACGCGAGCATCATTGAAATCATCAAGCCTAGCTAAAAAGGCATTAAAGAAAAGCGCTTGGTGGGAGACAACCAAATACTTTTACCTACTGTTTTTTGTGAATTCACATTATTAAGCCTGTAGTAATCATGTTTTATAGCTTTTGTTTCAATAAAGTTCCAAGTAAAGCCTTTGGGGTAGTGTGGTTGATAGTTGACGTCATTTTTCTGAAAAACAGAAACTTTTGCGCCCAGTGCAGAAAATTCAATAATTCACTGGAACGTTGAAACCTTCTGAATTTTTTACACATGATTGATATACAAATTACCCACGTCCTCCAATTGTTTCACAATTTTTAGAGTTCCAAAAATATGGTGGTTGTCCACATTACTACACACTGTTCTATTTTTGACATATTCTGTTCTTCATGTGTTGTTTGCTCATTTTGATGGATCCATGAGTACTATCGGAGGGTATGAACCATGGAGAAGTTGTAATACAGTAGATATAACACTAATATGAATTTAGAATGAGTTCCCAACAGTACCTAAGTGGTGATTTGCTTTCTTATACTAACAGAGCTCATACTATTTTCTCTCGAATTTTGTGCTGTGAAGTTTTCAAGTTTTGGGTAAGGATTTGATGGACTATGGAATAAGGAGTGGCAAGAGCCTAAGCTTGGGGATTCCCAAGGTACCCCAAGGTAATATACAAGCTCAACCAAGAGCCTAAGCTTGGGGATGCCCCAGGAAGGCATCCCCTCTTTCGTCTTCGTCTATCGGTAAATTTACTTGAGGTTATATTTTTATTCACCACATGATATGTGTTTTGCTTGGAGCGTCATTTTATTTTGCTTAGATTTGCTTTCTGTTATTTTGATTAAGCTTTAGTATCTTTTGTTTCAATAAAAAGGACAAGTATAGCCTTTACCATGCTTAGTATATATCTTGTTGTTTGAAAACAGAAAGTTTACTATCATTCTCTGAATTCTCCTGGATAGTAAGAACGTGATAAATTCTTGAAATTTTTACAAAGTTGGAATGAATAAGTTCTCTATAACTTGGTAATTTTTCAGAATTTTTAGAGCTCGGGAAGTATGAGAACAATTCCACTCTTTACAGACTGTCCTGTTTAGATAGATTGCTTTTATGTTTGCATTGTTTGCATGTGTTTGCATGTTTAATTAGACTATTTGAGGATAAGAGTATTAAATATGCAGAGGCATTTAGTATGCAATGTTAAAATTATAATTTTAGTGATTTTCTACAATAGAGAATGTTAAGGTTTTGATTTGATTTATACTAACTTATCTCACGAGTCCTTGTTGAGTTTTGTGTGCATGAAGTTTTTGAGATTTCGGGAAACCGCGACATGAGAGGAATTAAGGAGACACAAAAGCTGAAACTTGGGGATGCCCAAGGCATCCCAAGATAATATTTCAAGAAGTCTCAAGCATCTAAGCTTGGGGATGCCCCGGTAGGCATCCCACCTTTCTTCTTCAACAAATATCGGTTAGTATCGGTTTAGCCTAAGTTTTTGCTTCTTCACATGATATGTGCTATCCTTGCAATGTCATTTTTTTTGCTTTTTGCTTGAATAAAGTACTTAAGATCTGTAATTCTTAAATGAGAGAGGGTCTTCTCATAGCTAGTTAATTATTTGACTACTCATTTATCTTCACTTACATCTCTTTGGAGTAGTTTGTCAGTTGCTCTAGCACTTCACTTATATCTTTTTAGAGCACGGTGGTGGTTTTATTTTATAGAAATTGATGAACTCTCATGATTCACTTATATTATTTTGAGAGTCTCTAAACAACATGGTAATCTGCTTGGGATATGAATTTAGTCCTAATATGATAGACATCCAAAGGAGATATAATAAAAACCTTCATATAGAGAGCATTGAATATTATGTGAAGTTTGGCTCCTTGTAATTGTTTTGAGATGTTAAGATGGTAATATTAGTGTCATGCTAGAGGTAGTTTGTGAGGTTAAAGAAATAATTGTGTTAAGGTTTGTGATTCCCAAAGCATGCACGTATGGCCTATGTAACCAAATTGGCATGCACTGTATCTTGACTGTTTCCTCTTTGCGGGAAGGTCGGGGGCGTACGATGGTTAACTCCTACCAACCTCCCCCCTAGGGGCATGCGTCGTAGTGTTTTGCTTTGAGGGCTAAGTAGATTTTTTACAATAAGTATGTGAGTTCTTTATGACTAATGTGAGTCCATGGATTATACACACTCTCGCTCTTCCACCTTTCTAGCCACTCTAGTGCCGCACAACATTCGTCGGTGCATAAAACCCTCCTTATACCTTCCTCAAAACAACCACCAAATCTACCTATTATGGCATTTCCATATCCATTCCGAGATATATTGCCATGTAACTCCACCGTTCTATTTATTATGACACGCTTCATCATTGTCATATTGCTTTGCATGATCATGTAGTTGACATAGTATTTGTGGCAAGGCCACCTTTAATATTTTTCATACATGTCAATCTTGGTCATTGCACATCCCGGTACACCACCAGAGGCATTTATATAGAGTCATAACTTTGTTCTAGTATCGAGTTGTAATATCGAGTTGTAAGTAAATAAAAGTGTGATGATCATCATTATTAGAACATTTTCCCATGTGAGGTTAGAAAAAAAAAGGCCAAAAGAGTCTCCAAAAAAAGGAGAGGAGCCTAAAAAAGCAAAAAAAAGAGAAAAAGAGAGAAGGGACAATGTTACTACCATTTTCCACACTTGTGCTTCAATGTAGCACTATGTTGTCACCTTCATATATCACTAGTGGGAATTTTTCATTATAGAACTTGGCTTGTATATTCCAACGATGGGCTTCCTCAAATGCCCTAGGTCTTCATGAGCAAGCAAGTTGATGCACACCCACTAGTTGTCTTTTTGAGCTTTCATACACTTATAGCTCTACTGCATCCGTTACATGGCAAGCCCTACTCACTCACATTGATATCGGTTGATGGGAATCTCCATAGTCCATTGATTTGCCTAGTTGATGTGAGACTTTCTCCCACCTTTTGTCCATTACCACCTCTACTCCACCCATAGTGCTATGTCCATGGCTCGCGCTCATATATTGCGTGAAGAGTTGAAAAGTTTGAAAGAGTAGAGCATGAAAGCAATTGCTTGGCTGACTCCAGGATGGGCATGAGGGTTGCTTTGTGTTAAGAAAAGGGAACATAAGGACTATATGATTTGTAGTGCTAACGTTCTTTAGCCATGTTATTTTTGAAGCTTTATGGATTGCTTTTGGTATGATTAGAGTATTATTGTTTTGATATTGGGAAACTTTTATTTTAGGTCTTATGGATCTGAACATTCATGCCACTATAAAGAATATTACATTGATAAATATGTTGGGTAGCATTCCACATCAAAAATTCTGTTTTTATCATTTACCTACTCGAGGACGAGCAGGAATTTAGCTTGGGGATGCTCGATACGTCTCCAACGTATCTATAAATATTTATTGTTCCATGCTATTATATTATCTATCTTGGATGTTTTTTATGCATTTATATGCTATTTTAAATTATTTTTGGGAGTAACCTATTAACCGAGAGCCCAGTGCCAGTTTTTGTTTTTTCCTTGTTCCTGAGTTTCGCAGAAAAGGAATATCAAACGGAGTCCAAACGGAACGAAACTTTTTGGTGATTTTTTATGGACCAAAAGAAGCACACGAAGCGTCGGAGGTGGACCAGAAGAGCCACGAGGCCACCACAAGGGATGGGGGCGCCCCCCTACCTTGTGGCCGCCTCGTGGGCCCCCTGACTTCCCCCCAACGCCAAAATATCCTATAAATAGTGAAACCTCCGAAAACAAACCTAGATCACGAGTTCCGCTGCCACAAGCCACTATAGCCTCCAAAAAAATTGGGACCCTGTTCCGGCACCCTGCTGGAGGGGGAAATCATCACCGGTGGCCATCTTCAGCATCCGACGATCTCCATGATGATGAGGGATTAGTTTACCCTCGGGGCTGAGGGCATGTACTAGTAGCTATGCGTTTGATCTCTCTCGTGTTCTTGATTTGTCATGATCTTGATGCTCCACGAACTTTGCTATTATAGTTGGATCTTATGATGTTTCTCCCCCTCTACATCTTGTAATGGATTGAGTTTTCCCTTTGAAGTTATCTTTTCGGATTGAGTCTTTAAGGATTTGAGAACACTTGATGTATGTCATGAATGTGCTTATCTGTGGCGACAATGGGATATTCACGTGATTTACTAGATTTATGTTTTGGGCATCAACTTCCGGGTTCAGTGACCTTGTGAACTTATGCATAGGGGTTGGCACACGTTTTCGTCTTGACTCTCATGTAGAAACTTTGGGCACTCTGTGAAGTTCTTTGTGTTGGTTTGAATAGATGAATCTGAGATTGTGTGATGCATATCGTATAATCAAACCCACGGATACTTGTGGTGACATTGGAGTATCTAGGTGACATTAGGGTTTTGGTTGATGTGTGTCTTAAGGTGTTATTTTAGTATGAACTCTAGGGCTGTTTGTGACACTTATAGGAATAGCCAATAGATCGATCAGAAAGAATAATTTTGAGGTGGTTTCGTACCCTACAATAATCTCTTCGTTTGTTCTCTACTATTAGTAACTTCGGAGTGACTCTTTGTTGCATGTTGAGTGATTGTTATATGATCTAATTATGTTATCATTGTTGAGAGAACTTGCACTGATGAAAGTATGAACCCTACGCCTTGTTTCTAAGCATTGCAATACCATTTGTGCTCCCTTTTGTCATTAGTTACCTTGCTGTTTTTATATTTTCAGATCACAAAAACCTATATCTACCATCCATATTACACTTGTATCACCATCACTTCGCCAATATATTGCACCTATACAATTTATCATTGTATTGGGTGTGTTGGGGACACAAGAGACTCTTTGTTATTTGGTTGTAGGGTTGCTTGAGAGAGACCATCTTCATCCTACACCTCCCACGGATTGATAAACCTTAGGTCATCCACTTGACGAAAAATTGCTATTCTCCTACAAAACTCTGCGCTTGGAGCCCAACTTGAGTCTACAAGAAGAAGGTTGTGTAGTAGACATCAAGCTCTTTTCTGGTCCCATTGCCGGGGAGGCGAGTGCTTGAAGGTATATCTTTAGATCTTGTAATTGAATCTTTTAGTTTCTTGTTTTATCACTAGTTTGTTTTATATAACGAAAACTACCCCAAAAATGGAATTTAGGTTGCCTCATATGCTTCATCTTTATAATGTCTTTCGTGAAAATGATGGAAAAGAAAATTGTGCCAAAGTGCTAGAAGAAGAATGCAATAAAATATTTGGCACTAAATCTTTGAATGATAATCATGATTGCAATGTTGTTAGTATGAATTCTTAGAATAACCATAGTACTAATGATTATTGCACCAGTCATGATAAAAATGTTTCTTATAAGCATGTCAATTTTTGTGGGGTGCATAAAGTTTGCAAATACATACCAAGAAGGGAAGATAGATTTTGCAAGAGACACAAGTATTTAGAAACTAAATGGTTGCAAGAGAGGCTAGATGTTTGTGCTGGAAGATTTAATTTTTTTCGCCATCCTTGTGAACTTTGCAATGAACATGGTCATTTAATTCTCCAATGCAAATTGTTTCATGATCAAATCGTGTCCAAAAATTGTGATGACTTGATTTCCTTTGCGCACCATAATGAACTTAGTTTGCTTATTGGATATAAAGAAACGGAATGTATAACTAAGGATATTCCGGCATATGACCTTGAGAGATTTCTTGATTTTGATCTAGAGGAAATTTATATGTATTGTGCGGTGAATTGCAAGAATCCTTATATCGCCAATTACTTAAATGAAAAGAATACTAATGATGGGGAACAAGTTTCCCAATATCCTCCTATTTTCTCTCATGATGAATCAGGTAACGAGGGGGAACTTTCTATTCAACCAATCTCATCAATAAGGAGCTCCAAAAGGGTGATTAAACCCACACATGATGTGAGGAAGAAAAAGAAAAGACGGAGAAGCAAAGGTAAAAAGGTGTCACTCCCAAATGATGTTGCTCCTATTAGTGTTATGCCTATTACTCATTGTGATGATTATGATTGGGAAAGTAATGATACTTGTTATAATCTTGAAAATCTTTTTGGCACCAACTTAGAAAGTTGTGATGATAATAATTGATATACTATTGGTGCTATTCATAGTATTAATGATGAGAGTGATTATGCTTGTGATATACAAAGCCACAAGCTTGGGGATGCTATGTTTAATGAAGATGATATTTTTAGTCCCCCAAGTTTTGATGTGCAAATTTATTATGATGAAAGCATGCCTCCTATTTATGATGATTAATGTGATTACACCTATGTTATAAAGAATACTAATAACCATGAAACTTGTCATCGTGATTTTAATCAAGTGTCTCATGATAGTTATTTTGTTAAGTTTGCTCCCACTATTATGAATGAGAATAAATTTTCCTATGTGGAGAGTAATAAAATTTCTATGCATATGCGTCATGAAAAGAGTGTTGTATGTGATAGTTATATTGTTGAATTCATTCATGATGCTACTGAAAATTATTATGAGAGAGGAACATATGCTTTGACCTATTACAATAATATCAAGTTTCCTCTCTATGTGTTGAAAATCTTGAAGTCATGCTTGTTTTGCCATCCTATGATAGTTGATTCTTATTCCCATAAATTGTTTTCTCACAAAATCCCTATGCATAGGAAGTGGATCAGACTTAAATGTGCTTGCAATGCGATTCATGACGCTCCCTTTTATATTTCAATTCCTATCTTTACATGAGCATCATTGAAATCATCATGCCTAGCTAAAAAGGCATTAAAGAAAAGCGCTTGTTGGGAGACAACCAAATACTTTTACCTACTGTTTTTGTGTGTTCACATTGTTAAGCTACTGTAGTAATCATGTTTTATAGCTTTTGTTTCAATAAAGTGCCAAGTAAAGCCTTTGAGGTAGTGTGGTTGATAGTTGACTTCATTTTTCTGAAAAACAGAAACTTTTGCGCCCAGTGCAGATGTGACGCCCCCGATTTGACCGTACACTAATCGTGCACGCAAATGTGTACGACCAAGATGAGGAACTCACTGGAAGATATCACAACACAACTCTAGAGACAAATTAAAATAATACAAGCTTTATATTACAAGCCAGGGGCCTCAAGGGCTCGAATACATAAGCTCGAATACACAAGAGTCAGCGGAAGCAATAATATCTGAGTACAGACATAAGTTAAACAAGTTTGCCTTAAGAAGGCTAGCACAAAAGTTACAACGATCGAAAAGGCAAGGCCTCCTGCCTGGGACCTCCTAACTACTCCTCCAAGCCGAACACCACGTAGAAACAACCTCGGGATCTTCTGGCTCCTGGACTCCATCAATCTGGTTGCGTCATCCGAGAAGAAGGAACAAAAGGGGAAAAGGGGGAGAAAAGCAACCGTGAGTACTCATCTAAAGTACTCGCAAGCAAGGATCTACACTACATATGCAATGATATCTGTGTAAGGGAGGTAATATCTGTGGACTGAACTGCAGAAAGCAGAATAAGAGGGGGATAGCTAATCCAATCAAAGACTACGCTTCTCGTAACCTCCCTCTTGCAGCAGAAGATGAGGGTAGCTGGAAAGTAACAAGTATCCTCGCTTCTCGCAGCCTCCGTCTTGCAGCAGTAGAAGGGATTAGGTGGTAAGTTCACCAAGTAACATCGTATAGCATAATCCTACTCGGCGATCCTCCCGCACATCACCCTGTGAGAGAGCAACCACCGAGTTGTATCTGGCACTGGTAAGGGTGTGTTTTATTAAGTATCTAGTTCTAGTTGTCATGTGGTCGGAATACAACTCCGGGTCGTCCTTTTACCGAGGGACACGGCTATTCGAATAGATTAACTTCCCTGCAGGGGTGCACCACATATCCCAGCACGCTCGATCCCATTTGGCCGGACACACTATCCAGGGTCATGCCCGTCCTCGTAAGATCAACATGTCGCAGCCCTACTTAAGCACAACAGAGAGGTCAACACGCCGGTCTAAGTCCTAGGCGCGCAGGGGTCCGGGCCCATCGCCCAACGCACACCTACACGTTGCGTACGCGGCCGGTGAGCAGACCTAGCAACCTCCATTACTATGGAAGTTGCGTTAAGCGGTCCAACCCGGCGCGCGCCGCTCAGTCGCTGACGTCAAGAAGGCTTCGGCTGATACCACGACGTCGAGTGCCCATAACTATTCCCACGTAGCTGGTTAGTGCGTATAGGCCAATGGCCAGACTCAGATCAAATATCCACACTCGTTAAGCGTGTTATTATGGCCCGATAGTATAGCATGGCGGACGGACAAGGATGTGGGGCCACTGATGGAATACTAGCATCCTATACTAAGCATTAGGATAACAAGTAAATGTATCAACAGTGGTAGCAATAATGACAGGCTATGCAACAGAATAGGAGGAACCTAACAGTAACATGCTACACCACTCTAATGCAAGCAGTAGAGAGAAGAATAGGCGATATCTGGTGATTAAAGGGAGGGGGCTTGCCTAGTTGCTTTGGCAAGAAGGAGCGGTCGTCGTCGACGTAGTCGATCATAGTGGCACCGTCAGCAGTCTCAGTCCCGGTGTCTATCGAAGAGAAGTAACGAAGGGGGAACATAATAAATAATAGAGAAATCAAAGCATCACAAAGTGTATCATGGCAAAATGCAGTGCTACGTGTGACCTAACGCGGTACTGAGTGATACTAGCGAGGATGGAAAACATCCGGAAAGGTATTCCCAGTGTTAGTCATTTTCGGGCAGATGAAACGGAGGGGGAATGTTGCTCGTTCGATATGATAGGGATGTGTGGCGGACAAAAGGACCGCGTATTCGGATTCGTCTCGTCGTTCTGAGCAACTTTCATATATAAATTATTTTCATCCGAGTTATGAATTATTTTATATTATTTTTCAAAGTTTTTAATCATTTTCAGGAATTAACAAATTAATTTAATTCGAAATGTTTATTGCATCAGCATGATGTCAGCGTGACGTCAGCGGTCAACTCTGACCGCTGACCAGTCAAACTGACTAATGGGACCCGTTCATCATTGTCACAGATTAACCAAACAAAGTTAATTAGTTTAACAAAGTGATTATGTTAACTAAGTTAAGTTAGTTTAATTAAACATAATTAATTAAGTTAATTAATTATTTAATTAGCTAATTATTTATTTATTTTATTTTTTATCATTTTTTTTATTTGTTTACGTTTTCTCTTTTTATGGCGTTGGGCCCCTCTGGTCAGTGACCAGCTAAACGGGGCGGGTGACTGGCGATGGATGCGGGCGCGTCTGCGCCCGTTACGGCGCACGCCCGAGCTAGCCGCAGGGCCGGACTGGCGAGGCGCGACGGGGCATCGGGGCCGTCAGTGGGGAAGGTAGGCGTGGGGAGGCAATAAGCGGCGCCGGTGGGTGGGCGCGTGGCGGTGCGTGGTGGGGGGGCACACACGGGGCGTGTGCGGCGAGGCCCCAAGGGCGCGGCTGGAGCAGCCATGGCATAGCACCAGCGGAGGCAGAGTGCGAGGCGAGCTGTGGGAGAAGGAAGGGCGAGCGGCACCGGCGGCGGATGGACGCGGGCGGCTCGGAAGAGGCGCAGACGCGGGCGCGGCCAGGCGGGGCGCTTGCACCGGCGAGCCTGGGTGTGGCCACGACGGCGATGCAGGCGAGCGTGGAGGCAGGGCACGCGGGAGCGAGGAGGTAGGGGGAGAGGAGGAGGAGAGGAGGCCAAGGCCTCACCGGGGGATGTAGGGGTCCGGGCAGCGGTGCGTGAGGAGGAGGACGGAGACGGTGTGGCGGTCCAGCGTGGAGGAGCTCTGGCGAGGCAGGGAGGTCTCCGGGCGACGGCGGCGGGCATGTAGTGACGGGGACGGACGGCTCGGGTGCCCCCGATCCAGATCGGGGGGGCGAGAGGGAGGAGAGATCGTGGGGGGAGTGGGTGCGGTGGGTGTGTTTTTCCACCGACAGGGGGGTTATGGGGGAGTGTGGGGGGGGCTGGTTAGGCCAGGTGGGCCAAAGCCCAATGGGGCCAGGGAAGCCATTTTGTTTTCTTTGTTTTAGTTGCTTCTTTTTTTTCTTTTAAATCTTTTCTGTTTTCTTTTATTTGCCGTTAAATTTTGTTTTATAAAATACAAATGTTCTACCCAATTTAGCATTAATAAATATGCCACTGCCCCAATAGTTTCGGGCAATAAAATAAATCAGCTCAATATTCATTAATTAAAAAGGCATTTAATTATTGGTTTTGGTTGATGTTCTATTTAATTTAGAGTATTCAAACATTTCATAACGATGTGGTTCACCACCATAATCATCTACGATTTATTTGCTACAATTTGAACATTTTAGTTTTGATATTTTGAAACCTTTTGTAGTTTGACTTTACTTCAAATTTGAATTCGAACCGGTTTCGAACTAACACGAGAGTACCAACAGTAATTACGGTGACGCGTCGTCATTATCAAAGGGTTACTGTAGCTTAACTGTCCGGGCGTCACAATTCTCCTCCACTACAAGAAATCTCGTCCCGAGATTGAAGCGGTGGAGTAGGGGGGTGCTGCTAGCGAAAACCTAACGAGTCTTCTCGGTTTTGGCTGCCCTTTCGAAGAGGTTGATCCCTTTTGTTGATGTCTTCATTCCTCTGCTTCAAGTCATCGTGATCAAGTCGTCATCCTTTCTTCGGGATCTCAATCGTCCTACGAACGCGACCAGGGGGAAAACTTTGGTGGAACGTATCTCCATGAAGTATGTGCATCTGACAGTGAATTCGGAAAGTGATACACGAAGTACCCTACGCGTAGTATTTCAGTGAATGCATTGAGAACAATAAGCGATGGTACCAAAGTTTCAAACGGGTAGGTAGTCATTCGATGCCTAGACAGAAGCTGGAATGGGGGCAATGCACAACGAGAATAACATGGTGTTTGATTCCAAGATGAATAATGGTATAGATTTAGCTCACGAATCACATACGAAGCCAGGTGCAAAGGATACATTAGAATCTGGGTTGTAAAGAAGAGTCAGTTTTCGATCCAGTGGACCTGTGGGTTATGGGCCCACCATGTGGGTTGAAAGTAGGAAGGGTGGTGACATCTTGCACAGCCTCGACGGGGAGGCAAGTGAGTGGATAGCTTGTCAGCTATGTCGGCATCAATGTCGGAACCAAGGACGGGGAACGAAGAGAACCATTTTTCCTGTTCGTTGAAACGAGGCGGACCAATAGGCAAAGTTCTCATCCATCGGTGGTTACCGGAATGTTATCAACGATAGAATCAATGTCTTACTGACAGAGTTGTACAACGAGGTGTTTACATAAGCAGAGAATTATTACTGCTTAGATCATGTAGATCAAGGAAAGGTTAAACAAACAAATGGAAAGGAAAATTGTGATTACACACAATTATTAGGAGTATATCCTTCCCATGGAGAAGAAGAACATGGCATACAGGGTAGGAGAGCAAGTACACAAACATTCAGATAAAGAGGCGAGGATTAATCAAGACGTTACCATACAACGGTGTTCGGAAAACTGACCAAGAAACATTTAGCATTGGGCTTCAAATGCTCTTGCTGAAAATCGGAGTACCGCAGGCATGCTTCGAGATAGCATTGGCATGGTCTTGAAGCAAAGGTCGGACTTAGATACACAAAGGATTCATCAGGAACAACTTATAGAATAAGTCATATAATTTCCTCCTGGAAGAATGATTATCCTTGCGAACGAGAATTATAATGATAGGTCCTCCAATCCAGGGGTGCTAGGCATGACATCATATTACCGGGTCATCAAAGGACCAACCTTATAACTCCTGGAAAGTTGTCCCAACCATCATATCTGACCGAGATTCAGATCCGATTGGTGTCATGATACCTTTGACTCAGGATGTTCGAGAAGGAAAGGTGCAACCCAAATCAACGAAATGACATTGCACGATTCTCAGGAAATGAACTATGGGAATGGTTCCCGAAAACAATAGTTCATCATTAAACCAAGGAGACGAGGTGGAGGTGGCTGATGCGCTCAGCGACAATTCATCAAGTATTCCAAACGGATGGATTTCCATGATAATGTGAACAAGAAGATGACACTCGTTAATTCAAATGATATAATGTTGTATGCTCGAGGAAAACATACACCCTTAATCATTAGTTGAAAACGTGTGCCCGAATTATGACCTTAGACGAAAAGATCAATGTTAGAGTGATGATTCAATAACCAACGGTCTAAGAATGAACTGTTGATCGTTAACTTCAAAGCAATAGGGTTGCTAGAAGTACAGAACTCAAGCAGCATCGTTAGCATATTGGTATCCCGGTTGAAAACAACACGGGGACCAAGGAAGATTGGTGATGGTGAGAAGTATCATCATACCGAGAATATCTAAGAGGTGGAGCAATCCCCACAACATTCTCGACATAAAAGACAGTAGTACTTCAATGCAGAACACAACACTAGCTGGAGAGCAAGTTATATTCATAAAGTGGACAAGTCCGCGATGAAAGGAAGTCAAGGGGGTTGCCGAAAAATTCATCAAGGGCAAGGAAAGTATTCCTCACCATGAACACAGTTGACATCTCGGAAGAAGTCAAGTGTTGAAGGTGATCCGACACATTTGCCAGGAGGTTTCAAGAGGATGCAATCAACAACAACGGCAATAAGCAAGGGAATGATGAAGTGGCAATTTAAAGGATCAATATATAAGATGCAAACTCGGAACCAAAGTTGCCTTTCAAGACAAGCAACATGATGTTGAAAGCTCGACATAAGTCGTGCTCACACACTGAAGAATTTGTGCACCAGAGAAGGACGAGGTAGCACAGTCAAAGATAGCAAGACCAGGTTGCTACCGATAGTCCAGGAATGACCAGATTGAGTTCAGAATTTCCCAGCAAAAATACTAGCGTTATTTGATTTGTAATGCAGAATAATTTCACTAGTCGGTGTCCTCGGTTGACAACAACCCAGAACCCGTAGAGTTATTACGACAAGGAAAGCCATTACTTCAACAAAGTTAGTAAGGTGTGGTGCAATGGTAAGACATCTTCGAGATTCCAGGGGGTAATACTCGAAGGTAGAACATGATAGAAGTAGAACCGAGTCATTGACCCGTGATAGTAGATACTTCAACCTTGCCAAAAATAGACGAGGCACTGGAATGAATTTCCGTCAGATATATTAGATCAGGACAGCATGGTCGGAACCATAACTGTAAGGAATCAATTCAAGAATACCGAAAGAATCATACAGCTGGATTATCATTTTGCAAGAAGCTTCCGAGAGGGTCTACATCATTTCCATGGGCATGAACACAAAGTTCAAGGTCGACTCCCACTTCTTTAATGCATATCATTTCATTCACCTCTCGCTTTAATAAAAATGTAGTGTCGGAATTTTAACTGGTAGAACACCGGAAGAGTATGACTTGTGAAAACTTTTGGGTTTTCACGGATTAGGGGAAGGCATAGGTTCCACCCATCGGGCATCTTAGTAATATATACCACAAGTTTCAAAAGTAAATATCACCAGCTCCAAGGGAGAGCATGGTTGTCAAAGAAGAGGATACAATTTACCGAAGGTATTATGCATCAGGGACAGAACTTCTCGAGGTTTTTTGTATACGAAGGACACGGTCGGATAATATTTCAACAAAGGATCGAGCGATCCACAACGAAGTTGATGTGAGTATTGGTACTCACTCAGAGGAAGAAGAATGCAGAGGCATCAGATTCAAGAATCACCTGATTAGTAAGAAGCTTAAATAGAAAGCAATTATGGTTTCCAAAACGAAGGATCAGAAGCAGACGCTCTGATCCAGGATGGATAAGTTGAAAACACTTAGTTGGACAATCAATAAAGGTTTGAATTGCCGAGAACCAACTCATGTCCGGAATGGCGTCTGAGTCGGAAAGACAATTTCAAAAAGGATAACCCGATGACTGTGTGCATACGCACACATTGAATCAATAGGCTCAAAATGGCTAAGACAAGGGATGCTAACGAAGACTACTAGTCACATGGAATTAACCATAATGCAAGCCGGCAAGAATTTCAATAGTAACAGGCTGTAGAAAATTTTCGAAAGATCGAAAAGTATTCCGAAGAATTTTGTTAGACACATGAACAATTGAGAAGAACGGATCATTGATAATTGTGAGGAAATAACCGTAAGGTTTTCATTCGAAATAAAACTGCAAGACAGTAAACTCAAAGGATTCTCGAAACAACGGAGAATATTTCGAGGCATCTTGTAACAACAAGAGCGACGTGGAAAGATCATGAGAATGGCAAGTGCATGCAGATATCCATAGGGATATATCGGTGGTAGTGAATTGCAAGAACGATGACCACAAGGGTCTCGGGAAAATATCGAGGGATATCCTCAGAATCTTCTAAAGAAGCAGGTGATCTTCCGGAACGAGGGCTCTCCGGGAGAAATAATTACGAGAACCTAAAGTTTGATTTTAGCAAATTCACTTAACCCGAATAGAAGAGAGATCAGAGTCCCAGAGCATAGAAGAGGAATAAAAGATCCTAACACCACCCATTGGTGCTGCGGGCCCGTAAGCCACACAACAAGTTAGTAAATTTGTTTTTCAAGACTAGACTCAACTTCGGCCAAGGAGTTGGAAAGGGGGATTCCTACAGGTAGTCGGCTCTGATACCAACTTGTGACGCCCCCAATTTGACCGTACACTAAGCATGCACGCAAATGTGTACGACCAAGATCAGGAACTCACTGGAAGATATCACAACACAACTCTAGACACAAATTAAAATAATACAAGCTTTATATTACAAGCCAGGGGCCTCGAGGGCTCGAATACATAAGCTCGAATACACAAGAGTTAGCGGAAGCAATAATATCTGAGTACAGACATAAGTTAAACAAGTTTGCCTTAAGAAGGCTAGCACAAAAGTAACAACGATCGAAAAGGCAAGGCCTCCTGCCTGGGACCTCCTAACTACTCCTCGAAGCCGAACTCCACGTAGAAACATCCTCGGGATCTTCTGGCTCCTGGACTCCATCAATCTGGTTGCGTCATCCGAGAAGAAGGAACAAAAGGGGAAAAGGGGGAGAAAAGCAACCGTGAGTACTCATCCACAGTACTCGCAAGCAAGGATCTACACTACATATGCAATGATATCTGTGTAAGGGAGGTAATATCTGTGGACTGAACTGCAGAAAGCAGAATAAGAGGGGGATAGCTAATCATTTCGAAGACTTTGCTTCTCGTAACCTCCCTCTTGCAGCAGAAGATGAGGGTAGCTGGAAAGTAACAAGTATCCTCGCTTCTCGCAGCCTCCGTCTTGCAGCAGTAGAAGGGAGTAGGTGGTAAGTTCACCAAGTAACATCATATAGCATAATCCTACTCGGCGATCCACCCGCACATCACCTTGTGAGAGAGCAACCACCGAGTTGTATCTGGCACTGGTAAGGGTGTGTTTTATTAAGTATCTGGTCTAGTTGTCATGAGGTCGGAATACATCTCCGGGTCGTCCTTTTACCGAGAGACACGACTATTCGAATAGATTAACTTCCCTGCAGGGGTGCACCACATATCCCAGCACGCTCGATCCCATTTGGCCGGACACACTTTCCAGGGTCATGCCCGGCCTCGTAAGATCAACACGTCGCAGCCCTACCTAAGCACAACAGAGAGGTCAACACGCCGGTCTAAGTCCTAGGCGCGTAGGGGTCTAGGCCCATCGCCCAACGCACACCTGCACGTTGCGTACGCGGCCGATGAGCAGACCTAGCAACCTCCATTACTAAGGAAGTTGCGTTACGCGGTCCAACCTGGCGCGCGCCGCTCAGTCGCTGACGTCAAGAGGGCTTCGGCTGATACCACGACGTCGAGTGGCCATAACTATTCCCACGTAGCTGGTTAGTGCGTATAGGCCAATGGCCAGACTCGGATCAAATATCCAAACTCGTTAAGCGTGTTATTATGAAATAACCACGGACAACGACCAGGGCCAGGCCACCTCTCCACTGGGTGTCTCAACCCGCCCTGTCGCTCCGCCACAAAGATCCACTCGGGGGGCCGTCAGGAACTCAGGCCCATCACTACCTGGATGGAGCCACCTGTCCTTTCAGCCCCCACATCGAATCACTTGTGAGTACTCAATGAGCCGACCCGACTTTAGTCACATCATGTATCATGTAAAGTATGTATGTAGTATATACCCGTGATCACCACCCGAGGTGATCACGGCCCGATAGTATAGCATGGCAGACGGACAAGGATGTCGGGCCACTGATGGAATACTAGCATCCTATACTAAGCATTAGGATAACAGGTAAAGGTATCAACAGTGGTAGCAATAATGACAGGCTATGCAACAGAATAGGAGTAACCGAATAGTAACATGCTACACTACTCTAATGCAAGCAGTAGAAAGAAGAATAGGCGATATCTGGTGATCAAAGGGGGGGCTTGCCTGGTTGCTTTGGCAAGAAGGAACGGTCGTCGTCGACGAAGTCGATCATAGTGGCACCGTCAGCAGTCTCAGTCCCGGTGTCTATCGGAGAGAAGTAACGAAGGGGGAACATAATAAATAACAGAGCAATCAAAGCATCACAAAGCGTATCATGGCAAAACGCGGTGCTACGTGTGACCTAACGCGGTACTGAGTGATACTAGCGAGGATGGAAAGCATCCGGAAAGGTATTCCAAGTGTTAGTCATTTTCGGGCAGATGAAACAGAGGGGGAATGTTGCTCGTTCGATATGATAGGGATGTGTGGCGGACAAAAGGACCGCGTATTCGGATTCGTCTCGTCGTTCTGAGCAACTTTCATATATAAATTATTTTCATCCGAGTTACGGATTGTTTTATATTATTTTTCAAAGTTTTTAATCATTTTCAGGAATTAACAAATTAATTTAATTCAAAATGTTTATTGCGCCAGCATGACGTCAGCGTGACGTCAACGGTCAACTCTGACCGCTGACCAGTCAAACTGACTAATGGGACCCGTTCGTCATTGTCACAGATTAACCAAACAAAGTTAATTAGTTTAACTAAGTGATTATGTTAACTAAGTTAAGTTAGTTTAATTAAACATAATTAATTAAGTTAATTAATTATTTAATTAGATAATTATTTATTTATTTTATTCTTTTATCCTTTTTTTATTTGTTTACGTTTTCTCTTTTTATGGCGTTGGGCCCCTCTAGTCAGTGACCAGCTAAACGGGGCGGGTGACTGGCGATGGATGCGGGCGCGTGTGCGCCCGTTACGGCGCATGCCTAAGCTAGCCGCTGGGCCGGACTGGTGAGGCGCGATGGGGCATCGGGGCCGTCAGTGGGGAAGGCAGGCGTGGCGAGGCAATAAGCGGCGCCGGTGGGTGGGCGCGTGGGCGGTGCGTGGTGGGAGGGCACACACGGGGCGTGTGCGGCGAGGCCCCAAGGGCGCGGCTGGAGCAGCCATGGCGTAGCACCAGCGGAGGCAGAGTGCGAGGCGAGCTGTGGGAGAAGGAGAGGCGAGCGGCACCGGCGGGGGATGGACGCGGGCGGCTCGGAAGAGGCGCAGACGCGGGGGCGGCTAGGCGGGGCGCTTGCGCCGGCGAGCCTGGGTGTGGCCACGACGGCGATGCGGGCGAGCGTGGAGGCAGGGCACGCGGGAGCGAGGAGGTAGGGGGAGAGGAGGAGAGGAGGCCAAGGCCTCATCGGGGGATGTAGGGGTCCGGGCAGCGGTGCGTGAGGAGGAGGACGGAGACGGTGTGGCGGTCCAGCGTGGAGGAGCTCCGACGAGGCAGGGAGGTCTCCGGGCGATGGCGGCGGGCATGTAGCGACGGGGACGGTCGGCTCGGGTGCCCCCGATCCAGATCGGGGGGGCGAGAGGGAGGAGAGATCGTGGGGGTGGAGTGGGTGCGGTGGGTGAGTTTTTTCACCAATAGGGGGGTTATGGGGGAGTGTGGGGGGGCCTGGTTAGGCCAGGTGGGCCAAAGCCCAATGGGGCCAGGGAAGCCATTTTGTTTTCTTTGTTTTAGTTGCTTTTTTTTTCTTTTAAATCTTTTCTGTTTTCTTTTATTTGCCGTTAAATTTTGTTTTATAAAATAGAAAAGTTCTACCCAATTTAGCATTAATAAATATGCCACTGCCCCAATAGTTTCGGGCAATAAAATAAATCAGCTCAATATTCATTGATTAAAAAGGCATTTAATTATTGGTTTTGGTTGCTGTTCTATTTAATTTAGAGTATTCAAACATTTCATAACGATGTGGTTCACCACCATAATCATCTACGATTTATTTGCTACAATTTGAACATTTTAGTTTTGATATTTTGAAACCTTTTGTAGTTTGACTTTACTTCAAATTTGAATTCGAACCGGTTTCGAACTAACACGAGAGTACCAACAGTAATTACGGTGACGCGTCATCATTATCAGAGGGTTACTGTAGCTTAACTATCCGGGCGTCACAATTCTCCTCCACTACAAGAAATCTCGTTCCGTGATTTAAGCGGTGGAGTAGGGGGGTGCTTGTAGCGAAAACCTAACGAGTCTTCTCGGTTTTGGCTGCCCTTTCGAAGAGGTTGATCCCTTTTGTTGATGTCTTCATTCCTCTGCTTCAAGTCATCGCGATCAAGTCGTCATCCTTTCTTCGGGATCTCAATCGTCCTACGAACGCGACCAGGGGGAAAACTTTGGTGGAACGTATCTCCATGAAGTATGTGCATCTGACAGTGAATTCAGAAAGTGATACACGAAGTACCCTTCGCGTAGTATTTCAGTGAATGCATTGAGAACAATAAGAGATGGTACCAAAGTTTCAAACGGGTAGGCAGTCATTCGATGCCTAGACAGAAGCTAGAATGGGGGCAATGCACAACGAGAATAACATGGTGTTTGATTCCAAGATGAATAATGGTATAGAATTTAGCTCACGAATCACATACGAAGCCAGGTGCAAAGGATACATTAGAATCCGGGTTGTAAAGAAGAGTCAGGTTTCGATCCAGTTGACCTCTGGGTTATGGGCCCACCATGTGGGTTGAAAGTAGGAAGGGTGGTGACATCTTGCACAGCCTCGACGGGGAGGCAAGTGAGTGGATAGCTTGTCAGCTATGTCGGCATCAATGTCGGAACCAAGGAAGGGGAACGAAGAGAACCATTTTTCCCGCTCGTTGAAACGAGGCGGACCAATAGGCAAAGTTCTCATCCATCGGTGGTTACCGGAATGTTATCAACGATAGAATCAATGTCTTACTGACAGAGTTGTACAACGAGGTGTTTACATAAGCAGAGAATTATTACTTCTTAGATCATGTAGATCAAGGAAAGGTTAAACAAACAAATGGAAAGGAAAATTGTGATTACACACAATTATTAGGAGTATATCCTTCCCATGGAGAAGAAGAACATGGCATACAGGGTAGGAGAGCAAGTACACAAACATTCAGATAAAGAGACGAGGATTAATCAAGACGTTACCATACAACGGTGTTCGGATAACTAACCAAGAAACATTTAGCATTGGGCTTCAAATGCTCTTGCTGAAAATCGGAGTACCGCAGGCATGCTTCGAGATAGCATTGGCATGGTCCTGAAGCAAAGGTCGGACTTAGATACACAAAGGATTCATCAGGAACAACTTATAGAATAAGTCTTATAATTTCCTCCTGGAAGAATGATTATCCTTGCGAACAAGAATTATAATGATAGGTCCTCCAGCCAGGGGTGCTAGGCATGACATCATATTACCGGGTCATCAAAGGACCAACCTTATAACTCCTGGAAAGTTGTCCCAACCATCATATCTGACCGAGATTCAGATCCGATTGGTGTCATGATACCTTAGACTCAGGATGTTCGAGAAGGAAAGGTGCAACCCAAATCAACGAAATGACATTACACGATTCTCGGGAAATGAACAATGGGAATGGTTCCTGAAAACAATAGTTCATCATTAAACCAAGGAGACGAGGTGGAGGTGGCTGATGCGCTCAGCGACAATTCATCAAGTATTCCAAACGGATGGATTTCCATGATAATGTGAACAAGAAGATGACACTTGTTAATTCAAATGATATAATGTTGTATGCTCGAGGAAAACATACACCCTTAATCATTAGTTGAAAACGTGTGCCCGAATTATGACCTTAGACGAAAAGATCAATGTTATAGTGATGATTCAATAACCAACGGTCTAAGAATGAACTGTTGATCGTTAACTTCAAAGCAATAGGGTTGCTAGAAGTACAGAACTCAAGCAGCATCGTTAGCATATTGGTATCCCGGTTGAAAACAACACGGGGACCAAGGAAGATTGGTGATGGTGAGAAGTATCATCATACCGAGAATATCTAAGAGGTGGAGCAATCCCCACAACATTCTCGACATAAAAGACAGTAGTACTTCAATGCAGAACACAACACTAGCTGGAGAGCAAGTTATATTCATAAAGTGGACAAGTCCGCGATGAAAGGAAGTCAAGGGGGTTGCCGAAAAAATCATCAAGGGCAAGGAAAGTATTCCTCACCATGAACACAGTTGACATCTCGGAAGAAGTCAAGTGTTGAAGGTGATCCGACACATTTGCCGGGAGGTTTCAAGAGGATGCAATCAACAACAACGGCAATAAGCAAGGGAATGATGAAGTGGCAATTTATAGGATCAATATATAAGATGCAAACTCAGAACCAAAGTTGCCTTTCAAGACAAGCAACATGATGTTGAAAGCTCGACATAAGTCGTGCTCACACACTGAAGAATTTGTGCACCAGAGAAGGACGAGGTAGCACAGTCAAAGATAGCAAGACCAGGTTGCAACCGATAGTCCAGGAATGACCGGATTGAGTTCAGAATTTCCCAGCAAAAATACTAGGGTTATTTGATTTGTAATGCAGAATAATTTCACTAGTCGGTGTCCTCGGTTGACAACAACCCAGAACCCGTAGAGTTATTACGACAAGGAAAGCCATTACTTCAACAAAGTTAGTAAGTTGTGGTGCAATGGTAAGACATCTTCGAGATTCCAGGGGGTAATACTCGAAGGTAGAACATGATAGAAGTAGAACCGAGTCATTGACCCGTGATAGTAGATACTTCAACCTTGCCAAAAATAGACGAGGCACTGGAATAAATTTCCGTCAGATATATTAGATCAGGACAGCATGGTCGGAACCATAATTGTAAGGAATCAATTCAAGAATACCCAAAGAATCATACAGCTGGATTATCATTTTGCAAAAAGCTTCCGAGAGGGTCTACATCATTTCCATGGGCATGAACACAAAGTTCAAGGTCGACTCCCACTTCTTTAATGCATATCATTTCATTCACCTCTCGCTTTAATAAAACTGTAGTGTCGGAATTTTAACTGGTAGAACACTGGAAGAGTATGACTTGTGAAAACTTTTGGGTTTTCGCGGATTAGGGGAAGGCATAGGTTCCACCCATTGGGCATCTTAGTAACATATACCACAAGTTTCAAAAGTAAATATCACCAGCTCCAAGGGAGAGCATGGTTGTCAAAGAAGAGGATACAATTTACCGAAGGTATTATGCATCAGGGACATAACTTCTCGAGGTTTTTTGTATACGAAGGACACTGTCGGATAATATTTCAACAAAGGATCGAGCGATCCACAACGAAGCTGATGTGAGTATCGGTACTCACTCAGAGGAAGAAGAATGCAGAGGCATCAGATTCAAGAATCACCTGATTAGTAAGAAGCTTAAATAGAAAGAAATTATGGTTTCCAAAACGAAGGATCAGAAGCAGACGCTCTGATCCAGGATGGATAAGTTGAAAACACTTAGTTGGACAATCATTAAAGGTTTGAATTGCCGAGAACCAACTCATGTCCGGAATGGCGTCTGAGTCGGAAAGATAATTTCAAAAAGGATAACCCGATGACTGCGTGCATACGCACACATTGAATCAATAGGCTCAAAATGGCTAAGACAAGGGATGCTAACGATGACTACTAGTCACATGGAATAACCATAATGCAAGCCGGCAAGAATTTCAATAGTAACAGGCTGTAGAAATTTTTCGAAAGATCGAAAAGTATTCCGAAGAATTTTGTTAGACACATGAACAATTGAGAAGAACGGATCATCGATAATTGTGAGGAAATAACCGTAAGGGTTTTCATTCGAAATAAAACTGCAAGAAAGTAAACTCAAAGGATTCTCGAAACAACGGAGAATATTTCGAGGCATCTTGTAACAACAAGAGCGACGAGGAAAGATCATGAGAATGGCAAGTGCATGCAGATATCCATAGGGATATATCGGTGGTAGTGAATAGCAAGAACGATGACCACAAGGGTCTCGGGAAAATATCGAGGGATATCCTCAGAATCTTTTGACGAAGCAGGTGATCTTCCGGAATGAGGGCTCTCCGGAAGAAATAATTATGAGAACCTAAAGTTAGATTTTAGCAAATTCACTTAACCCGAATAGAAGAGAGATCAGAGTCCCACAGCATAGAAGAGGAATAAAAGATCCTAACACCACTCATTGGTGATGCGGGCCCGTAAGCCACACAACAAGTTAGTAAATTTGTTTTTCAAGACTAGACTCAACTTCGGCCAAGGAGTTGGAAAGGGGGATTCCTACAGGCAGTCGGCTATGATACCAACTTGTGACGCCCCCGATTTGATCATACACTAATCATGCACGCAAATGTGTACGACCAAGATCAGGAACTCACTAGAAGATATCACAACACAACTCTAGACACAAATTAAAATAATACAAGCTTTATATTACAAGCCAGGGGCCTCGAGGGCTCGAATACATAAGCTCGAATACACAAGAGTCAGCGGAAGCAATAATATCTGAGTACAGACATAAGTTAAACAAGTTTGCCTTAAGAAGGCTAGCACAAAAGTAACAACGATTGAAAAGGCAAGGCCTCCTGCCTGGGACCTCCTAACTACTCCTTGAAGCCGAACTCCACGTAGAAACATCCTCGGGATCTTCTGGCTCCTGGACTCCATCAATCTGGTTGCGTCATCCGAGAAGAAGGAACAAAAGGGGAAAAGGGGGAGAAAAGCAACCGTGAGTACTCATCCAAAGTACTCGCAAGCAAGGATCTACACTACATATGCAATGATATCTGTGTAAGGGAGGTAATATCTGTGGACTGAACTGCAGAAAGCAGAATAAGAGGGGGATAGCTAATCCAATCGAAGACTACGCTTCTCGTAACCTCCCTCTTGCAGCAGAAGATGAGGGTAGCTGGAAAGTAACAAGTATCCTCGCTTCTCGCAGCCTCCGTCTTGCAGTAGTAGAAGGGAGTAGGTGGTAAGTTCACCAAGTAACATCGTATAGCATAATCCTACTCGGCGATCCTCCCGCACATCACCCTGTGAGAGAGCAACCACCGAGTTGTATCTGGCACTAGTAAGGGTGTGTCTTATTAAGTATCTGGTTCTAGTTGTCATGAGGTCAGAATACAACTCCGGGTCGTTCTTTTACCGAGGGACACGGCTATTCGAATAGATTAACTTCCCTGCAGGGGTGCACCACATATCCCAGCACGCTCGATCCCATTTGGCCAGACAAACTTTCCAGGGTCATGCCCGGCCTCGTCAGATCAACACGTCGCAGCCCTACCTAAGCACAACAGAGAGGTCAACACGCCGGTCTAAGTCCTAGGCACGCAGGGGTCCGGGCCCATCACCCAACGCACACCTGCACGTTGCGTACGTGGCCGGTGAGCAGACCTAGCAACCTCCATTACTAAGGAAGTTGCGTTACGCGGT
>LR738713.1:186410701-186426651 GCA_902687465.1 Secale cereale | reverse complement strand
ATGAAGTAGACGGAGCAACATAGTCGAGCGAATCCTCACAACTCCGGAACGAAACCGAAGCTAACATGAGAAGCAACCGGAAAGAAGCAAACAACACGGTAAACACACATGCATAAACATGGCATACGATGCACATCCAAGTATGATGCATGTCCGGTTTAAATATGCATGGCAAAGTGCACAAACAAGACTACAAGTTAAGTGGAGCTCAATATGCAACGAGTTGCATATTGACGAAACACCACATTATATTTATTTAGTTGACTCTCGTTTATTTACAAGACAAGGTTAAATGTTTTTAACATGGCAAGAGGTGAAGCATAATAAAACTACACTATTTAGGCATTTTAAATGAGGCCAGAAGATAACAACAACAATTCCGGGAAAATCCCCATAAGCATGTTTAGAAATTATTAAGCAACAACAAACACACATTTATAATGTTGTTAATATGATGCGGATGACATGATCAAGTTTTATGCAAGTTTAAATTAAAAGGGAACAAGAGAGATATGAAGCACTTGTCACCGTGGTGGAAAGAACGGGTGCCACGGCAATGATCCGAAAATGATGCAACGGCAACATCTCGGTTCCGGTATCTCGTTGAGAGACCGGTGCAAAAGAATGCTCGGCGTGAGCATGACATGCAAGAAGAAAGGTGGGGTGATCCCGTCACCGGGTTCCCACGAGTCGGCGGCGAGGCAACCGAGGAACATGACAAAATGACGAAACGAACACGGAGCACATAAGGGAAGCATCTCATACAACACAATCATTCACAAGCGTTCATCCACGGGGTCGTCTCGGTATACCTTCGAAGCGTGCGTTTCGGGGCGGTTCGAGATCGTCGAGGAACGTACGGGAAGTAGTCGTTCACGTTCCGTTATCGTGTCGTGGTACACGGGTCGACGGTAGTGGAACTTGGCGACGATAGTCGTTCACGTTCCGTAGTTGTTCACGGGATCTCCATGTGTAGTCGAACTTGGCGTATCCGAAGGGGTACTTGGCGTCGGTAGATGTACTCGTTCGGGTCATGTAGAGGTACTTGACGCAACACCGGGTGTAGTCGTACACGGGTCTTCGCATTTGCCGGTTTCGAGACTTGGCGACGTTAGTGAACTTGCGGGTCTTGGTGAAAACAGATCGTCTTGGACTCGGTGATGGCACCTACAGAAGGCAGCAAGGCAGAGCAGCGGCAGCATCTTGGCCGGCGGGAGCAGCAGCAACAAACTTGGCAACGAGGCCATGGCAGAGAGGCGATGGAGGCGAGGCAGGGACGGAGTCTTGGCGATGGAGGGTGCGGACTGGCACGGTCCGGGCCCTCACGGGCACCAGGCGCGCGGTAGGGGAGGCTTGGGACGCGGCATCCCCTGGTCGGCCGCGGGCTGCGATGGAGCAGAGGAACGGGGCGCCACACTGGGTGCTGGGGCGGGTCGCAGGCGAGGCGCCGGCTTCGAGGAGAACGGAGGGAGGCCATGGCCTGGCCTGGCGAGGAGACGACGCTGGGGCGTCGGGGTGCTCGAGGCTCCTGCAGCCTCTTGCCGGCGGCGGCTTCCTGGAGGCGAGGCGCTGCGACGCTCGAGGTGGCGGGCGGCCTGGACGAGGGGCGAGGTGAGCGGCGGCCCTGGTGGCGCGGCTGGCTGGAGAGGGGGCCGCACGGGGGAGACCGAGGCGCGCAGGAGATGAGAGGCTCGGGGGAATCGGGGCGCTGGCCAACGAGGAGATCGGGGGAAGAGGTTCGGGACGAAGGGGAAAAGGGGGTCGGCGGCGCTGGGAGGGAGGACTGGGAGGAGAGGGTGCGATGACTAGATTAGGCCTGGAGTGGTCGGGCTTGAGGGAATTGGGCCGCTGGGAGCCCAGGTGGCCAGCTGCTGGAGGACCTCAAGCTGGGATGCTCTCCTTCTTCTTTTATTTCCCAAAACAGAAAAAACAAAGAAGAAAAGGAGGAGAAAGGAAGGGGGTGCTAGGAATAGGCTTAGGGCATGAGGTAAAAATCCCTGGACTCACAAAAATGTGAGGAAATAAATAAAATTGTTTGAAGATTTTTGGAAGATGAAAATTCAAAACATGTTTGAATAAAAGCCAAATTGTTTGACTTTAGAAATCCATTTAGATGAAAATCAAATGGGTTGGAATTTCAAGAGATGGCCCTACACATTAGATGTGATTTATGGGAAGATTTGGAACATTTGTGGATGAAGTAAAATTGCAACACAATTTTACTAAAAGGCCTCAAAGAAAGAAATGAAGTTGAATTGGATAAAAGAAAATTGAAGAATGGTGCAATTGTGTTATAGGTGATTCCAAGGAATGGAACATTTATAAATATAGCTCCCTAATAATATTGAGAGGCTTTTATATGTTATATAGAGAAGCCATTCTTCCCTCGATTTAAATGGACCGAAGGTCCACACGATTTATTTAGGTTGAGATGCAAAAATAAATATGACATGATGGCATGATGACATGAAGCAATGCAAAAATAAATAACACAAGCACAAACGAAACACAAGGGGAACCCGGAACATCTGGAATCTCTGGAATCTTCTGGAACGTCGGTCTTCGGGCGTCACAACTCTCCCACACTAACAGAGGATCTCGACCCGAGATCCTAGAGATATCACTGGGTAAAAACGAAAAGGAAGAGGTAAAACAAAGTTGCTTCTTTGACAGACGAGTGAAACCAAAGAACCTTGAGAGGTTGAACAAACTTGAAAGAAAGAATACAACGGAGATGAACCAAGTTGAGAGCACTCCGGTAAAAGGAGGAACAAGGAACATTACAAGAACCTTGCAGGTTGAAAGGCATGAAACAAGAGCTCACGGATGACGAAGAATTTCAAAACCACTCCGGTTAACCAAGATTGAGAAGGAATAAGAAAGAAATAGTTTGGACAGCACTCCGTCTGAAAATGGAAGGAATTAACATGAGCTTTAGGAGATGGGAAGATACTTGATGAAAACAACAACATATTGCCTCTGAAACAATTGAAAGATTGGCACAAGGGGTAAGAAGGATTCAGACAGCACTCCGGTTGAAAAGATAGGCAAAACTTGATAAGATGAGGGAACTCGAACGAAGAATACAACACTCGATTAAATAGACAAGCAAATGAAGAATATGATCTCGATAAAAACGAGATGATGGTTAAAGAGAGCAATATCACAAAGCCTCCGGAACGAAAGAATAGCATATAATCAATGAAAGAAATGAATGGAGAAGAAAAATGACAACTTCTCCCACAAATGAATTAGGAAAACCTCCTTACGAAGAAGGGTTGAACGGAGTTGTTGAAAATAATCAACAACAAAAGAATAAGCTTGATGTGGCTTATGGAAAACATCTCAAAATTATGAGGTGACAACCAGCCACTAACGACAACATTTGATTGGATTGAGATCAACAAGGGGACGAAAACTTATCTCACCGGAATGATAAATGAAGAACTTGGGTCATTTATAAGCACCATAATTAGCAACAATCCTTAGGGAAAGCTTTTAGGTGAAATACAACCCAAGATAAATCCAACGAATAATTGAAGGGTTGAAAACATCTCCTGAACAGGGAAAATGATGGTTTTAAATATCTCATTCCTAACAACTCGTGAACCATGAAACATGAAGGAATTGTCAAAATGACATAACACCATCTCAAGATAAGGTAAAAAGGATTGCAATTGGAAAGCATGATGAAGAATGCTTGAGCTCCAACAAGAATCTTGATGAAGACTTCGAGGATGAATTAAATCTTGATGAACCACCATGAAAACTCCGGTAATGAAAGCATGAGAAGTGAAAGATGAAAAGAATAAGATTCAAGGCCTGCGATGAATTAGATGGAGCTTTGAAATGATGTAATTGAAATAACTTGACAAGTTGAACAGCTTAGAACCGAGAATATGATATGATGAGCAAACTCCAGACAAAAGAATTAAACACTTGGAAGGAACAAGAATAAGAATTATGTTGTGAGTATCCTTCACCAATTTAAATTGATGACAACCAATGGATTTGGCATACAACTTATTCTCATTGCAAAGAATTAAAGATAGATCTCGCAGAAGCTTGGGTAAATCTTCAACGAACCACCGGTAGGATGATGAAAAGAACAAATGAATTAAAACGATAACAATGGAAAGGTAAACTTGAAAGAACCACCGTAAGAATATGGAGACGAACGAAGAGGCATCAATGAAGAATATTTGGAGAACGAAGTTGAAAACTGAGAACGAAGAGATATTCTGAAATGATGGCCTTCGGAGGATCACAAAGAAAAGAATTCATGAAATGCTTCGGATGGGTATAAAAGAATTCCTCACCATCGGAACAATAATGAGGATGGCATGAAGCTAGAACCACAACTCATCTAGAGAACGGTTCAAAATTTAAGAGAAACACTTCTCCGGTCTCCAAATGTTGAGAATTAAGACGAGAAATGCCATAAGAATTGTTGAGCACTCCAGAATGAAGAATTAAAAAGGTTGAACCAATGATGAACAAGAATTTGAAAACGATCTTGGAGAAGGCATGTGACTGATGGAAATCATTCTTACGTCACACTTGAAAGGAATTTCAAAATAACTCCGGAAAAATAATTAGAAGAGTCAGGTAAGATCCTGGGAAAAGACCTGTGGGTTAGGGCCCACTCAAAGAAATCACCGTTGAAAAAGATTGCTTAAGAGATATTGCACCGGTTGAATTAAATGGCTTGAGTAAGATGACAATCTCAAAATAATTCGAACAGATTAAGAATGAAATTATGAATCTTGAGCACTCCGGATATGAATAGCAAGAGGAGAATGATTAATTGGTGCACCGGAATGAGAAAGCATTGTGAAATGAGGAAAATGATAAGATCAACACCGAAAACTTGAATTACATCCACCGCAGAATTTGAGAACAAAAGAATGATGAACTTGAAGCTCTTGAGCAACTTCCTGAGAATCACCGGATAAGAACATTGAAGGAAATGAATGAAGAACCTCAGATGAATAAAATGGATACTTCATTTGAGAATTTCTGGCTCCAAGAAGAAGAAGGGTGGGAGGGCGGGTAAAACAAAGACAACTTGAGATGATTGAAACAGACAAATCGCCAGATTTCTCAACGGCGTCCGTATGGAATAACTTGAAAAGAAGGCACACCGGTTGAAAAAGAATTTAACATGACCATCTTGATGATTAAGAAGGAATAGCACTCCCATAGAAATATGAGAATACCGATTAAGAGAGGTATGGAATCAACATTTGACATCGAAGCAACTCGAATACCAGAATCAAATCAAAACAACGGATAGATAAGTTTGTGAAGAAGATTATGTTGCAACATATCTATCCGAACAGAGAATTGAACGAATGAATTCCGCAGGTACATCAGCTTGTCGAGAAGCCACTTGGAGAAGAAAAAGTAAATAAAAAAAGGAACAAGGAACAGATAGAACAAATACAGGATAGGAGCTTCGTCCGACATATTCGTGCTGAAAGCTCATGGAATGTGTTACAAAAGGGTTTTGCAATCCCCGGATCAGCATAGCCAAGGACCCTTTAAGATGCAACTCCCGATCGTAACAAGCCCATAAAACCACTTCACTCAATGTAGAACCCCTAACTTCATATCGAGCATCCGTTGAAAGAAATGCCTAGAACTACTGGATGAACCCACCTATTAATTTCCGAAAGTTTCCAGTTATGCAATCAGGTGTTGGGGATACAGGGGAAGCACCGCGCACTCAACTCTAAACCTACATCCAGCTGTATCCATCCTTCAACACATAACCAGTCTTTCTCGGAAACCGTTTACCTCGGACCTTCGAAACGCACCCACTATACAAGCTATGGCAATACTCCCGAACTACCTCCCCAGTACTGGGTGATGTCGGGGTTATCTTGCCACTAACCGCATAGGAGAGTTTTTGATGTCGGCCGTCTTAAGTATTCTAGAACTGATGCGATGGATTTGTGACGACAACACCTCGGAGCTCAACTCCCCGGGACACTGCCACAACCCCTAATGACAGGAGGCATCGAGAACAATGTTCTCGTCACAAAGACATCAGAACAATCCAAACAATACTCGCGTGATCCTAAAAAAAAATTGGTGCAATTTTGAAAGTAGAAGAGGCAAGAGTAATCGTCAGGAGTCCTCACCAGAGTGAAAAGAGAAGAGGAGCAAAAGAAATCCTACTCCCCGATATATATATAGGACTCAAAACATTTTCAGTGTATGCCTAGACTCAACCGTCAACGATTCGATCAATCAGTGGGGGCTTCTAGGTCGGAGAAGGCTCTGAATACCAACTTGTAATGCCCAGGATGGGACTATACCTCCGACTTAAAGGTATAAGCCCATCCTAGAATGATCTCAAGTTTGGTATCTTTGCACGACTCATGTAAAAGAGGGATTAAATTGCAAAAAGAGATAGTTGGCTTACACTCGCCACTTCACACAATACAATACATAAGCATTACATCATTCAAAACATCACAACCCGACTACGGGCGAAGATCAAAAGAAAGATACCAAAACAACATAAAGCCACAGGTCCAGATCGAATCCTAGTAGAAACCACTACTGATCGTCGAAACGTCACAAGCATACGGCCAAACTCTTCACCGAGCTCCCAGTGAAGAACTTGAACCAGCTCCTGCATCAAACTCGGCTGAACCTGCATCTGGTGTTGTAGTAACTGTGAGCCAGGAGGACTCAGCAATCCCATAACCATGGGTATCAAGACTAGCAAAGCTTTATGGGTAGGAAGAGGTAAAGTGGTGAGGTTGCAGCAGCGGCTAAGCATAATATGGTGGCTAACTTACGAGTACCAGAATAAGATGAGCATCTACGCAAACGGTCGCAAAAGTAGTGATCGCTAAAGATCCTGAACTACATACGAATCAAACATAACCCCACCGTGTTCTCTTCTCAAAGTGAAAAGAGACAGTCACGGTTACTCACACAGTTGTGTGTTTTACTTAGGATCCTCTAACAAGTTTTCTACAACCGGACATTATCAAATTCCAATCTGCCACATAACCGCGGGCACGGCTTTCGAAAGATCATAACCCTGCAGGGGTGTCCCAACTTAGCCCATCACAAGCTCTCATGATTAGCTGAAGTGATAAATATAATATCATCACTCCTTATCTTAGGGAAATCCGATCAGGCTCGGCATCCCGGTAGCACAAGACATTTCGACAATGGTAAAACAAGTCCAGCAAGACCTCCCGGTGTGTCGACACCCTGATAGTAGCCGCGCGTATCTCGTCTCAGGCCACGACCGGATGGGTGATCCTACAGGTAAAACCAAACCTCGAGTTTCCCCGTGGTGGCCCCGCATAACCCCCGTTTGGGACCAACACCATCAGCACTGGCCCCCCTGTTATGTAGAAAGAATCCTCGGGTAGCGCTAACTCCCTATGCAATTTAATTAATTAATTAAGTTGTTATTATGAGCAAATTAAAACCAATGTTGGGCCTTGCTGGAGGAGTTTTATTCAAAGTCGAACTATCAAGGGGTCCCCATCCACCCATCGTGTAAGGAACGCAAAAATCAAGGAACATAAAGCCGGTTTATCGGCGCCTAAGGTGGCATGAGTGGAACAAAACACCGAGCAAAAGGCCAAGCCTTCCACCCATGCCCAGTATATAGGTGTGTTAATAATAATTATAGATATTGTGATATACCAACAACAAGTTCCCTCCTGGAACGAACTTCATCTTCACCTGCAACTAACAACGCTATAAGAGGGGCTGAGCAAGCGGGTAACATAGCCAAACAGTGGTTTTGCTAGGAAGGTGTCAAAGGTTAGAGGTTTCATGGCAACAAGGAGAGGCTGACATAAAAGATGGGTAGCGCGACATGTAACGATAGCATCGAGACAACTAAGCATGGCAATGGTAGTAAAGGTATCCAAGGGTATGATCATCTTGCCTGGGATTCCGCAAGGAAGAAGAACGGTTCCATGAAGTAGACGGAGCAACATAGTCGAGCGAATCCTCACAACTCCGGAACGAAACCGAAGCTAACATGAGAAGCAACCGGAAAGAAGCAAACAACACGGTAAACACACATGCATAAACATGGCATACGATGCACATCCAAGTATGATGCATGTCCGGTTTAAATATGCATGGCAAAGTGCACAAACAATACTACAAGTTAAGTGGAGGTCAATATGCAACGAGTTGCATATTGACGAAACACCACATTATATTTATTTAGTTGACTCTCGTTTATTTACAAGACAAGGTTAAATGTTTTTAACATGGCAAGAGGTGAAGCATAATAAAACTACACTATTTAGGCATTTTAAATGAGGCCGGAAGATAACAACAACAATTCCGGGAAAATCCCCATAAGCATGTTTAGCAATTATTAAGCAACAACAAACACACATTTATAATGTTGTTAATATGATGCGGATGACATGATCAAGTTTTATGCAAGTTTAAATTAAAAGGGAACAAGAGAGATATGAAGCACTTGTCACCGTGGTGGAAAGAACGGGTGCCACGGCAACGATCCGAAAATGATGCAACGGCAACATCTCGGTTCCGGTATCTCGTTGAGAGACCGGTGCAAAAGAATGCTCGGCGTGAGCATGACATGCAAGAAGAAAGGTGGGGTGATCCCGTCACCGGGTTCCCACGAGTCGGCGGCGAGGCAACCGAGGAACATGACAAAATGACGAAACGTACACGGAGCACATAAGGGAAGCATCTCATACAACACAAGCATTCACAAGCGTTCATCCACGGGGTCGTCTCGGTATACCTTCGAAGCGTGCATTTCGGGGCGGTTCGAGATCGTCGAGGAACGTAGAGGAAGTAGTCGTTCACGTTCCGTTATCGTGTCGTGGTACACGGGTCGACGGTAGTGGAACTTGGCGACGATAGTCGTTCACGATCCGTAGTTGTTCACGGGATCTCCATGTGTAGTCGAACTTGGCGTATCCGAAGGGGTACTTGGTGTCGGTAGATGTACTCGTTCGGGTCATGTAGAGGTACTTGACGCAACACCGGGTGTAGTCGTACACGGGTCTTCGCATTTGCCGGTCTCGAGACTTGGCGACGTTAGTGAACTTGCGGGTCTTGGTGAAAATAGATCGTCTTGGACTCGGTCATGGCACCTACAGAAGGCAGCAAGGCAGAGCAGCGATAGCATCTTGGCCGGTGGGAGCAGCAGCAACAAACTTGGTGACGAGGCCATGGCAGAGAGGCGATGGTGGTGAGGCAGGGACGGAGTCTTGGCGATGGAGGGTGCGGACTGGCGCGGTCCGGGCCCTCACGGGCACCAGGCGCGCGGTAGGGGAGGCTTGGGACGCGGCATCCCCTGGTCAGCCGCGGGCTGCGACGGAGCAGAGGAACGGGGCGCCGCGCTGGGTGCTGGGGCGGGTCACAGGCGAGGCGGCGGCTTCGAGAAGAACGGAGGAAGGCCACGGCCTGGCTTGGCGAGGAGACGGCGCTGGGGCGTCGAGGTGCTCGAGGCTCCTGCAGCCTCTTGCCGACGGCGGCTTCCTGGAGGCGAGGCGCTGCGACGCTCGAGGTGGCGGGCGGCCTGGACGAGGGGCGAGGCGAGCGGCGGCCCTGGTGGCGCGGCTGGCTGGAGAAGGGGCCGCACGGGGGAGACCGAGGCGCGCAGGAGATGAGAGGCTCGGGGGAATCGGGGCGCTGACCAACGAGGAGATCGGGGGAAGAGGATCGGGACGAAGGGGAAAAGGGGGTCGGCGGCGCTGGGAGGGAGGACTGGGAGGAGAGGGTGCGATGGCTAGGTTAGGCCTGGAGTGGTCGGGCTTGAGGGAATTGGGCCGCTGGGAGCCCAGGTGGCCAGCTGCTGGAGGACCTCAAGCTGGGCTGCTCTCCTTCTTCTTTTATTTCCCAAAACAGAAAAAAACAAAGAAGAAAAGGAGGAGAAAGGAAGGGGGTGCTAGGAATAGGCTTAGGGCATGAGGTAAAAATCCCTGGACTCACAAAAATGTGAGGAAATAAATAAAATTGTTTGAAGATTTTTGGAAGATGAAAATTCAAAACATGTTTGAATAAAAGCCAAATTGTTTGACTTTAGAAATCCATTTAGATGAAAATCAAATGGGTTGGAATTTCAAGAGATGGCCCTACACATTAGATGTGATTTATGGGAAGATTTGGAACATTTGTGGATGAAGTAAAATTGCAACACAATTTTACTAAAAGGCCTCAAAGAAAGAAATGAAGTTGAATTGGATAAAAGAAAATTGAAGAATGGTGCAATTGTGTTATAGGTGATTCCAAGGAATGGAACATTTATAAATATAGCTCCCTAATAATATTGAGAGGCTTTTATATGTTATAAAGAGAAGCCATTCTTCCCTCGATTTAAATGGACCGAAGGTCCACACGATTTATTTAGGTTGAGATGCAAAAATAAATATGACATGATGGCATGATGACATGAAGCAATGCAAAAATAAATAACACAAGCACAAACGAAACACAAGGGGAACCCGGAACATCTGGAATCTCTGGAATCTTCTGGAACGTCGGTCTTCGGGCATCACACGTGAGGGTCAGCCTTTGCAATAAGGCTAGTGTTGCGCTTGTCGCGCTGCAACAGGAGACTTGTTGCAAACATCCCCTGACTAGTTTTTCCTTCTAAAAAGAGACCCTTGTTGTAGAAAAAAAACTCCATTGTTGTCCCGTTCCGTCAGAGCAGCGCAAACCTTTACAACAGGGTAGTGTTGCGCTCAGTCCTTTGCAATAAGAGGTTTGTTGCAATCACCCCCAAAACATTTTTTTCCTTCCGAAACACGACATTTGTTGCAGAATAAAACCCCCTTCGCCGATGCTAGCAAATAGAGTCGGGGATGTATCCTCTTACGGGGACCTATCTCTTCATCGTCATCGCCATAGAGATCTGTGTCGGTCATTGCCACTTCAAACTCACCCACTGCCGCAGGTTGGGGAGTTTCTTCGCAGCCACACGGATGCAGACGCAACCGCCTCCCTTGCCCTAGTTGCTCAACAACAGACCGACCGTTACACTTGAATGGTTTGCAATAAGGGTGGAGTTGCAAACCTGCCCTTGGGTCGGGGTTGTTGCGGGCCGTCGAATCAAATTTTCATCGCTTGGTCTCCAAGGTTGTCAATGCGTGTACCATATCAATCGGCTAAGTGGAAGTGTTTCCCATAGTTATTAGTACTTTTTCTATAATAGAATCATTATAGCAAAAAGACTCCTTTGCGTCCGGCCGCTCCAAGGAGCGAATCAGTCTAGCGTGGAGCACTCAACCGACAGGATTTGCAGTTGGGGCCCAGCATTTGTGACCAGATGGATGATTTTGTTGGAAATATGCCCTAGAGGCAATAATAAAATGGTTATTATTATATTTCCTTGTTCATGATAATTGTCTATTATTCATGCTATAATTTTTTAACCAAAAACTGTAATACATGTGTGAATACATAGACCACAACATGTCCCTAGTGAGCCTCTAGTTGACTAGCTCGTTGATCAATAGATGGTTAAGGTTTCTTGAACATGGACATTGGATGTCGTTGATAACGGGATCACATCATTGGGAGAATGATGTGATGGACAAGACCCAATCCTAAGCATAGCACAAGATCGTGTAGTTCGTTTGCTAAGAGCTTTTCTAATGTCAAGTATCATTTCCTTAGACCATGAGATTGTGCAACTCCCGGATACTGTAGGAATGCTTTGGGTGTATCAAACGTCACAACGTAACTGGGTGGCTATAAAGGTGCACTACAGGTATCTCCAAAAGTATCTGTTGGGTAGACACGAATCGAGACTGGGATTTGTCACTCCGTATGACAGAGAGGTATCTCTGGGCCCACTTGGTAATGCATCATCATAATGAGCTCAATGTGACTAAGGAGTTAGCCACGGGATCATGCATTATGTAACGAGTAAAGAGACTTGCCGGTAACGAGATTGAACGAGGTATGGGGATACCGACGATCGAATCTCGGGCAAGTAACATATCGATGGACAAAGGGAATTGTATACGGGATTGATTGAATCCCCCACATCGTGGTTCATCCGATGAGATCATCGTGGAAAATGTGGGAGCCAACATCGGTATCTAGATCCCGCTATTGGTTATTGGCCGAAGAACGTCTCGGTCATGTCTGCATGGTTCCCGAACCCGTAGGGTCTACACACTTAAGGTTCGGTGACGCTAGAGTTATTATGGGAAATAGTATGTGGTTACTGAAGGTTGTTCGGAGTCCCAGATGATATCCCAAACATCACGAGGAGTTCCGGAATGGTCCGGAGGTGAAGATTGATATATTGGACGAAGGGTATTGGAATCCGGAAGTGTTCCGGGGGTACCAGGCTATGGCCAGCATGACCGAAAGGTGTTTCGGGGGCCCCAGCAAGAGTTGCAGGGCTTCATGGGCCAACGGGATGGGGCAAACCAGCCCACTAAGGGGCTGTGCGCCCCCACACCCTTTCCCACATTGATTTGGGAGGTGGGGCGCCTCCACCTGACTTGGCTTGGGGGGCAAGTCTCCCTAGGGTTTTCCTAGGGAGATCCAATCTGCCCTGGCCGCCGCCCCCTAGGGTAAACCCTAGGGCGCCTCTCCCTCTCCCTTCCCCCTATATATAGTGAGGGGGTGGGAGTTCAGCGGTGAGCCCTTCCCAGGCGCAGCCCTTCCCCCTCCCAACTCCTCCTCCTCCTCCGTAGAGCTTGGCGAAACCCTGCCGGAGAACTGCAAGCTCCACCACCACGCCGTCATGCTGCCGGAGCTCTTCCCCAACTTATTCCCCCCTTGCTGGATCAAGGAGGAGATGTCCCCGGGCTTTACGTGTGTTGAACGCGGAGGCGCCGTTGTTCGGCACTTGGATCGGAATCGACTGCGATCTGAATCACTGTGTGTACGACTACACCAACCATGTTTTAGTAATGCTTCCGCTTAGCGATATTCAAGGGTATGAAGATGCACTCCCCCTTCTCGTTGCTGATTTCTCCATAGATTGATCTTGGTGATGCGTATATTTTTTTTGATTTCTGCAACGATCCCCAACAATGGCATCATGAGCTAGGTCTAGGCGTAGTTTCTATGCACGAGTAGAACACAAGTTGGTGTGGGCGTCGATTTTGTCAATTTGCTTGCCGTTACTAGTCTTATCTTGATTCGGCGGCATCATGGGATGAAGTGGCTCGGACCAACCTTACAAGTACGCTTACGTGAGACCGTTTCCACCAAAGATGCACTAGTTGCATAAGGTGGCTGGCGGGTGTCTGTTGTTGGGGATTGTTGCATAAATTCAAAAAAAATTCTACGCATCACCAAGATCAATCTATGGAGTGACTAGCAACAAGAGAGGGGAGTGCATCTTCATACCTTTGAAGATCGTGATGCGGAAGTGTTGCAAGAACGTGGTTGGTGGAGTCGTACACGAAGCAATTCAAATCGCGGACGAATCCGATCTAAGCGCTGAACAATGGCGCCTCCGCGTTCAACACACGTACATCCCGGTGATGTCTCCCACACCTTGATCCAGCAAGGAGAGAGGAAGAGGTTGGGGAAGACTCCGTCCAACAGCAGCACGACGGTGTGGTGGTGGTGGAGGAGCGTGGTTCTCCAGCAGGGCTTCGCCAAGCGCTACGAGAGACGAGGAGGAGGAGATGCAGGGCTGTGCCAAGAGGGAGAAAGACTCATGTGTTGAGCAGCCCCAAAACCCCCACTATTTATAGGGGAAGAGGAGAGGGGGGCGACCCCCTCTAGATGGGATCTAGAGGGGGGGGGGCAGGAGGGGCGGCTTGCCCCCCAAGCCAAGGAGGCGCCCCCCTTAGGGTTTCCCCCCAAACCCTAGGCGCATGGGCCCTAGGGGGGAGGTGCCCAGCCCACTTATGGGCTGGTCCCCCTCTATACACAGCGCATAGGGCCCTCCGGGGCAGGTGGACCCTCCCGGTCGACCCCCAAAACCCCTTCGGTGGTCCCGATACAATAGGGGCACCCCCCGAACCTTTTCAGTGACCGTATAATGACTTCCCATATATAAATCTTCACCTTCGGACCATTCCGGAACTCCTCGTGACGTTCGGGATCTTATCCGGGACTCCAAACAACATTCGATAACCAAATACATACATTCCCTATAACCCTAGCGTCATCGAACCTTAAGTGTGTAGACCCTACAGGTTCGGGAACCATGCAGACATGACCGAGACATCTCTCCGGCCAATAACCAACAGCGGGATCTGGATACCCATGTTGGCTCCCACATGTTCCACGATGATCTTATCGGATGAACCACGATGTCAAGGATTCAATCAATCCCGTATACAATTCCCTTTGTCTATCGGTATAGTACTTTCCCGAGATTCAATAGTCGGTATTCCTATACCTTGTTCAATCTCGTTACCGGCAAGTCTCTTTACTCGTTCCATAACACATCATCCCGTGACCAACTCCTTAGTCACATTTTGGTCATTACGATGATGTCTTACCGAGTGGGCCCAGAGATACCTCTCCGTCATACAGAGTGACAAATCCTAGTCTCGATTCGTACCAACCCAACAGATACTTCCGGGGATACCCGTAGTGCACCTTTATAGCCACCCAGTTACGTTGTGACGTTTGGCACACCCAAAGTATACCTATGGTATCCGAGAGTTGCACAATCTCATGGTCTAAGGAAATGAAACTTGACATTGGAAAAGCTTTAACAGACGAACTACAGGATCTTGTGCTATGCTTAGGATTGGGTCTTGTCCATCACATCATTCTCCTAATTATGTGATCCCGTTATCAACGACATCCAATGTCCATGGTCATGAAACCATGACCATCTATTGATCAACGAGCTAGCCAACTAGAGGCTCACTAGGGACATATTATGGTCTATGTATTCACACATGTATTACGGTTTCTGGTTAACACAATTATAGCATGAACAATATACGATTATCATGAACAAGGAAATATAATAATAACCATTTTATTATTGCCTCTAGGGCATATTTCCAACAGTCTCCCACTTGCACTAGAGTCAATAATGTAGTTACATTGTGATGAATCGAACACCCATAGAGTTCTGGTGTTGATCATGTTTTGCTCGTGGAAGAGGTTTAGTCAACAGATCTGCGACATTCAGATCTGTATGCACTTTACAAATATCTATGTCTCCATCTTGAATATAACCACGAATGGAGTTGAAACGACGCTTGATGTGCTTGGTCTTCTTGTGAAACCTGGGCTCCTTGGCAATGACAATAGCTCTAGTGTTGTCAGAAGAGAGTCATCGGGCCCGACACGCTTGGAATAACTCCTAGTTCGGTGATGAACTCCTTCATCCAGACTCCTTCCTGTGCTGCTTCGGAAGCAGCTATGTACTCCGCTTCACATGTAGATGCCGCCACGACGCTTTGCTTGCAACTGCACCACCTGACTGCCCCACCATTCAAAATATACATGTATCTGGTTTGTGACTTGGAGTCATCCAGATCTGTGTCGAAGCTAGCATCGACGTAACCCTTTACGACGAGCTCTTCGTCACCTCCATAAACGAGAAACATATCCTTAGTCCTTTTCAGGTACTTCAGGATGTTCTTGACCGCTGTCCAGTGTTTCATTCCGGGATCACTTTGGTACCTCCCCACCAAACTTATGGCAAGGTTCACATCAGGTCTGGTACACAGCATGGCATACACAATAGAACCTATGGCTGAGGCATAGGGGATGACACTCATCTCTTCTCTATCTTCTGCCGAGGTCGGGCATTGAGCTGTGCTCAATCTCACACCTTGCAATACAGGCAAGAACCCTTTCTTGGACTGATCCATATTGAACTTCTTCAATATCTTGTCAAGGTATGTGCTTTGTGAAAGACCAATGAGGCGTCTCGATCTATTTCTATAGATCTTGATGCCTAATATGTAAGCAGCTTCTCCAAGGTCCTTCATTGAAAAACACTTATTCAAGTAGGCCTTTATGCTTTCCAA
>LR738713.1:186383787-186394448 GCA_902687465.1 Secale cereale | reverse complement strand
CTCAGCCAGTTCCCTAGGGACACCTGGCATGTCAGATGGTTTCCATGCGAAGATGTCCCAGTTCACACGGAGGAACTGGATGAGCGCTTCTTCCTATTTGCTGTCGAGTGTAGTTGAGATGTGGGTCAGCGCTGCATTGGGGTCGATGGGGTGAATGTGTACGGGCTTCGTCTCCCCCGCCGACTGAAAAGCTGACTCGGAAGCCGACTTCTTAGCCCGCAACAAATCACTCGGATCCACATTCTTCTAGTACTCCTCCATCTCTACTGCTACCATCTGCTCGTCAGCAATCTTCGAGCCTTTCTGGAAGCACTCTTCCGCTTTCTGTTGGTTCCCCGTGACGGTTATGATGCCGTTGGGCCCCGGCATCTTCAACTTGAGATACACATAGCATGGTCGAGCCATGAATCTGGCGTAGGCAGGCCTACCTAGAATGGCATGATAGGCGCTGTTGAAGTCCACCACTTCAAACGTCAACTTCTCTTTGCGGTAATTCTTTGAATCTCTGAAATCCACATCGAGTGTGATTTGGCCAAGTGAGTCGGCTTTCTTCCCAGGGATGACCCCGTGAAACCTCATGTTACTCTCGCTTAGCTTGGACATCGGAATGCCAATCCCACGGAGGGTTTCAGCGTACAGAATGTTCAGGCCACTACCACCACCCATCAGGACCCTGGTCAAACGAGTGCCCTCGACAACTGGATCGACCACCATCGCCTGCCGCCCAGGAGTAGCGATGTGTGCAGGGTGATCAGACTGGTCGAATATGATGGGGGTCTTGGACCATTTCAGATACGTCGTTGTTGCCGGGGCAACCATGTTGACTTCTCTGTTGATAACTTTCAGTCGACTCTTGCTTTCAACGTCAGCAAAAATCATCAAGGTGGAGTTAATCTGGGGGTAACCTCCATCCCCTTCTTTGTCCTCGATCTCCTCTGACTCCTTTTCCTTCTCAGTCGACTGATCTTTCTGGAAGCTCTGGATCAGGAGCCGGCACTGTCGAGTGGTGTGCTTGGGATAAACCAAGTTCCCCTCTTCATCTTTCTTCATGTGGATAGGACATGGCAGGTCGAGCACGTCATTTCCTGCTTGATCTTTCACTTTCTTGGGGACCCAAGGCCCCTTAGGCTTTCCTTGGTTAACAACTGCGGCTTCGCCTTGAACTGCTGGCTCGGCCTTGCGCTTAGGTTTCCGATTGGAGTTCTGGTCATCTTGACCGACTGGTTTCTTGCCACTGAGAGTCGATCGGCCTCTTCGCCGTTGGCGTACCGACTAGCAATCTCCATCATCCGGGACAGGGACATATCTCCCATTTGACCAAACTTCAGGTTCAGCTCTCTGTATCGCACACCCTCCTTGAAGGCGCATACTGCTTGGTGCTCAGACACATTCTCCATCGTGTGATGCAAGGTGGTCCATCTTTGGATGTAATCTCTCAGGGTTTCATTCGGCTTCTGCACGCAATGTTGCAACTCCGCCAGCCCCGCGGGCCGTTTGCAGGTGCCTTCGAAGGTCCTGATAAACACTCGGGCCAGCTCTTCCCAACTGTAAATGCTCCTAGGGGCGAACTGATTCAGCCACGCCCGGGCCGAGCCGCCCAACATCAGGGGAAGGTGCTTCATGGCCACGTCATCGTTGCCGCCCCCGATCTGCACAGCCACTCGGTAATCTTTGAGCCAGGTGTCTGGCTTTGACTCGCCGGTGAACTTGTTTACTCCTGCCGCCAACCTGAAGTTTGGGGGGATCTCAGCGGCCCTGATGGCATTGCTAAAGCATTCGGGTCGAGAGACAGACGCTCAACTTCCACTCGAACGATCTCTGCCTTGCTCTTCTCTGTACGCTCTGTTCCTGTCGACCATCCCCTGCACAAGAATAGATCTTGTGTCAAAGCCGGGCCTTCTAGGATCTGGGAGAATCCTCCGCTCGTCGTCGCGCAAGCGCGTGCCTTCGTGTCGCCTGGGCGAGTACGATCCGCTTCCCGGAGGAGGCGTAGGCACTTGACGGCGGTCATTATGAGTGGGTCGACGCTCATACTGCTCATCATTCCGACCTAGATGCCGGTCTTGACGAGGCTCACGGTATCCACGCCTTAGGGGCGATCTTGGGCTGTGAGCTAACCAAATAGTGTCTGCTGCCACTGATCTGCTGTGAATCCTGTTGCGCGGTTGAGAGACAGCCGTGTTCTACTCTCCTACCGCGCGGAGCAGCGCCCGGATCTGCTCCAAGCCTCTCCCAGCCTCCGACTGGGACGGCTGGATAGAATCCGCGATGCGATCCGTGGCTTAAAGGTTCTGGACGGGCGTCCGGAACACCTGAGTCTCGCGCGGGAACGATCGCCACGGCCGTCGACTGGATGTGGGAACTAGTCGGCAGGCCCGTTCATTGAGTGCGTGCTAGATATTCTCCAGTCGCGCGCGCTCACCCACGGTGGCTAGGCGCGTGGCTTCCAGGGCCCGAGCCTCTCGGGAGTCTCCCACGATAGGGGTGAAAAGTGCGTCTTCATTGCGGCGGCAGAGCTCGTCCCTCTGCCTGGTAGTGAGGGGTTGAGGAATGTACCCGTCGTGGTCGAATGACCGACCGTTGCCGCTGCCGCCGTCTCCGACGCGAGGGTATCCTGGCGGACTGCAACGTGAGTCGACCATGAGAACTTCGGCTGCCGGATCGCTGCTCCCGCATTCAGAAAGCGAATCTGCGGGCTTAATCGACGGATCGACCGGCCCGTAGAGGTATTCATCGGGCTCGATGGCCGCAACTTGAGGGGTGGCCGTCTGGCGGGCCACCGCGTGTTTCACCCACCGCTGGAGCCGCGAGCGACCAGATCGCTTGCGGCGGCGTCCAGCGGGGACGACGAATGATGAAGGAGCCGGCTGGTACCGAGTCGACGGCTGCCGGAGAAGGACTCCGCAGGCGCATGCACGGAAGTGTGCGGCCCCGCGGACGGGCAACGCCTTGACGTCGAGGGGGGCCTCCTGGAGCCAAGCGGAGTCGTCGGCGACGAAGACGAGCGCGCCGAGTCGGATCTCGTGGCCCAGTGCCAGACCACCGCCGGAAACCATGATGAGGGAGGTCGGAGAATAGTTTGCAACCTCACCAGAAGTCACTAAGACACCCTGCCCCACGGTGGGCGCCAACTGTCATGGTTCTAAATCTGACAGTATGAGTAGGGGGTACGTAAGGGGAGGCAAGGCCCTAGCTATGGTGAGATTGTACGCAAGATGTTTACGAGTTCAGGCCCTTCTCGGAGGAAGTAAAAGCCCCACGTCTCGGTGCCCTGAGGCAGTCGACTGGAATGCATATGGGTGTTTGAGTTACAGGGGGTGCGAACCCTTGTACTAGAGGAGGGGGTGGCTTATATATAGTGCGCCAGGACCCCAGCCATCCCCACGTTACTAAGGGTTCAATGTACATAAAGGCAGGGCGTTACTGATAACGCCTGCAATAAAGAGTGGTAAAGGCATTCATTGCCATAGAATGAATGCTGAACCGTTGCTGTCCTAAGGGACTTTTGACCTTCAGGGGTCGAGTGTCTTTGGATGGTCGAGTGTAGTTGACTCGTCAGGGAGGGGGTGCTCGGTCGAGTGATATGTCCTCTTGGGCCACCACAGTCGACCGACCTTGCTGTCTTCGAGTTTGTCTTTTGAGCTTCTGGGGTAGTGACCTTGGGTGGGGTACGCGGGTGTGTCCGGGGCGTTACACTTTTGTCCTTGATGCACCGCTCGGTGTGCCAACCCCTCTAGCGTCGTTTGTGGATGTTGTCAACGTCTGGCAGACACATTCTGATGACTACTCGATAGTTTAGTGCGCCATGCTTTACAGCTTAGAATCAGGGCTCCAAAGGCGTTTTGAACGCCATGGAACATATGAGATGTTCCAAGAGCTGAAATTGGTATTTCAGGCTCATGCCCGTGTTGAGAGGTTTGAGACCTCTGACAAGATCTTTGCCTACAAGATGGAGGAGAATAGCTCAGCCAGTGAGCATGTGCTCAGAATTTCTAGGTACTTCAATCGCTTGAATCAAGTGGGAGTTAATCTTCCAAATAAGAGATTGATTGACAAAAGTTCTCCAATCACAATCACCAAGCTACTAGAACTTCGTGATGAACTATAACATCCAAGGGATGGAGATGATCCCGGAGTAGTTCGCGGTAGGCCGCGGAAGTAGAAATCAAGTAGGAGCATCAAGTGTTGATGGTTAACAAGACCACTGGTTTCAAGAAGGGCGAGGGCAAGAAGGGAAACTTCATGAATGGTAATCTAGTTGCCGCTCCAATGAAGAAACCCAAGGTTGAACCCAAACCCGAGACTAAGTTCTTATATTGCAAGGGGAACGGTCACTTGTAGTGGAACTACCTCAAATACTTGGTAGATAAGAAGGCTGGCAACTTCAACAAAAGTATATTTGATATATGTGTTATTGATGTGTATCTTACTAGTACTCCTAGTAGCACCTGGGTATTAGATACCGGTTCAGTTGCTAATATTGGTAACTCGAAACAAAAGCTACAGAATAAACGGAGACTAGCTAAGGGTGAGGTGACGATGTAAGTATTTCCAAGGTTGATGTGATCACCATTGCACGCTCCCTCTACCTTCAGGATTAGTGTTGAACCTAGAAAAATGTTGTTTGCATTAGTGTGTGCGTTGAGTGATAACCCACAAGTGTAGGGGATCACAACCGCTTTCGAGGGTAAAGTATTCAACCCAAATTTATTGATTCGGCACAAGGGGAGCCAAAGAATACTCTCAAGTATTAGCGGCTGAGTTGTCAATTCAACCACACCTGGAAACTTAGTATCTGCAGCAAGGTAGTTTAGTAGCAAGGTAATATGGAAGTAACGGTAAAGGTAGCAAAAGTAGCGATAGTGTTTTTGTAGTGATTGTAACAGTAGCAGCGGAAAAATAAATAAGCAACAAGCAATATGTGAAAAGCTCGTAGGCATTGGATTAGTGATGGATAATTATGTCGGATGCGATTCCTCATGTAATAGTCATAACATAGGGTGACACAGAACTAGCTCCAGTTCATCAATGTAATGTAGGCATGTATTCCAAATATAGTCATACGTGCTTATGGAAAAGAACTTGCATGACATCTTTTGTCCTACCGTCCCGTGGTAGCGGGGTCCTAATGGAAACTAAAGGATATTAAGGCCTCCTTTTAATAGAGTACCGGACCAAATCATTAACACATAGTGAATACATGAACTCCTCAAACTACGATCATCACCGGGAGTGGTCCCGACTATTGTCACTTCGGGGTTGCTGGATCATAACACATAGTAGGTGACTATTGACTTGCAAGATAGGATCAAGAACACACATATATTCATGAAAACATAATAGGTTCAGATCTGAAATCATGGCACTCGGGCCCTAGTGACAAGCATTAAGCATGTCAAAGTCATAGCAATATCAATCTTAGAACATAGTGGATACTAGGGATCAAACCCTGACAAAACTAACTCGATTACATGGTAAATCTCATCCAACCCATCACTGTCTAGCAAGCCTACGATGGGATTACTCACGCACGGCGGTGAGCATCATGGAATTGGTGATGGAGGAAGGTTGATGATGAGGACGACCACGATCTCCACTCTCCGGAGCCCCGAACGGACTCCAGATCAGCCCTCCCGAGAGAGATTAGGGATTGGCGGCGGCTCCGTATAGTAAAACGCGATAATTCTTCCTCTTTGATCGTTTTCTCCCCGAAAGTGAATATATGGAGTCGGGGGAGACGTCGGTGGAGCAACAGGGGGCCCATGAGGCAGGGGCGCGCCTAGGGGGGCGCCCCCACCCTCATGGACAGGGTGTGGGCCTTGGTCTGGTTCTTTCCGCATATTTTTTATATATTCCAAAATAACTCCCCGTTGAATTTCAGGTCATTCCGAGAACTTTTATTTCTGCACAAAAATAACACCATGGTAGTTCTGCTAAAAACATCATCAGTCCGGGTTAGTTCCATTCAAATCATGCAAGTTAGAGTCCAAAATAAAGGCAAAAGTGTTTGGAAAAGTAGATACGTCGGAGACGTATCAACTCCCCCAAGCTTAAACCTTTGCTTGTCCTCAAGCAATTCAGTTGATAAACTGAAAGTGATAAAGAAAAACTTTGACGAACTCTGTTTGCTCTTGTTGTTGTTGTAAATATGTAAAGCTAGCATTCAAGTTTTCAACAAGGATCATGAACTAACCACATTCACAATAACTTTCAGGTCTCATGTCTACTCATATCAATGGCATAATCAACTAGCGAGCAATAATAAACCTCGGATGACAACACTTTCTCAAAACAATCATAATATGATATAACAAGATGGTATCTCGCTAGCCCTTTCTGAGACCGCAAAACATAAATGTAGAGCACCTTTAAAGATCAAGGTCTGGCGAGACATTGTAATTCATGGTAAAAGAGATCCAATCACAATTATACTCAACGTAAATTAATAGCAATACATGCAAATGACAGAGGTGCTCTCCAACTGGTGCTTTTTAATAAGAGGATGATGAATCAACATAAAAGTAAATAGACAGGCCCTTCGCAGAGGGAAGCAGAGGTTTGTAGAGGTGCCAGAGCTCAATTTTGAAATAGAGATGAATAATATTTTGAGCGATATACTTTCATTGTCAACATAACAACCAAGAATCTCAATATCTTCCATGCTACACACATTATAGGCAGTTCCCAAACAGAATGGTAAAGTTTATACTCCTCCAACCACCAACAAGCACACTCCATGGCTAGCCCGAAACAACGGGTACCGTCCAAACCAGCAACAACCCAGGGGGAGTTTTTTTAATTATTATGATTTGAGCATGGGACTGGGCATCCCGGTTACCATCCATTTTCTCATGAATGATGAGCAGAATCCACTCATCGTGAGAATAACCCACCTAGCATGGAAGATATAGACAACCCTAGTCGATACATGAGCTGTTCGAGCATACAAAACAGAATTTCATTTGAAGGTTTAAAATTTGGCACATACAAATTTACTTGGAATGGCAGGTAGATAACGCATATAGGAAGGTATGGTGGACACATATGGAATAACTTTGGGGTTTATGGAAGTGGATGCACAAGCAGTATTCCCGCTTAGTACAGGTGAAGGCTAGAAAGAGACTGGGAAGCGACCAGCTAGAGAGCGACAACGGTCATGAACATGCATTAAAATTAATCAACAATGAGTGCAAGCATGAGTAGGATATAAATCACCATGAACATAATTATCGTGGAGGCTATGTTGATTTTGTTTCAACTACATGCGTGAACATGTGCCAAGTCAGACCACTTGAATCGTTCAAAGGAGGATACCACCCTATCATACCACATCACAACCATTTTAATATCATGTTGGCACACAAGATAGACCATTATAAACTCTTAGCTAATTAAGCATGGCATGAGCAGCTATGATCACTAATTGTTATTGCCAGCATGTTTCATTCATAACAAGCTGAACCAGGAATGATGAACTATCATATTTACAAAAACAAGAGAGGTCGAGTCCATACCAGCTTTTCTCATCTCAATTAGTTCATCATAAATCGTCATTATTGCCTTTCACTCGCACGACCGAACGGTGTGGAAAATAATAATAGTGCACGTGCATTGGACTAAGCTGGAATCTACAAGCATTTAATACAAGAGAGAAGACAAAGTAATATGGCTCAAGGTTAAATCAACAATAAAGCATATAAGTGCCACTAAACATTTTCATCATGGTCTTCTCCTCTTGACCCCAAAGAAAATAAAATAACTATTTAAACGGAAAGCTCCCAACAAGCAAAAGAAGAACGAGAAATCTTTTTGGGTTTTCTTTTAATTACTACTACTACAGGCATGGAAAGTAAACTAGCTAAAAGCTACAACTAATTCTTTTGTTTTTCTTAAGGTTTTTCTAACACACTAGAAAAAAAAATTAAGAAAAGAAATGAAACTAGCATGGATAGTACAATGAAAGAGTGTGAGCACCGGCTACTGGAATGAGTGTGTGAACATGAATGTAATGTCGGTGAGAAATACGTACTCCCCCAAGCTTAGGCTTTTAACCTAAGTTGGTCTATGGCCAGTACTGGCCTGACGAATATCCAAAGTCATAGTTCGGGTTGTACTGAGATGGAGCAGCTATTGCCTGCTGAGCTGCAGCTTGGAGACGAGCTGCCCTCGTTGTCTCCTGATACTCATTTGCCTCTTCCCTAGTTATAGTATATGTCCCTTTTGCCTGAAAGTCAAAGAAGGTAGGAGCAGGGAGAGCAATATGGACAGTGTGACGCCTGTCAAAGATTAGTCGATACTGGAGGGACTGTTCATGCCTCTCAATGAATTGATGGCGAATCATGGCATTATAGTCTAAATAAGCATGAGGCAACTCCACATCATTCTCGTGTATGGGTATATGAAGATAATTGGCCAAGCGAGTTGCATAAATTCCATCAAACAGATCGCCATTTAAACCATTATGATGTAGCCTACGTGCAACAATGGCCCCCAAATTATATTGTCTATCACCTAATACAACACTTTTGAGGATACTAAGATCTGGTACACACATGTGGCAAGCTTCATCTTTACCATTAATGCACCTACCAATGAAGAGAGCAAAATAGTGCATAGCAGGAAAATGAATGCTCCCTATGCTGGCTTGGGTAACTTTTCTAGATTCCCCCACAGTAATACTAGCTAGAAAGTCTTTATACTAAGATTTGCGAGGTTCACCAACACTACCCCACTGTGGAAGTTTACAAGCATAATTAAAATCTTCTAAGTCCACAGTATAAGATTTATCATAGAGATCAAACAAGACGGTGGGAGAGTTACGGGAAGATGTAAATTTAAACCTTGTAACAAAAGTATCTGTTAAGTACTGGTATTGAGGGCACTTAACTGACTCAAAGTTCTCAATATCTGCATTACACACATACGTGTAAAATTCCTCATTGATACCTGTCCAGATCATAAACTCTTCTGACGACCATTCGCAGGGCCGTACTTGAGCTTCCCTTGGTAACTCATCGTCTGGCTCGCATATCGCGAGCCTTGGTCCTTGCTTCCTTGAGGAACCACCTTGAAAGATTTTCCTATGCATTTTTTCTGGAATATTTCTGAAATTTTTAGTGACTCAAAATAAAATTGAACCAAACTCAACAAGATTGATAGCAATTACTCCTACAAGTGCCTAGAGACCATATCATGCATTAGAACTACTTGGAACCACATAAATTTGACATGCAAGCTCAAGAACAGGGTCACCTAAGCAGCAAAAATTTGCAATAAATAACGCACTAGAACAAAAACTAATTGGACCAATGGAGGAGTCACATACCAAGGAACAATCTCCCGAAACAGTTTTGTGAATGGAGCTTTGAGCAAGATCAAAAATGACAGCAAGATGAGCTAGAACTTGTGCTTGAGCTGGATAGTGATTTTTTTGGGAGGAAGAAGGAGTGCGTGGGGGCAGGAATAAGTGGAGGAGGGCCACGTTGGGCCCATGAGGCAGGGGGCGCGCCCAGGGGGGTGGGCGCGCCCTGGACCCTCGTGGCCAGGTGCTGGCTGCCCCTGCTGTGTTCTCCCTGCCAAATATTCTCAAATATTCTGGAAAAAATCACATTTCATTTTCGGGGCATTTGGAGAACTTTTATTTTCAGGGTATTTTTTATTGCACGGATAACTCTGGAAACAGACAGAAATACTATTTTTGCTTTATTTAATCTAATTAACAGAAAGTAAAAGGAGGGTACAGAAAGTTGTGCTATCTAGATTCACCCATCTCATGCTTATAAAAAAGAATCCATTAACAAGGTTGATCAAGTCTTGTTAATAAACTCTTTTCGAATGACATGAAACCGGAGAATTTTTGAATAACACTAAGTTACCTCAATGGGGATATGCATGTCCCCAACAATAAGAATACCATATTTATTCTTGACAGTAGGAAGAGGAAATTCAAAACCTCCAATAGTAATAGTTGAAATTTTTCCAATAGAATTGATACTGTGGACCTGAGGTTGTTTCCTCGGAAAGTGTACCGTATGTTCATTACCATTGACATGAAAAGTGAAATTACCTTTGTTGCAATCAATAACAGCCTGTGACACCCCGAGACCGGTGCGCCAGGTGTCAGTCAACTATTTGTCTTCGTTGCCATGTCATCTGTTTGTGTGTTGCATTTTGCCATGTCATCATGTGCATTGCATCAGCATTTTTTCAAAACTTGCATTCGTCCGAGTCTGCTCGTCCTTTCCGTTGTCCGTTCTGAGCCCAGACACACTTGCACGTGCCCGCGGCACCTCCGTTTATTTATTTTATGAGTGGCCGGAAAATGTTCTCGGAATGAGGTGAAACTTGGCGTGTGGTCTTATTATAGCATAGGTAGACCGCCTGTCAAGTTTCGTCGCGTTCGGAGTTCGTTTGATAGCCCAACGGTTAACCGCGTTAACCGCCGGAAGCCTTTCTCTTTTACCCCAACACCCCCTCTCCAACAGCCCCAAGCCCATTCTAACCCCCTCCATGCTCTCGGTCGTCGGATCGTGATCGCGTGGCCGAAAACCGCTCCCCATTTGGACTCTCCTAGCTCCCTCTATCTATAAATAGGTGCCTCCCCCTCCATTTTCGCGGATGAAACCCTAAAATCCTTCCTCCGCACCACCGGACGTGTCCGC
>LR738713.1:186278881-186383553 GCA_902687465.1 Secale cereale | reverse complement strand
GCCAAGGCCCGGCCCAGCCGCAGCTGGCCTCCCGCGCGGCCAGATCGCGCGGCCCAGCTCCGCCTCTCCTTCGGCCCGCTCCCCTCCACGTCCTGGGCCAGGCCCATGGGTGAGCTGCTCTAAGTCCCGCTCTAGGCGTCTTATAGTATCTTCCGCTCGCTCTGTTTTTTTCTTGGTGCTAAAAATATGACTAAGTCTGGGAATTTTACACATTTTTTGTTGCATCTTTGCATGGCTGTAACTCTTTGTGTGGTTGTCCAAACTGTGCATATAATATGTCAAAATGACCGTGGTGATATGCTCTTCATTTTGTTCCATTGTGGGAAGCTTGTTTGAGTTGATATTGACGCTCTAATCTCTGTTGCAAGTGTGCTATATGTTTAAAACTGCTGTTATATGTAATTTTGTTGCATACTTGTGATGCTTGTAACTTTGTGCATGTTGGTCCAATTGGAGCATATGATATGTCAAAATGTTCATTGTGAAGCGCTCTACATGATGGTTGCTGTAGCATTCATGTTAGGTGTCATATTGCCATGTTAATCTCTGTTGCAAAAGTGCATTTGGCTGTTAAGTGCTGAAACTTGTTATGAGATGCTGTTTTCACTTGCTCATTGCTATTGATGTGTTTGTCTTCATCCCACATGTCAACATGTTTTAGAAGCACAATCATATGTTCTTTGCTGTGGTGCAATCCACTTTTCATGATATGCCTTGAGGTGACTTAAACAAGCTTGTAAACATGCCATGTTGTTGTTGCTGTTTTATACTTACTGAAAAAACTGCTAAGTCTGGAATCTGTTAAACCTGATGCTATGTTTGCTTGATGCCCCACTCAAATCCATGCTTGTTTTGGAGTGGCCAATGATCATGTCTTGTTGTTCATGTTATGCTCTTCCATCCATGCCCTTACTTGCATATATGGTCTGCTGTAGCTTATTTATTTCTTCCTCTCAAGTTGCTATAAATTTACCTGTCAGATTCTTATCAGCATGATCAATTTGGTGAAGCTTGTTGTTATTGATCCATGCCTCCTATGGAGATGCTCCAATGGAGTTGTTTGATGTATGCTATGTCTTCTACATGTCCATGATCTTTATATACTTAGTAGAGTTGATATGCTTGTTGTTTTGTGCCTCCGAAGGCAGCATCGTGATGATGTTTTCGCCTTCCCAGATTTTGACTAAGTCTGGATAAATTTATTGCAACTTGCCATGCTTGTTTAATTGTGTTCCAACAAGCTTTTGAGTGTGTTCTAAGTTCATGCTTGTTAAGTATCATGTCTATTTCATATCCATGCCTCTTGTTATCATGTTTGAGTGCTGTAGCATATATTTACCTTGCTCTAAAGTTGATATGTGGTTGTTAACTTCAGCTTTGCTTTGTAACTTGTTTTGCTCGTATCTTTTAGCCCGTTGCTCCGTTTTGAGCGTGTCTTATATGAAACTTGTGTGATTTTGCATGTAGAAGCATAATATCATGTTGTTTTCATGTTTGGAGTGTGATTGCTTGATGTTTGGGTGCATCTTGCACCGTTGACTTGTTTGTCTTGTTTTGCTCATGTCTTCTAGGCCGTAGCTCCGAATTAAACAAACTCTATATGAAACTTGACTAGAATTTCGAGTAGATCATCATGGTTCATGTTAACCTTCTGTTTAACAACTTTAACTTAAGGTTTGTTCAGATCTGGACTAATTTCAAAATGTGCTTATGAGGACTTACCGGAATGGATATATGTTGATTCCGGCCTCATTTAAACTTGTTGATTTGTGTTGTGCTTGTGTGCTTCATCCCTTGCCATGAATTGCATCATATAGAATTTTCTTGCATCTCCTTGGTTGAGCATCTTGTCATGTTCTTGAGTGGTGTGTTTACTTTGTTGTGTGCTTCTTCTCGCTAATTCTTTTCCGTTGCGATCATGAGGATTCGTTCGTCTACACTTGGTTCGTCTTCAAGGCTTGTTCATCGTATTCTTCATGGACTCATTCTTCTTCCTTGTGGGATCTCATGCAAGATGACCATCACCTTGGAAACCTTTACTATCATTGCCATGCTTAGTTGTCTCGATGCTATCGTTATATGTCGCGCTACCCATCTTTTATTGTCAGCCTCTCCTTGTTGCCATGAAACCTCTAACCTTTGATACCTTCCGAGCAAAACCGTTGTTTGGCTATGTTACCCGCTTGCTCAGCCCCTCTTATAGCGTTGTTAGTTGCAGGTGAAGATGAAGATCGTTCCATGTGGGAACTTGTTGTTGGAATATCACAATATCTATTATTATTATTAACACACCTATATACTTGGCAATGGGTGGAAGGCTTGGCCTTTTGCTCGGTGTTTTGTTCCACTCATGCCGCCTTAGGAGCCAATAAACCGGCATTATGTTCCTTGATTTTGCGTTCCTTACACGGCTGGGTATATGGGGACCCCTTGTCAGTTCGTCTTTGAATAAAACTCCTCCAGCAAGGCCCAACATTGGTTTTAATTTGCCTCATAATAACAACTTAATTAATTAATTAAATTTGCATAGGGGGTCGCGCCCTCGAGGATTATTTTCTACATAGTAGGGGCGCCAGTGCTGATGGTGTTGGTCCCAAACGGGGAGCCTGCAGGGACACCTTGGGGAAACCCGAGGGCTGGTTTTACCTATAGCATCGCCCATCCGGTCGTGGCCTGAGACGAGATACGCGCGGCTACTATCAGTGTGTCGACACACCGGGAGGTCTTGCTGGACTTGTTTTACCATTGTCGAAATGTCTTGTGCACCGGGAATTCCGAGTCTGATCGGGCCTTCCCTAAGATAAGGGGTAATATTATTATTATCTCTGCTGATCGTGAGAGCTTGTGATGGGATAAGTTGGGACACCCCTGCAGGGTTATGATCTTTCGAAAGCCGTGCTCGCGGTTATGTGGAAGATTGGAATTTGTTAATGTCCGGTTGTAGAAAACTTGACAGAGGATCCGAAGTAAAACACACAACTATGTGAGTAACCGTGACTGTCTCTTTTCACTTTGAGAAGAGAACACGGTGGGGTTATGTTTGACTCGTAGGTAGTTCAGGATCTTTAGCGATCACCACTAGTTTGCGACCGTTTGCGTAGATGCTCATCTTATTCTTGTACTCGTAAGTTAGCCACCATACTTTTGCTTAGCCGCTGCTGCAACCTCACCACCTTACCTCTCCTTACCCATTAAGCTTTTCTAGTCTTGTTACCCATGGTTATGGGATTGCTGAGTCCTCGTGGCTCATAGATACTACAACAATAGTTGCAGGTGGAGGTTTCCGATGACTTGACGCGAGAGCGATGTCCTTTGTGTTGGAGTTTTTCCTCTTCTTCTTCTTCAGTCTTGGGTTAGGTTCCGGGTCGACAGCCTGGGATAGCAGATGGATGCCGTTGTGCTTTTCATGTTTGCATCCGTAGTCGGATGCCTTGTATTGATGTTGTTGTATTCATGTGACTTGTATGTATTGTTGTATCCCCCATGTATGTATGTAATGGTATGATGTAATGATATCCATCTTGCTAAGCGCCCGAAATGCGGTTGTGCCCCAATCAAGTAAGTGTCACGTGATCGGGATAGAATCACATCTTGGGCCTGACACAGCCCCTGCAATATTCAAAAAGGGTCTACCAAGGATAATAGACATACTATCGTCCTCGGGAATATCAAGGATAACAAAGTCCGTTAGAATAGTAACATTTGCAACCACAACAAGCACATCCTCACAAATACCGACAGGTATATCAGTTGATTTATTGGCCATTTGCAAAGATATTTCAGTAGGTGTCAACTTACTCAAGTCAAGTCTACGATATAAAGAGAGAGGCATAACACTAACACCGGCTCCAAGAACACATAAGGCGGTTTTATCATAGTTTCTTTTAATAGAGCAAGGTATAGTTGGTACTCCTGGATCTCCTGTTCTTAGCTATTCCATCTTTAAAAGTGTAATTGGCAAGCATGGTGGAAATTTCAACTTCGGGTATCTTTCTTTTATTGATAATAATATCTTTCATATACTTAGCATAAGGATTTGTTTTAAGCATATCAGTCAAACGCATACGCAAAAAGATAGGTCTAATCATTTCAGCAAAGCGCTCAAAATTCTCATCATTCTTTTTCTTGGATGGTTTAGGAGGAAAATGCATGGGTTTCTGAACCCATGGTTTCTTTCCTTACCGTGCTTCCTAGCAATAAAGTCTCTCTTATCATAACGTTGATTCTTTGATTGTGGGTTATCAAGATCAACAGCAGGTTCAATCTCTACATTATTATCATTGCTAGGTTGAGCATCATCATGAACATCATCATTAACATTATCACTAGGTTCATGTTCATTACCAGATTGTGTCTCAGCATCAGAAACAGAGATATCATTGGGATTCTCAGGCGTGTCAGCTACAGGTTCACTAGAAGCATGCAAAGTCCTATCATTTTTCTTTTTCTTCTTCTTAGAAGAACTATGTGCATCTAAATTAGCTCTCTGAGAATCTTGATCAATTCTCTTAGGGTGGCCTTCAGGATACAGAGGTTCCTGAGTCATTTTACCACCTCTAGTCATAACTCTAACAACATTATCATTTTTCTTACTATTTAATTCATTGAGCAAATCATTCTGTGCTTTATGTACTTGTTCTACTTGAGTGGTAACCGTAGAAGCATGTTTACTAATGAGTTTCAATTCACCTTTAACTCTATACATATAATCACTCAAGCGTTCAATCATATAAGCATTACGTTGCAATTATCTACCAACATAAGCATTGAAGTTTTCTTACTTCACAATAAAATTGTCAAAATCATCTAAGCATTGGCTAGCAAACTTATAACGAGGAATATCACTTTCATCAATCTATAAAGATAATTTACCTTTACTACCTGTGTCGGGTTATCAAGACCATGTATTCCTTCAATAGGCGGTAAATTCTTAACATCTTCAGCTTTAATACATTTTTCTTTCATATATTTATTTGCCTCTTGCATATCTTCAGAACTGAGAAACATAACTCCCCTTTTCTTCGGAGTTGGCTTAGGGGCTGGTTCAGGAAGTGTCCAATTATTTTCATTGGTCAACATATTATTCTATAGTAATTCAGCTGGATCAACAGTTCTTTCCCTGAAAACACAACCAGCACAACTATCCATGTGGTCTCTGGAAGCATCGGTTAGTCCATTATAAAAGACATCAAGTATTTCATTCCTCTCAAGAAGATGATCAGGCAAAGCATTAAGTAACTGGAGAAGCCTCCCCCAAGCTTATGGGAGACTCTCTTCTTCAATTTGCACAAAATTATATATATTTCCCGTAAGGCAGCTTGTTTCTTATGAGCGGGAAAATATTTAGCAAAGAAGTAATAAATCATATCCTGGGGACTACACACACAACCATGATCAGGAGAATTAGACCATGTCTTAGCATCACCCTTTAACGAGAACGAAAATAACTGAAGGATATAGTAATAACAAATCTTTTCCTCGTTGGTGAACAGGGTGGCTATATCATTCAACTTAGTAAGATGTGCCACAACAGTTTCAGATTCATAGCCATGGAAAGGATCAGATTCAACCAAAGTAATTAACTCAGGATCAACAGAGAAATCATAATCCTTATGAGTAACAAAGATAGGTGAACTAGCAAAAGCAGGGTCATGTTTCATTCTAGCATTCAAAGACCTTTCTTCTAGCTTAGCTAATAATTTCTTAAGATCGAGGATAAAAAGATGGGGTTTATATCATATTGCTTGAGTTTATCCCTCTACATCATGTCATCTTGCTTAAGGCGTTACTCTGTTCTTATGAACTCAATACACTAGATGCATGCTGGATAGCGGTCGATGTGTGGAGTAATAGTAGTAGATGCAGAATCGTTTCGGTCTACTTGTCTCGGACGTGATGCCTATATACAATGATCATGCCTAGATAGTCTCATAATTATTCGCTTTTCTATCAATTGCTCGATAGTAATTTGTTTACCCGCCGTAGAATATCGCTATCATGAGAGAAGACACTAGAGAAAACTATGGCCCCCGGGTCTATTCTCAACAAATCAATCTACATCCACTTTACTTTTATCGCTTTTATTTGATGTTGTTATAAACCTAAAATACCAAAAATATAAATTATCATCTCTATCAGATCTCACTTTCATAAGTGACCGTAAAGGGGTTGACAACCCCTTATCGTGTTGGCTGCGAAGTTCTTATTTGTTTGTGCAGGTGCGAGGGACTCGCGTGTGGTCTCCTACTGGATTGATACCTTGGTTCTCTAAAACCGAGGGAAATACTTACGTGTCGGGACCCCGATCCTAAGTCACATCGATCTAGCATGTAACACACCATATCACTTTGCGGCCTCGCGCACGGTATTCCCTCGGGTGCCACCTTACCTGGCCCGAGACCGTTTGCGCATTTTGGCTCACGTATATGATAGTGTCGCTAGCATCCATATGACAGAGAACCCGGGCCGACATGACTAGTTATAAACCCAAGGTGGCATTAACTTACAGGGACAGGCATACATGACCCAGCAACGAATGTGTCGGTCATCAACGTATGAACCCAAGTCATAGAAAGCTACAAGGACTTAAAGGAATAACGCGTGACATTTCCCCAAAGGGACAGACACATGAACGAAGAAGGACACATGCCGTCCAGCCTAAGTGTTCCGGAGCAGTAGCAAGCTACCATGGCTCAGCGGAAGCACTAGGAGACATTTCCCCATAAGAGAGGCTACCAAGAGGAAACAACTAGGTTGTCGGATCCCACACATACCAAGCATTTCAATAACATACACACAATATGCTCGATATGTGCAAATACAACATGGCATCACAACAAGACTCTATGAAGCAAATTATTTATTCACTAGGCTCCGAGGAGCCAGATATTACAAACATCGGTCTCATGACCCAACATTCAGAGCATACAAGCAACATGAGGAAGCATAACATGTCTGAGTACAGACAATTACAAATGAAAAAGGCTGAAAAGCCTGACTATGTACAACACTTGTACAAGATCATAGCTGAGGTAACAAGCTACTTGTCGAAGTCCAAGCGGAACTACTAGTGAGACAGAAGTCTCATCTGCAAAACATAAATTAAGCAAACACGAGTACAAAGGTACTCAACAAGACTTACATCAGATCCTATCATACATGCACTTGTATCAAGAAGGCAAAGTGGGGTTTAGTTACAGCAAGCCAGCTTTGACTCAGTGGCTATCCTGTTCTACGACTGCTGGTAACTCTTTGAGGTGGCGCACACGAGTCCACTAATCACCACTCAATACACCACTATGGATTCATCCCCATCTCCCTACGAGAAGGCCATCCATAGCACTCACACTTGTCTTGAGTATTTTAGAGTATCCACTTCAAGTTGTGTATGTACCACGTAAGCATCCAAGAAGTCCATAACCGTGGACCCGGCTATTCGAATAGATCATGTTAACCCTGCAGGGGTGTACTTATTCACACAAGCTCTCGCCACTTACCGCCATGTACATGTCGTGTATCTCGACAATCTTCAAGTGGAAGCCTGGCGAGGGTGTCGGCCACGACCTAACTAACCACACAAGACTCTAGTCCAGGTTTATCGCCTATTCAGGTTCCATCCGCAAGGGAATCCGGTCGAGGTTTCCATCACGGCCCCAAAAGATGTGTACAGGGTTCCCGAGCCCACCATCCGGGTGCCACTCGGTACACCAGGCCACGTGTGCCTAGTCTGTCCCAAGCCCACCCTACCGGGTGCCACTTTGTAGAAAAATAACACTACCTATAAACACCAGAAACTAGTTGCGACTCCTGGACAGAGACCAAGTTGGTTAATAAGTCGAGAGGGGCACTTAAGCATTCCAATGCGTGGTAGTAGTTAGTCATTGGACAACATACACAGAACTCAGTGCTTAAGGACGGTTCCAGTGAGACAACCCACCATGTACTCCTACATGGCCTCTCACCGCTACCTTTACCAAATCGTGTTCACACACTTGACTCTCAGCATCAGAACATAGCATAACACTCCAATTCATTCCCAATGAATCAGACCTGACACACTCTAAGCAATAGCAGGCATGGCATGGTAAGAACACAACATGGCTTCAATCAACTCCTACACATGCTAGTGGGTTTCAACTATTTACTGTGGCAATGACAGGTCATGCAGAGGAATGGGTTCAACTACCGCAGCATAAAGTAGCAGTTGAATCGTTGTTGTCCTAATGCAATAACTGAGAGCAGGAGCGAGAGAGTGGGATTGTATTGGAATGAACAAGGGGGTTTGCTTGCCTGGTAGATCAACAGGGGGGCACTGCTCCTCTGGCAGGTACTCTGGAATGGTCTCCGGAGCAGGACCTATCGAGAAGGACGATGCCAACAATCAAACACAAGCATATGCAACAATATGATGCATGAACATGGCATGAAGATGTGATGTTGTTTGAGCTAATGCAACTAGCTTTTAATCGGTTGAAGTCCATTTGAACCAAGGGTTCAAATGCAACTCCAAATTAACATTTATAAATGCCATTTATGTGTTTTCATACATTCAGTAGGCATGAAAATGGTACAGATGGATATATTGAATTTTTCTGATAATTTTTGATATATAAATTATTTCATTCTGATCTACGGTTGAATTTCTGTGATTTTTTGAAATTTAATCCAATTTCTAAAATAAATAAATCATTTAAGATTTATTTAAATTCCAGAACTGGATTACTGCATCAGCATGACCACATCATGACGTCAGCAGGTCAACCAGGCTGACCAAAGTCAAGCCTGATAGTGGGGTCCACTGGTCAGTGACTCAATTAACTAACTGAGTTAATTAGTACTAAACTAATCCTAACCAAAATGTCAGTAGGGCAGGGCCCACGTGTCAGTGACTATACTAATAAACTAACCTAATTAAAACAAAACTAAACGGGGTCAACTAACTGGGGGGGGGAGGCACTTGTCATTGACCCACATGGGTCAAAACAGTCAGCAGGGTGAAACCCGCCAGCGTTAAGCCGCCGACAGCAGCAAACGCGGCAGAGGGCGTCGAGAAACCTCCTCCGGTGACCAAATGGCCGACAGAGGGCATCTACGGGCTGCGGAGCCTCATCCGCATCCAGTGGAGGTGGTGGCTGGACTCGGGGTCGACGGAAACGACGCCAGCGACGACTTGGGCGACCGCCGGAGTTCGGACCTCGACGAAACTAAGGCTACTGTGGATGGGAGGATGAGCCAAAGCTTGTGCTGGGCTCCTGGGACCACACTGAGCACAGTGGTGTGCTCAGTCGCGGCTCTGGGTGACGGTGGCCACGGCGGCAGCATGAACGGCAGCGAGGAGTTCTCGTCTCCGGTGGCTCGGGCAGCTAGCGGATGACAACGGGCTCGGGAGGCAGGGGAAAACACGACGGAGCTCACCACGGTGTCGAAGCGGAGCTCAGCTAGCTCGGGGAGGCGGCGGAGACGACGTAGGGTCGCCGGCGATATCGGTGCAGAGGCGGCGGTCTCGAGCTTGATGGCGAGGCTGCAGGGCGTCCGGCGACTCGTAGCTCGACGGAGAGGTAGATGACGATGTGTCAGAGCTCTCGGGCACGTCGGCTGGGCGTGGAGTGGCTGGTGGCCACGGCAGCGACGAGCGGCGGTGACGGTGGCTTCGGCAACGCGCGGGAGAGAGCGACAGAGGAGGGGAGAGGACGCGAGAGAGAACGAGAGGGGTCCGAGGTGCGTCGTGGCGTTGACCAGAACGTCCAGGCGATGAGGGGGAGGGGCAGGCAGGCAGGAGGCGTGGCAGCCATGCGCGAGAGCAACGAGCGCATGCTCCCTGCCTTCTGTCGTCGCCAGGAGGACGACGACTGGTAGATGGGCCGGCCCAGCTGGGCCGCACAGTGCCAGGCCAGCAAGTGGCCCAGGTAAGTTCCTTCCCTTTTTTTTTCTGTTTTTCTAAATCTGTAATTTGTTTTGATTTAGTTTCTAAGCTAAATCATTTTATTTTCCTCTGACATTTTTTTGCAGGGACCTAAGGAATTAATCGAGAGCCCTCACAAAGAAATCAGAATTTTTGGACATATATAATATATATAATAAATATATATCCAAAGCAAATAATTATTTCATTAATTCCAAATGCCCAAAATAAATATTTATGAGCTCCTAAAAATATTGGTTTGAATTTTACCTCTGATCAATATTTTCAGAGAGAAACATGAACATTTTCTTGGACCCTTTTGGAGCAATTTTTATCTGGGTCATTTTTCAAAAAGACTTCTGAGGGTTTCACATGTCCCCAATTCAAATTCATTTGAAATTTTAAACATGATGCAAACACCAAGGTAGCCTAGTGGATTCCAGAACTAGGGTTGTGACAACTCGCCCCCACTCAAAAGAATCTCGTCCCGAGATTCAGGAGTCGGCGGAAAGAAAGTGGGGTACTCCAGTCGGAGACAATCTTCTCGCTCCCAAGTAGCTTCTCTCTCGGAATGATGAGACCACTGAACCTTGAGAAATTTGATGTTATGACGTCGAGAGACACACTCTACTTGATCCAGAATGCGAACGGGGTACTCTCGATATGTGAGGTTATCCTGGAGATCAAGCGTTTCGTGGTCCACTCCGCGGATGGGATCCGAGAAGCAACGCCTGAGTTGAGAGACGTGGAAGACATCATGAACTCGAGAAAGATGTGGGGGTAGTTCCAACTGGTAGGCAACATCTCCTCGTTTAGCGAGAATGTGAAAAGGACCAATGTAACGAGGAGCCAACTTGCCCTTGATACCGAAACGATGGGTACCCTTTAAAGGGGTAACCCGAAGGTAAGATTTGTCGCCAACTTCATACGCCACTTCCTTATGATGACGATCATACTGGCTCTTTTGACGAGATTGAGCTATTTTCAAATTCTCAAGAATGATGCGAACTTGCTCTTCTGCCTCCCGGATCATGTCCGGTCCAAAGAATTGTCTTTCACCGGTTTCTGACCAGTTCAAACGTGTTCGACATCTTCGTCCATAGAGAATCTCAAAAGGAGCTTTCTTGAGACTGGATTGATAGCTATTGTTATAAGCAAACTCGGCGAAAGGAAGACATTTCTCCCAATCCATACCGAATGAGATAACGCAAGCTCTAAGCATGTCTTCGAGAATTTGGTTGACCCGTTCCACCTGACCACTTGATTGAGGGTGGAAAGCGGTACTGAAAGAAAGATGGGTTCTAATGGCAGTGTGGAAACTCTCCCAGAAATGAGAAGTGAAAAGACTACCACGGTCTGAATTGATCTCTAGTGGAACACCATGAAGTGACATTATTCGAGAAATATATAAGTCAGCGAGCTGACTAGCAGTGATACTCTTTCGAACAGGTAGGAAGTGAGCCACTTTGGACAGACGATCAATGACTACGAAGATAGCATTATTCCCTCTCTTGGTCCTGGGAAAGCCGGTGATGAAGTCCATACCAACTTTATCCCATTTCCACTCAGGAATAGCTAAAGGCTGAAGGGTGCTAGCAGGTCTTTGATGTTCTGCCTTAACGCGTCGACAAACGTCACATTTAGCAATGAACTCAACAATTTCTCTCTTCATCCTAGTCCACCAGAACCTCTGGCGTAGGTCCTGATACATCTTAGTACTACCAGGATGAATCATGAGAGGAGATTCATGAGCCTCCTTAAGGATCAGTTGTCGCAGATGTTGATTCTTGGGAACCACCAGGCGATTTTCGAAGAAAACAACACCTCGATCATCCATAGAGAAACAACCACCATCTCCCTTCTTAATGTTTCTCTTGATGCGGGTAACAGCCCTAACAAACTTTTGGTCAGTAATGATCTAATCCTCAAGTGTAGGTTTCGCCACCAAGGTAGAAAGGAATCCGTGAGGAGCAAAGTGAAGGTTAAGCTTACATAGTTCCTCATGGAGAAGTGGTTGGCCCTACTGCAACATGAGATTATTGCAATAGGATTTACGACTTAGTGCATCAGCCATGACATCGGCCTTGCCTGGGGTGTAAGTAATCCCTAAGTCGTAATCTTAGATCAACTCCAACCAACGTCTTTGCCTAAGGTTCAAATCTGGCTGGGTGAAGATATACTTGAGCCTCTGGTGATCGGTGTAGATCTCGCAACGATTACCAAGAAGGTAATGTCGCCAGGTCTTAAGTGCATAGACTACGGCTGCAAGTTCTAGATCATGTGTAGGGTAATTTTCCTCATGTCGATGCAACTGTCGAGATGCATAGGCAATCACATGACGATCCTGCATAAGAATGCAACCTAGTCCCTGTCGTGAGGCATCACAATAGATAACAAAGTCCTTAGTGAAATCCGGTGGCACAAGTATGGGAGCAGAAGTCAGGCGTCTTTTCAGTTCCTGAAAACTGTGCTCACACTGTTGGGACCAGATACGACGGAGACGTATCAACATCCCCAAGCTTAATTCCTGCTCGTCCTCGAGTAGGTAAATGATAAAAAAGTTAATTTTTGATGTGGAATGCTACCTAGCATAATCTGGATCATGTAATCTAATCATGGCATGAATATTAAGACACGAGTGATTCAACGCAATAGTCTATCATTTGACATTAAGACAATAATACTTCAAGCATACTAATAAAGCAATCATGTCTTTTCAAAATAACATGGCCAAAGAAAGTTATCCCTACAAAATCATATGGTCTGGCTATGCTCCATCTTCACCACATAAAGTATTTAAATCATGCACAACCCCGGTTTTAGCCAAGCAATTGTTTCATACTTTAGTATTCTCAAACTTTTTCAACTTTCACGCAATACATGAGCGTGAGCCATGGACATAGCACTATCGGTGGAATAGAAGGTGCTGATAGACAAAAGGTGGGAGAAGGTCTCACATCAACTAGGCAAATCAATGAACTATGGAGATGTCCATCGATCGATATCAATGTGAGTGAGTAGGGATTGCCATGTAACGGATGCACTAGAGCTATAAGTGTATGAAAGCTCAAAAGAAAACTAGTGGGTGTGCATCAACTTGCTTGCTCATGAAGACCTAGGGCATTTGAGGAAGCGCGTCGTTGGAATATACGAGCCAAGTTTTATAACGAAAAATTCCCACTAGTATATGGAAGTGACAAAACAAGAGACTCTCTATTATGAAGATCATGGTGCTACTTTGAAGCACAAGTGTGGAAAAGGATAGTAACATTGTCCCTTCTCTCTTTTCTCTCATTTTTTTGTTTTTTTGGAGGGGCTTTCTCCTTTTTTTAGCCCCTCTCTATTTTTTTAGGCCATCATTTTTTATTTGGCCTTTCCTCACATGGGACAATGCTCTAATAATGAAGATCATCACACTTTTATTTACTTACAACTCAAAGATTTCAACTCGAAGCTAGAACAAAATATGACTCTATGTGAATGCCTCTGGTGGTGTACCGGGATGTGCAATGATCTAGCATATCAATGACATCAATAAACGGACAAGCCATGGAAACATCATGCTAGCTATCTTACGATCATGCAAGGCAGTATGACAATGATGGTGCGTGTCATAATAAACAGAACGGTGGAGTTACATGGCAATATATCTCGGAATGGCTATGGAAATGCCATAATAGGTAGGTATGGTGGTTGTTTTGAGGAAGGTGTATGGTGGGTGTATGGTACCGGCGAAAGTTGCGCGGTACAAGAGAGGCTAGCAATGGTGGAAGGGTGAGAGTGCGTATAATCCATGGACTCAACATTAGTCATAAAGAACTCACATAATTATTGCAAAAATTTATTAGCCATCGAAACCAAGTACTACATGCATGCTCCTAGGGGGGGGGTTGGTAGGAGTTAACCATCGCGTGCCCCCGACCTCCACACAAAGGATGACAATCAATAAATAAATCATGCTCCAACTTCGTCACATAACGGTTCACCATACGTGCATGCTACGGGAATCACAAACCTCAACACAAGTATTTCTACAATCCACAACTACCCACTAGCATGACTCTAATATCACCATCTTTATATCGCAAAACTATTGCAAGGAATCAAACATATCATATTCAGCGATCTACAAGTTTTTGTAGGATTTTATGACTAACCATGTGAATGACCAATTCCTGTCAACTCTCTAAATAGATATAAGTGAAGCAAGAGAGTTTTAATTCTTTCTACACAAAGTTATGCCCACGCTCTAACAATTATAAGTGAAGCAAAAGAGCATTCTACAAATGGCGGTTTTCTATGTGAAGAGAAACAGGCAATCCAAACTTCAAATGATGTAAGTGAAGCACATGAAGTATTCTATAAAGGCATACTTAAAAGACATAAGTGAAGTGCAAAGAGCATTCTATAAATCAACCAAGGACTATCTCATACCAGCATGGTGCATTTATTAAAAGGAAAAATAGAAAGCACACGACGCTCCAAGAGTTTCACATATCACATGAATGAAACAAATCCAAAAACATACCGATACTTGTTGAAGAAAGAGTGGATGCCTTCCGGGGCATCCCCAAGCTTAGAAGCTTGAGTCTCCTTGAATATTTACTTGGGTTGCCTTGGGCATCCCCAAGCTTGAGCTCTTGCCTCTCCTTCTTCTTCTCATATCGAGACCTCCTCGATCTCCGAACACTTCATCCACACAAAACTTCAACAGAAAACTCGGTAAGATCCGTTAGTATAATAAAGCAAATCACTACTCTAAGTAATGTTGCAAACCAATTCATATTTTGTTTTTGCATTGTAGCTACTGTAATATAACTTTTCCATGGCTTAATCCACTGATAGAAATTGATAGTTTCATCAAAACAAGCAAACTATGCATCAAAAACATAGTCTGTCAAAAAAGAGAACAGTCTGTAATAATCTGAACATTCACCATACTTCTGATACTTGAAAAATTCTTCCGAAATTAGGAAAAATAAAACATTTGTATAGAAAGACAGTGCAAAGAGTTTCAGAACCATTTGACATTCCAGCAGAAAATGTAAAATCGCGCACTACAGCCAAAGTTTTTGTCCTGCACCGCACAAACCAGCAAGCATTGTAAACATCCTAAAGGCAAACCTTGGCACATTATTTTTATAATACAATGGAATTGTACAGGGGGATAATTATTTTTGATGAAAAGTTTCTGTAATTCAAGATTTGCAAAGTTTCCATGGGCATGAACAAAGTTCAAGGAGCTACCCCATTTCAATGGTGCTCGTCCTTCTTACTTTCACTTTTCTTTTTGAAAAAGTTTTAGGTTCCCCTCTTTATTTTTTTGTTTTTAAACTTTATAAAAGCACACAACAGAAATAAATGACTCTCTAAAACTTCCGGGTTGTCTCCCTGGCAGCGCTTTATTTAAAGCCATTAAGCTAGGCATATAATGCTCAAGTAATGGATCCACCCAGATCCCAAGGTATATCAAAGCCAATTTTAATTAGCAATGATTTGACATTTAGTAGTGAGCACAAAGTGATATGTGTCATGAAACAACGAAGTCTAACTCTCTTCCTATGCATATGCATGTCATACAAGAACAATTCATGCACATCAATTAAATGCCAATGCATAGTATAAGCAGTTTCTTGCAATTTTATCATGTTGGAAACATAGAGAGGCGGAGATGTAGTTCCTCTCTCATAATAATTGCAAGTAGGAGCAGCAAGCACATGCATATTATATTCACCAAAATCATCATGTGTAACAGAAAAAGGCAACCCATCAATATAATCCTTAATAAGTGCAAACTTCTCCGATATAGTGTAGTTTGGAGAATTCAAAAAGATATTAGGACTATCATGTGAGGGTGCAATAGCAACTATCGCATGTTTAACATAAGGAACTATAGCAAGTTCATCTCCATAAGCATAATTCATATTGGCATCTTGGCCACAAGCATAGCAAGCATCATCAAAAAGGGATATTTCAAAAGAATCAACGGGATCATAGAAATCATCATAGCATTCATCCTTCGGTAAGCACGAAGGGAAATTAAACAATGTATGAGATAAAGAGTTACTCTCATTAGAAGGTGGGCACGGGTGATCAATCCGATCTTCCTCCTTTCGTTCTTCGCTCTCCTCCTCATCTTTTTCATCCAATGAGCTCACAATGTCATTGATTTCTTCTTCCATAGACTCCTGCAAAATATTAGTCTCTTCTTGGACAGCGGAGACCTTCTCAATAAACACATCAATATGGGAGTTATATTCATAATTCAAATAGCAATATTTCAATATAGCAAGATTTTCAGGCCTAGAAACATCATCATCAAAAGCATCATTCTTTCTAAACAGAGTACAATTTCATAAGCACCCTTAAAAGCAACGAATTCTTCTATTTGTTCCACATCGTAATAATCATATACCATTAGCATAAGAAGCTAAGGTTTCATTATCATTAAATTTGCATGAAAAGGGAAGGTGTGGAGCCTTCATCCTAGAGCAACAAGTATAATCATATCTCAAGCATAGTAGCCGAGCATACCAATGCAACAAATGAATTTGATCCCATAACAGTTTCCCTTTTTATGTCAAGCGATAATCCCTAAAGTATTCACGTTGATCCAACGTTACTGCCATTACATAGTTGAATGGGGTTTTCTCAGGATTATCAAAGTAGTACATAATATCTTTCACATAATTTACATCGAGGGTTTTAGGAGGTTCCCCATCTCCATGAGTAGCAAGTACACATAAGTTTTTTGGTATTTCGTGTTCCATATCCATAACTAAAGATAGAGAACAACTTAGAACAACAAATAAAATCTACATAGTGATAAAGCAAATAAGCACACACGAGAATATTCACCCCATGCTATTGCTCCCCGGCAACGGCGCCAGAAAAAGGTCTTGATAACCCACAAGTGTAGGGGATCAGTTGTAGCCTCTTTCAGTAAGTAAGAGTGTAGAACCCAACGAGGAGCTAAAGGCAGAACAAATATCCCCTCAAGTTCTATCCACCACAGATACAACTCTACGCACGCTTGACGTTTACTTTACCTAGAACAAGTATGAAACTAGAAGTACTTTGTGGTTTTTGTGGGATAGGTTTGCAAGAATATAAAGAGCACGTAAATACAAACTAGGGGCTGTTAAGATAAAGACACAACTAAAGTTAATATAGCGAGTGTGGAAAAGTGGTGGTAGGAGTTGCGAAATTGCCCCTAAGCAATTGACTACGTTACTAGACCGATAGCAAGTTTTATGTGGGAGAGGCCACTGCTAGCATGTCAACCCTTACTTGGAATTCTATGCACTTATGATTGGAACTATTAGCAAGCATCCGCAACTACTAACATTCATTAAGGTAAAACCCAACCATAGCATTAAGATATATTGGTCCCCCTTCAATCCCGTATGCATCAATTTCTACGCTAGGTTGAAGCTTCTATCACTCTTGCCCTCCAATACGTAGTCCTATCAACATACAACTAACCCTATGGTGTGATCCACGTGCACGCTCATATGATGGGCACCAAAGGACAACAACATAACCACAAGCAAATTAAATCAATCATAGCAATTCACCAATCACCGATAGGACAACGAAAATCTACTCAGACATCATAGGATGGCAACACATCATTGGATAATAATATGAGGCATAAAGCACCATGTTCAAGTAGAGGGTACAGCGAGTTGCGGGAGAGTGGACCACAGTAGATAGATGGGGGAAGGTGACGGAGATGTTGGCGAAGATGACGGAGGTGTTGGTGTAGATCGCCGTCACACGATGATAGCCCCGGTGGCATTCCGATGCCACCGGAAGCGAGGGGGAGAGAGCCCCCCTCCTTCTTCTTCTTCCTTGACCTTCTCCCTAGGTGGGAGAAGGGTTTCCCCTCTGGTCCATGGCCTCCATGGCGGCGGAGGGGCGAGAGACCCTCCGAGATTGGATCTGTCTCTCTGTCTCTCTCTGTTTCTGCGTTCCCAGATTCTGGCCCTTCACCGTTTCTTAAATTCCCGGAGATCCGTAACTCCGATTGGGCTCAACTTTTGACACGATTTTATCCGGAAATTAGCTTTCTTGCGGCGAAATAAGGGCATCAACCGCCTTACAGTGTGGTATCGAGGGCCTAGGGAGCGCCCTGGGCAGGGGGGCGCGCCCCCACCCTCGAGGCCCACTCGAGCATCGTCTCGTGTTAGTTTCGCTTCCCAAAATTCACATATATTCCAAAAAAATCTCCGTCCGTTTTTATTCCGTTTGGACTCCGTTTGATATGGATATTCTGCGAAACAAAAAACATGCAACAAACAGGAACTGACACTGGGCACTGGATCAATATGTTAGTTCCAAAAAATAGTATAAAAAGTTGCCAAAAGTATATGAAAGTTGTAGAATATTGGCATGGAACAATCAAAAATTATAGATACGACGGAGACGTATTAGGACCACTCAAACTTTTTATCTTTCTTGAGAAGTTCCGTGAGAGGTTTGGCCACTTTAGAGAAGTTTTAAACAAAGCGGCGACAATAACTGGCTAGACCAAGGAAACTCCTAACTTGTTTAACTGTTTCAGGTGGAGTCCAATCAAGAATGGCCTAAACTCTCTCAGGATTGATAGCAATGCCCTTACCAGAGATTACGTGGCAGAGATAGGTCACTTCTGGCAACCAAAATTCGCACTTGGAGAACTTGGCATAAAGGCGGTGCTCTCTGAGTTTTTCTAGCACAAGTCTAAGATGTTCAGCATGCTCTTCCTCGTTCTTCGAGTAAATAAGAATATGATCGAGGTAAACCACGACGAACTTATCTAAGTACTCCATGAAGATCGAGTTCATCAAGCGGGACAATGTGGCTAGAGCATTGGTTAGACCGAAGGACATGACGGTGTACTCGTACTGGCCATAACGAGTGACAAAAGCCGTCTTAGGAATGCCCCCGTTTCTAATCTTGATTTGATGGTAGCCTAACCTCAAATCCATCTTGGAGAAGACTGAGGATCTAGCGAGCTGATCATACAGGTCGTTGATCCTGGGGAGCGGATACTTGTTCTTTATCGTGACCAAATTAACGGGACGATAATCTACAACCATCAGATCCGTACCATCCTTCTTCTTGACGAAGAGGACGGGACATGCCCATGGAGAAGAACTAGGACGGACTAAACCCTTTCGCAAGGACTCATCAAGTTGTTCCTTAAGCTCAGCTAGTTCTAGGGGTGCCATCTTGTAAGGTCTCCTAGAAACTGGAACAGTTCCTGGGATAAGATCTATGACAAACTCTACATCCCTGTTAGCTGGAATACCTGACAGTTCCTCTGGAAAGACATCCGAAAAGTCACGAACTACCGGGATATCTTCAGGGTCTGGGAGAGGGCTGGCATTAAGAGAATAGAGTTGACGCTTTGCAACTCTACTGGAGACAGTGACTATCTTGCCAGATGGGTGTGTAAGCTGAACAGACCTAGTGTAACAGCCAATCTTGGCATGATGAGCTGTCATCCAGTCCATACCCAAGATGATGTTAATATCTGAAGACTTGAGGGCTACAAGTGATGCAAGGAATACAAGTCTGTCAACAAGGATTCCATTACCATGGCTTATTCTGGTAGTTTGCCATCTAGACCCTGGGGTTTGGATTTCAAGCGGAGTTGGCATATCACAAAATGACATGTCATGCAAACGAGCATAGCCTTCAGAGATGAAGGAGTGAGATGCTCCGGTATCGAATAGAACCGAAGCTGGATGGCAATTGACAAGGAGTGTACCAAGAACGACATTTGGATCATCATGAGCATCTTTTCCTGAGACGTGATGCACACGTCCACGTTTAGTGGAAGCTGGATTGGCACTGATCGTCTTGCGTGGTGGCTTACCACAAAGAACGGACTTCTCGGGCTGGGGTGGAGCAAAGCTGGCCTGAGAGCATTCACGTGCATAATGTCCTGTCTTTCCGCATGTGAAGCAAGTCCTTGAGGTAGGTCATGGACCCACATTGACAAGCGGTCTACCAATAGACATGGGTGGAGCATATGACTGAGCTGGATGAGGCACCACATAAGATGGCCTTGGAGAGTATCTGGGTGGAAGAGCGGAGTTCAGAACCCAAATCCGGCATTTCTGAGAACTAGAGCCGGAGCAAGATCCCAAATCACGGGTGTGCTTACGAGACTCCTCGTAAGTGAGCTGTGCTGTCTCTGCATTGATGGCCTTGTTCACAAGAGCCTGGAATGTATTGCAATGCAAGTGGAGATCACGACGCAGCTTGGGGTTGATACCCTTCCGGAACCTAGCCTGCTTCTTGGCGTCCGTGGGCACTTCTTCTATAGCATAGCGGGCGAGATTCTCAAACTCTCTACTGTAAGCATCAACAGCCATCTTAGCCCGGGTAAGACTACATAACTCTTCTCTCTTCCGATCGATGAGGGCTTGAGAAATGTGATGCTCGCGAAAAGCCTCAGTGAAATCTCTCCAGGTAGGAATCTGGCCAGCTGGAATCATGGCCTCATAGTTCTGCCACCAAATACTAGCAAGACCTTCCAGGTGATATGTGGCATAGGTGACCTTGTCACCTTCAGCTACGTTCGAACGCAGCTTGTGAGTGATACTACGGAGCCAGTCATCTGTGTCGAGTGGCTCAAAGGGATGATGGAAGGTGGGTGGTTTCAGACGAATGAAGTCATGGATGGTTGCTGACTCTTTGCACTGATGTGTGGTGTTCTCCTCAATACGTGCCAACAAGCGGTTAGACTCTCGCTTGTTTCTCTCCATCTCTATCATTAACTCTGCCAACGAAGGCTGGTCGGTAGGATCCTCCTCATCCCTACCACCCCCGTGGTTCTTTCTGCGAGCAACTGAACCTCGGGTAACTGATGACATCCTGAGAAATGAAACCAAGGATGGAATCAGCATCAATCATAGGTTGTAGAAGGTAGGACAAGAAATGAGTATCTCTCGAACTCCTAGGACAAATCCGGCAGCATAACGATAGTAAAATGCTCAAAATGAGACATCCTGCAAACAATAGGACAGTACCATACTCAACATCATCACTCAAGGTTCTGTGATAGAACTAAACAAACTACACCAGAAGAACTTGAAAACTGGAGTATGACTCTGATCAACCAATCTTATGGGACAAAGGAGTAGTAACTCGTGATCCTGACAGACGGAAGAGAAAGTCTAGTTCCTTAACCCCGTAGGAAAGGTAAGATGACTCAGATCAGAAGGGCATAAGGTATAAGGAGTAAAAATAGCCTACATGCAGTTAGGCTCAACTTCGACCAGTTTGGCTTGGTAATCCTACAGGCAGTTAGGCTTTGATACCAAAGCTGTCGGGACCCCAATCCTAAGTCACACCGATCTAGCATGTAACACACCATATCCCTTTGCGGCCTCACGCACGGTATTCCCTCTGGTGCCACCTTACCTGGCCCGAGACCGTTTGTGCATTTTGGCTCACGTATATGATAGTGTCGCCAGCATCCATATGACAGAGAACCTGGGCCGACATGACTAGTTATAAACCCAAGGTGGCACTAACTTACAGGGACAGGCATACATGACCCAACAACAAATGTGTCGATCATCAACGTATGAACCCAAGTCATAGCAAGCTACAAGGACTTAAAGGAACAACGCGTGACATTTCCCCAAAGGGACAGACACATGAACGAAGAAGGACACATGCCGTCCAGCCTAAGTGTTCCGGAGCAGTAGCAAGCTACCATGGCTCAGCGGAAGCACTAGGAGACATTTACCCATAAGAGAGGCTACCAAGAGGAAACAACTAGGTTGTCGGATCCCACACATACCAAGCATTTCAATAACATACACACAATATGCTCGATATGTGCAAATACAACATGGCATCACAACAAGACTCTATGAAACAAAGTATTTATTCACTAGGCTCCGAGGAGCCAGATATTACAAACATCGGTCTCATGACCCAACATTCAGAGCATACAAGCAACATGCGGAAGCATAACATGTCTGAGTACAGACAATTACAAATGAAAAAGGCTGAAAAGCCTGACTATGTACAGCACTTGTACAAGATCGTAGCTGAGGTAACAAGCTACTTGTCGAAGTCCAAGCGGAACTACTAGTGAGACAGAAGTCTCATCTGCAAAACATAAATTAAGCAAACACGAGTACAAAGGTACTCAACAAGACTTACATCAGATCCTATCATACATGCACTTGTATCAAGAAGGCAAAGTGGGGTTTAGTTGCAGCAAGCCAGCTTTGACTCAGTGGCTATCCTGTTCTACGACTGCTGGTAACTCTTTGAGGTGGCGCACACGAGTCCACTAATCACCACTCAATACACCACTATGGATTCATCCCCGTCTCCCTACGAGAAGGCCATCCATAGCACTCACACTTGTCTTGAGTATTATAGAGTATCCACTTCAAGTTGTGTATGTACCACGTAAGCATCCAAGAAGTCCATAACCGTGGACCCGGCTATTCGAATAGATCATGTTAACCCTGCAGGGGTGTACTTCTTCACACACGCTCTCGCCACTTACCGCCATGTACATGTCGTGTATCTCAGCAACCTTCAAGCGGAAGCCTGTCGAGGGTGTCGGCCACGACCTAACTAGCCACACAAGACTCTAGTCCAGGTTTATCGCCTGTTCGGGTTCCATCCGCAAGGGAGTCCGGCCGAGGTTTCCATCATGGCCCCAAAAGATGTGTACAGGGTTCCCGAGCCCACCATCCGGGTGCCACTCGGTACACCAGGCCACGTGTGCCTAGTCTGTCCCAAGCCCACCCTATCGGGTGCCACAGGGGTCAAAACGGTCAGTGGGGTCAAACCCACCGGCGTTAAGCCGCCGACAGCAGCAAACCGGCGGAGGGCATCGGGAAACCTCCTTTGGCGACCAAATGGCCGGCCTAGGGCATCTACGGGCCGCGGAGCCTCGTCCGCATCCAGTGGAGTGGTGGTTGGACTCGGGGTCGACGGAAACGACGCCGACTATGACTTGGGCGGCCGCCGGAGTTCGGACCTCGACGGAACCGAGGCTACGGTGGACGGGAGGACGAGCAAAAGCTTGTTCTGGGCTCCTGGGACCACACTGAGCACAGTGGTGTGCTTAGTCGCGGCTCTGGGTGACGGTGGCCACGATGGCAGCATGAACGGCGGTGAGGAGTTCTCGGCTCCGGTGGCTCGGGCAGCTAGCGGATGACAACGGGCTCAGGAGGCAGGGGAAAATACGGCGGAGCTCACCGCGGTGTCGAAGCGGAGCTCAGCTGACTCGGGGAGGCGGCGGAGACGACGTAGGGTCGCCGGTGATCTCGGTGCAGAGGCGGCGGTCTCGAGCTTGATGGCGAGGCTGCAGGGCGTCCAACGACTCGTAGTTTGACGGAGAGGTAGAGGACGACGTGGCAGAGCTCTCGGGCACGTCGGCTGGGCGTGGAGTGGCTGGTGGCCACGGCAGCGACGAGCAGCGGCGACGATGGCTTCGGCAACGCGCGGGAGAGAGCGACAGAGGAGGGGAGAGGACACGAGAGTGGTCCGGGGTGCGTCGTGGCGTCGACCAGAACGTCCAGGCGACGAGGGGGAGGGGCAGGCAGGCAGGAGGCGTGGCACCATGCGCGAGAGCGGCGAGCGCATGCTCCCTGCCTTCTGTCGTCGCCAGGAGAACGACGACTGGCAGATGGGCCGGCCCAGCTGGGCCGCACAGTGCCAGGCCAGCTAGTGGCCCAGGTAAGTTCCTTCCCTTTTTCTTTCTGTTTTTCTAAATCTGAAATTTGTTTTGATTTAGTTTCTAAGCTAAATCATTTTATTTTCCTCTGACATTTTTTTGCAGGGACCTAAGGAATTAATCCAAAGCCCTCACAAAAAAAATCAAATTTTTTGGACATATATAAAATATATAATAAATATATATCCAAAGCAAATAATTATTGCATTAATTACAAATGCCCAAAATAAGTATTTATGAGCTCCTAAAAATATTGGTTTGAATTTTACCTCTGACCAATATTTTCAGAGAGAAACATGAACATTTTCTTGGACCCTTTTGGAGCAATTTTTATTTGGGTCATTTTTCAAAAAGATTTCTGAGGGTTTCACATGTCCCCAATTCAAATTGATTTGAAATTTTAAACATGATGCAAACACCAAGCTAGCCTAGTGCATACCAGAACTAGGGTTGTGACAGTACGCTACTGTGTTGCATCTCCCTTTCCTCTTTGAGGGAATACAACGCAAGCTCGAGAAGTAGCAAGAAGAATTTCTGGCGCCGTTGCCGGGGAGGCTTACGCAAAAGTCATATACCAAGTACCTATCACAAACCCTTATCCTTCGCATTACATTTTTTGCCTCTCGTTTTCCTCTCCCCCACTTCACCCTTGCCGTTTTATTTGCCCTTCTTCCGCCGTGTGTTTATCGTTCGCTTGCTTCTTGTTTGCTTGTGTGTGTTGGATTGCTTGCTTGTCACTATGGCTCAGAACAATACCAAATTGTGTGACTTCTCCAATACCAACAACAATGACTTTATTATCACTCTGATTGCTCCTATTACCGATTCTGAATCTTGTGAGATCAATGCTGCTTTGTTGAATCTTGTCATGAAAGATCAATTCTCCGGCCTTCCTAGTGAAGATGTCGCTACCCATCTAAACAACTTTGTTGTTTTGTGTGATATGCAAAAGGAAAGGGATACATATAACGACATTGTTAAATTGAAGTTATTTCCGTTTTCACTTAGAGATCGTGCTAAACTTGGTTCTCCTCTTTGCCTAGAAACAGTATTGATTCGTGGAATAAGTGCAAAGATGCTTTTATCTCTAAGTATTTCCCTCCTGCTAAGATCATCTCTCTTAGAAGCGATATTATGAATTTTAAGCAACTAGATCATGAGCATGTTGCACAAGCTTGGGAGAGAATGAAATTAATGATACGTAATTGCCCTACACATGGTTTGAATCTATGGATGATTATTCATAACTTTTATGCCGGCTTGAATTTTGCTTCTAGAAATCTTTTAGACTCGGCCGCGGGAGGCACTTTCATGGAAACCACCTTAGGAGAAGCTACCAAACTCCTAGATAATATTATGGTTAATTATTCTCAATGGCACACCGAAAGATCTACTAGTAAAAAGGTGCATGCTATCGAAGAAATTAGTGTTTTGAGTGGAAAGATGGATGAACTTATGAAATTATTTGCTGTTAAGAGTACTTCTTCTGATCCTAATGATATGCGTTTGTCCACTTTGATTGAGAATAACAATGAACCTTTGGATGTGAATGTTATACATAGATCATATTGCATTGCATATTTATTTGCATTTTGTGCGTGGCAATCCTCGAAAATTCTAAGCAACTCAAGGACCTACAGAGAGAGTTGGGAATTCTACCGTTTCCGTATTTGAGTTTTCTCGAATACCGGTACGGGGATCACGTTGGTTTTAATTATTTTCTCTCCCTAAAAATATTTCTTAATAAAATAATACAAGCGGAGATAATATGACTTCTCCAAAATAAAAGAAATATTGGAGGAAAAATAATATGAAAATCACTTTTGGTTTTTATTCGGATTTATTTGCGATTTTATTTGCATAGGAAAATTGTGCGTTTTTCAAAATTGCATTTAGGTCCGGGAAAAATGTTCACCTTGTCCTAGATTTTATTAGAGGAAGGTGAAAATTTATTTTGAAATTTTTGGAGCCCGTTTAGTATTTTATTTTCGTGCTTTTCAGCGTCAAAGTATTTAAAAAAAAAGTTGGTTCGGACCGACTGGGCCGAAGCCCAGCCGGCCGAGCGCCGCTGTCCGCCCCGACTCCGGCTAGGAGTCCGCCCGCCGCCCAGCTCCCGTCGTGGCCGAGCCGTCCTTCGCCTCGTTGCCCACTTGCCCAAGCAACACCCCCCTCGGCCTTTATAAGCCGCCGCCGCCGCCCGTCTCGCCCTCCACACCACCCCGCCGTCGTGCCCCGCCGCCGCCCCGCCCTCGCCGAGCTGCCGACGCCCGCCTTGGCTACCGCCGCCGTCGACGACGCCCGCCGTCCGCTCCGCCAACCCGCTCCGTTAACCCGCTGCCCGACCCATTTAGGTAAAGGCCGGTTTTTTAGACCGTTCGTTTAAAAAAAACCTAGATATGTTTTTTTAATAGATCGGTTTGGTTTTTTTTCCGGTTTAGTTAGTTTGCGGACGTTCGTCCGTACGTTCATTTTAACGAACGATGTTCGCCCGTTAGCCGCAGATAACGATCGTTTGTTCGTTAGCCTGTTCGTCAGTTTTCTTTTTCAGGGCTTTTACCGCGATTATTTTCGATCGTGATTTCTGCCCTGATCTTGTTTTTAGTTTTTCGTTTTGCTCGAGAGTCGGAATCAGGCGATTCAAAAGCCAAGATCTTCGTCTCGACGCCCTCTTTCCATTTAGCCAACTTGAACAAGGTTTTTCTACTGTAAAATTTGACCTTAGACCAATCTAGTAACCGGATCTTGTTTCTTTCACAATTTGAGTTTCATTGCTCCGTTTGATTTGATTCTTTTTGCAAACCGGAGTTCTTAAGTTGAACTTTCTGGTTAGATCTTATTATTTGGAGTTCTGTATGTGCATCTTTACTTGATTGCTTATGTATGCTATTGTTTGCTTGCGATAGAATTCCCAGACTGCGAAGCGTGCTACTACGAGTCTCTAGGTTTTGCGAATCATCAGCAATGCAAGTAACACTTTGATCATACCCCTTTATTACCCAGTTTATATGGATTAGATCAAACCCTCACACAATGCATGATTAGGATCTCTTAACTTGTGGGACTGGGGAGTAGATTGAGGTAGAACCTATTACCTGCACTATTTTCAAACCCTTGGGAGTTACTTCTATGTTATGCTTAGGTTGCCATGCTATGTCGTAGATGTGGTTTGGGTTTGAGTGAAATCCATGACAGATGTGAGTTGTTAATTAATGGTTCAACTTAAGGTGGCTACTTGAATACACATCTGGGTGGATTGGTTGCAGGGCACCTGGAGAATCCAGAGTTGTCCTAGGAAATCCCGGAGGAACCGTGTGATTATCCTATGGAATGCCACCCAGGCTCAAAGGGATCATAAAACTATTCATGCTAGAAACTTCCGTGTGCAGCCACAATGCCATTATGGGCTCTGGCATAGTATGAGTAAGTTGTGTGAGCTCTTTCAGTGGTGGACTAGCAGATGTAGGGGAAAGTAGGTGTACCGGTCCACCCGGGGTAAAGAGTGAATGCTTCTGAAAGACTGTGTCTCGGTCATCCGTTTCTCAAACACCATGCAGTGCGAGAAATCCAATGGAGGAGATTGAGTCTTGTGGGGAAAAGTGCACAAACCTCTGCAGAGTGTACAAACTGATCATGATTAGCCATGTCCCCGGTTATGGACAATCTGAGTATCTGGTACTTGAATTATTGGTTGATCTCATCACTCTAAAATTAATTTGTTGGGTTATTAATGACTACTTTAATTGGGATTGAGTTGGAGGTACCTTCTCAATGATGTTTCAACTACCATGATAGTTAAAATAAAATATATTCCTTTGTTGTAGGGAAAAATTGGCTTTACGCAAAAACTTTAACCATAGAGTCTCCACCAGCCAAATATGCATGTAGTGTTAGCCTTTATTCTGTTACTTGCTCTATTGTGTTACCTTGCCAGCATATTCCATGTGCTGACCCGTTTCGGGCTGCAACATGTTATGTTGCAGACTTTTCAGACAAGGAGTAAGACGTGCTAGGTCACTTTTCATGCACTCAGCTATGCCGTTGGAGTTGATGGACTCACTTATCTTCCAAGCCTTCCGCTGTTATTTTGTTAGATGGCCTTATGCCATATACTTTTGTAATAAGTTCTCGTTTGAGACATCCGATGTAATAAGTGTGTGATTGCCACTCTGTTATAAATCCTTCAAGTACTGTGTGTGTCAGCATTATCGATCCAGGGATGACACTGAAACACGGAGACTTCGGTCCATTCAGATCATGGTCGCTACAGTAGGAATAATTTTGGTAACAATGCTTATAGAGGTAACTTTAATCCTAGGCCTTTTCCTAGTAATTCCTCTAATAATTATGGTAATTCCTAAAAAAACTCTTATGGAAAGATGCCTTCTGAATTTGAAACTAGTGTTAAGGAGTTTATGATCTCGCAAAAGAATTTTAATGCCATGCTTGAAGAGAAATTGGTTAAGGTTGATGAATTGGCTAGAAGTGTGGATAGAATTACTCTTGATGTTGATTCTTTGAAACTTAGATCTATCCCACCTAAGCATGATATCAATGAGTCTCTCAAAGTTATGAGAATTTCCATTGATGAATGTAAAGAAAGAACCGCTAGAATGCGTGCTAAAAGAGAGGATTATATTAAATCGTGTTCTTCTAGTTATCATGAAAATAAAGATGAAGATCTGAAAGTTATTGATGTGTCTCCTATTAGATCCTTGTTTTCTAGTATAAATCTTGATGAAGATAGGATTAGAGATGATTCTGCCTTAAGGTGTCCCAATGATTCGGAGTTTTTAGATCTTGATGCTAAAATTGCTAAAAGTGGGAGTGAAGAGATTAAAACTTTGCATAGTGATGAACCCACTACTTTGGATTTCAAGGGATTCAATTATGATAATTGCTCTTCGATTGATTGTATTTCCTTGTTGTAATCCGTACTAAATTCTCCGCATGCTTATAGTCAAAATAAAGCTTTCACCAAACACATAGTTGATGCTTTGATGCAATCTTATGAAGAAAAACTTGAGTTAGAAGTTTCTATCCCTAGAAAGCTTTATGATGAATGGGAACCTACTATTAAAATAAAAATAAAAGATCATGAATGCTATGCTTTGTGTGATTTGGGTGCAAGTGTCTCCACTATCCCAAATACTTTGTGTGATTTGCTAGGGTTCCACGAACTTGATGATTGTTGTTTAAATTTGCATCTTGCGGATTCCACTATTAAGAAACATAGGGGAAGATTTAATGATGTTCTTATTGTTGCCAATAGGAATTATGTGCCCGTAGATTTCATTGTTCTTGATATAGATTGCAATCCTTCATGTCCTATTATTCTTGGTAGACCTTTCCTTAGAACGATTGGTGCAATTATTGATATGAAGGAAGGAAATATTAGATTCCAATTTCCGTTAAGGAAAGGCATGGAACACTTTCCTAGAAAGAAAATCAAATTACCATATGAATCTATCATGAGCCACCTATGGATTGCCTTCCAAATATGGCAATACCTAGATCTATCTTGTATCGTGCCTAGCTAGGGGCGTAAAACGATAGCGCTTGTTCGGAGGCAACCCAATTTTTTTTTGTTGCTATTAGGGAATAAATATCGCATCTAGACTCTGATTAGATGTGGTTTCATGTTTTGTTTACTGTTTGTGCCAAGTAGAACCTTTGGGAAGACTTGTGTGAAGTTTATGTGATCTTGCTGTGAAAAACAGAATCGTTAGCGCTTGCTAAAGTGGTCTTAAAATTTTACTGGAGCGTGCTATTTAGTTGATTCTTTTTGCAGATGATTAATAAAAAAATTCTGCAAGTTTACCAATTTAGTTTGAATTTTTTTGAGTTCCAGAAGTAGGCGAAACCTGCAGATTACTACATACTGTTCTGTTTTTGACATATTATGTTTTTCGTGTGTTGTTTGCTTATTTCAATGCATCTATGAGTAGTATTGGGAAGTATGAACCATAGAGAAGTTGGAATACAGTAGGTTTAACACCAATATAAACAAAGAATGAATTCATTGATGCACCTTTGAGTAGTGGTTTGCTTTCTTATACTAACGGAGCTCACGAGAAATTTTGTCTAAGTTTTGTTTTGTGAAGTTTTGAAGTTTGAGTATTGCTTTGGTGGACTATGGAACAAGGAGTAGCAAAGGCCTAATATTGGGGATGCCCATGGCACCCCAAGGAATTCAAGGATAATCAAAAGCCTAAGCTTTGGGATGCCCCGGGAAGGCATCCCCTCTTTCGTCTTCATCCATCGGTAACTATACTTGGAGCTATATTTTTATTCGCAACATGATATGTGTTTTGCTTGGAGCGTCTTGTATAATTTGAGTCTTTGCTTGTTAGTTTGTCACAATCATCCTTGCTGTACACACCTATTTGAGAGAGTTAAATATGGCGTAGGAATTGTTAGAACACTCTATGTGCTTCACTTATATCTTTTGAGTTGAATAGTTTTTGCTCTAGTTCTTCACTTATATCTTTTAGAGCACGGTGGTGGTAATATTTTGTAGAAATTGTTGAACTCTCATGCTTCTCTTATATCTATTTGATAGTCTATTAAAACAGCATGGTAATGTGTTTAGGCTAAAGAAACTAGTCTTCACATGATAAACATCCAATGTTAATGTAGATTTTTTTTCACACTAAGTGCATTGAATATGATGAGATGTTGGATGCTAGATAATTGTTTTGAGATATGAGGATAGTGATATTAGAGTCATGCTAGTGGAGTTATTATGAAATTGAGAAATACTTGTGTTAAGGTTAGTGATTCCCGTAGCATGCACGTATGGTGAACCGCTATGTGACGAACTTAGAGCATGAGATTTTGTAGGGATAACTTTCTTTAGCCATAGTATTTTGAGAAGACATGATTGCTTTATTAGTATGCTTGTAGTATTGTTATTTCTTATGTCAATATAGACTTTTATCTTGAATCTTTCAGATCTGAACATTCATGTCACAGTTAAGAGAATTACATTGAAAAACTATATTGGTTAGTATTCCACGTCAAAAATTCTTTCTTTATCATTTACCTACTCGAGGACGAGCAGGAATTAAGCTTGGGGATGCTTGATACATCTCCAACGTATCTATAATTTTTGATTGTTCCATGCTATTATTTATGAAGTCTTGGATGTTTAATGGGCTTTATCATACACTTTTATATCATTTTTGGGACTAACCTACTAACCCAAAGGCCCAGTCCAGATTGCTGTTTTTTGCCTGTTCCAGGGTTTTGCAGAAAAAGAATATCAAACGGAGTCCAAACGGAATGAAACCTTCGCGAGAGATATTTTTGGAGAAAATCACGCACATGGAACTTGAGAACCACGTCAGGGGAGCATCGAGGCGCCCACGAGGGTGGGGGGCGCGCCCCCTACCTCTTGGGCCCCTCGAGCGTCCCCCGGTGCCCTTCTTCTTCCTATATAAGTCTACGTACCCCGAAACCTTCGACAATAGAGAGAAAACCCTAATTCCACTGCCGCAACCTTCTATTCCCATGAGATCCCATCTTGGAGCCTGTTCCGGAGCTCCACCGGAGGGGGATCCATCACGGAGTTCTTCATCATCATCATCATCGCCCTCAGCATGAGTTGTGAGTAGTTTACCACAGACCTTCGGGTCCATAGCTAGTATCTAGATGGTTTCTTCTCTCTCTCTGGATTTCAATACAAAGTTCTCCTCGGTCTTCAAGGAGATCTATTCGATGTAATCTCTTTTTGCGGTGTGTTTGTCGAGATCCGATGAATTGTGAGTTTATGATCAAGGTTATCTATGAAAGATATTTGGTTCTTCTCTGAACTTTTTATGTGTGCTCATAATATCCTTGCAAGTCTCTTCGAATTATTGGTTTGGTTTGGCCTACTAGATCTATAGTTCTTGCAATGGGAGAAGTGCTTGGCTTTGGGTTCAATCTTGCGGTGTCCTTTCCCAGTGACAGCAGGGGCAGCAAGACACATATAGTATTGTTGCCATTGAGGATAAAAAGATGGGGTTTATATCATATTGCTTGGGTTTATCCCTCTACATCATGTCATCTTGCTTAAGGCGTTACCCTGTTCTTATGAACTCAATACACTAGATGCATGCTGGATAGCGGTCGATGTGTGGAGTAATAGTAGTAGATGCAGAATCGTTTCGGTCTACTTGTCTCGGACGTGATGCCTATATAAAATGATCATGCCTAGATAGTCTCATAATTATTTGCTTTTCTATCAATTGCTTGACAGTAATTTGTTTACCCGTCGTAGAATATCGATATCATGAGAGAAGCCACTAGAGAACACTATGGCCCCCGGGTCTATTCTCAACATATCAATCTACATCTACTTTACTTTTATCGCTTTTATTTGTTGTTCTTATAAACCTAAAATACCAAAAATATAAACTATCATCTCTATCAGATCTCACTTTCGTAAGTGACCGTAAAGGGATTAACAACCCCTTATCGCGTTGGCTGCGAAGTTCTTATTTGTTTGTGCGGGTGCGAGGGACTCGCGCGTGGTCTCCTACTGGATTGATACATTGGTTCTCAAAAACGGAGGGAAATACTTACGCTACTGTGCTGCATCTCCCTTTCCTCTTTGAGGGAATACAACACAAGCTCGAGAAGTAGCAGAAGGTCATAGTCGAGACTATGCCGATGAGATATTGGATCTCTCTAATGCTCTAGAGGAAGAGTGTGGTCTTCGTTTGGCTCTTGAGGAGTCACACAACGATGATCATGCTAAATTAAGGAAAGATCTTGATCATGCTTTAGTTGTCTCTCGTGTGATTAATTCTGAGAAGGCAAAGCTTGTGGTTGACCATGCTAGACTCAAGGAGGAGTTTGTTATGCTTGACAAGGCTCACAAGGCCTTGAAAGGTGTACATGCTTCTCTCAAGGAGTCTCATGATCAACTTAAAGTTTCGGTAACCAAGGAGAAAACTATCTTTCCTCGCATGGTGTTGATTGATAATGCAAATGCTACTAACCCATGTTGCGAGCATGTGCATCTTGTTGAAGAGAATGCCAAGTTGAAGAAGCAGTTTGAGAAAGGCCTTGTGTCATGTATACAAGGTGAGAAGAACCTCAACGATCTTTTGAGCAATCAAAAGGAAGTTGTGGCAAAGGAAGGAATTGGGTTTGCTCCCAAGCCCAAGAAGAAGAAGAATGACAAGACCAAGCAACCTCCTCCTCTCAAACAAACCTTTGTGAAAGAGGGAGAGGGTGCTTCTACGAAGAAGAACAATGTGAAAAGTGGTGGAGTCAAGAAAACCCCGCCATGCCATCAAACATAGCCGACGACTTTAATCCTTCATATGTTTTATCTCGTGCTAGTGATGGTCATGTTTTTGCTAAATTTGTTGGTTCTTCTTATGAGTACATTGGATGGTCTATTTGGGTTCCTAAGACCCTTGTTACTAATCTCAAAGGACCCATTACCAAATGGGTACCTAAATCCAAGCATTGATCTCATGTAGGAGTTTGCTTCCGGTGGGGACCATGGTTGCTCTATAGTAGAGCCACAAATCATATGACCGGAAACAAAGACTTGGTGGTGGACGTGCATCAAGGTTCATCCATGGCCACCAACGTCGAATGTGGTGATGCTTCATCTTCTAAGGTATTGGGGCTTGGAAAGGTTGTTGTTTCTCATGATCTCACGATCGAGAAAGTCATGATTGTTGAGTCCCTTGCATACAACTTACTTTATGTTCGTGAACTTGCACTCATGGGCTTTGCCACATTCTTTGATATTGATACCGTGGCCCTCTTGTGGATCAAGACTCTTAAAGTAGCCTATGTTGGACATGTCGAGAACGGTCTCTTAACTTCTCGGTGCAACCCACTAAGACCGCGACATGCCTAATGGCTAAAGTTGATGTGGGATGGATTTGGCATCGCTGGTTAGCCCATGTCAATATGAGATCTTGCAAAGTCTTCTCAAGGGGGATCATGTCCGTGGACTAACAAATGTTAGCTTTGCCAAAGATCGTGCTTGCAGTGCTTGTATTGAAGGAAAGTTACATGAGACGGCTCACCCTCCCACGACTATCATCTACTCAAAAAGATTGTTAGAGCTCCTCCACATGGATCTCTTTGGGCCTCCATCCTTTGATAGTCTTGGGGGCAGAAAGTATTGCTTGGTGATTATAGATGATTATTCAAGATACACATGGGTATATTTCTTCAAGAAGAAAAGTGAGACCCAACAAACCGTCATCAACTTTGCAAATGAGGCTCAACGTCAACATGAGGCAAAGATCTTGATGATCCGAAGTGACAATGGCACCGAGTTCAAAAACTACACCTTGGATGAGTTTCTTAGTGATGACGGGATCAAACAACAATATGCCGCACCTTATACCCCTCAACAAAATGGTGTAGCGGAGAGAAAGAACTGCACAATTATGGATGCGGCAAGGACCATGATGGCAGAATTCAAGTCTCCATACAACATTTGGGCGGAAGCCATCAACACCGCGTGTCATGCATCCAATCGGCTCTATCTCTGCAAAGGCTTGAACAAGACTCCGTATGAGATTCTTACTGGTAACAAGCCAAATCTCAAGTACTTCCGAGTGTTCGGGTGTAAGTGTTTCATCCTCAAAAAAGGTGCTCGTTTGTCTAAATTTGAGTCTAGAGGTCATGAGGGCATATTTGTTGGTTATGCTACAAACTCTCATGCTTACCGTGTCCTCAACAAGTCCAATGGACTCATTGAGGAGACGTGTAACATAGAGTTTGATAAAATATAACGGCTCCCAAGTGGAGCAAAGTGGTACTTGTGATGTAGGTGATGAAATTCCTCCTCAAGCCATAAGAAGAATGGGTGTTGCCTATATCCTACCCATTGAGGAACCCCTTGTGGCCGAAGGAGAAGGACAGTGTTCCACACAAGTGGAACCATCATCAACCCAAGACCCACACGCTTCCGAAGAACAAAGTGAAGGCCCTCAACCGGACGAACAAGGCCAAGTGCAAGATCAATCACAAGATGGTGGTGAGCCACCAAATGTTGCACAAGGCCAAGTTCTCTCCTCTGAGCAAGATCAAGATCAAGAGGAAGCTCAAGATCAAGCTCAAGCTCTTGACGTCGCTCAAGATGATCAACTCAGTGCTCCTCAATTATCACTTGAAGAGCAATTGGAGCGACGTGCTGCTAAAGTTGCTTCTAGGCTTGCTTCTAGAGAACATCGCATGGAGAATATTCTTGGAAGCATCACAAAGGTGGTAAGCACTCATAGACAATTAGCAAACTATTGTGCTCATCAAGCTTTTGTCTCTTGTGTTGAACCTCAAAAGGTCTATGAGGCGCTCGAAGACCTCCATAACTTCGAGCGCAACAAAGTGTGGCATCTGGTGCCAAGGCCAAAGGAGAACCATAATGTCATTGGAACCAAGTGGATCTTTAAGAACAAGTAGGATGCTCATGGCATTGTCATTCTCAACAAGGCACGTTTGGTGGCTCAAGGCTACTCCCAAGTCGAGGGTATCGACTATGGTGAAAACTTTGCCCCCGTTGCTCGCCTTGAATCTATTCTTTTGTTGCTTGCCTATGCTTCTCATCATAACTTTAAATTGCAACAAATGGATGTGAAAAGTGTGTTTCTTAATGGTCCTATTAATGAGTTGGTCTATGTCAAACAACCCCCGGGGTTTGAGGATCCTAAGTTCCCCAATCACGTGTATCAACTCGATAAGGCACTCTATGGCCTTAAATAAGCCCCACGTGCGTGGTATGAGTATCTTACCAAGTTGTTGCAAGATCGTGGGTTTGAAATTGGGAAAATCGACCCCACTCTTTTTACTAAGAAGGTCAAAGGGGAGTTGTTTGTCTGCCAACTATATGTTGATGATATTATCTTTGGTTCTCCTAACAAAGCTTTCAATGATGAGTTTGCCGCACTCATGACCACGCATTGTGAGATGTCCATGATGGGAGAGTTGAAGTACTTCCTTGGGTTTGAGATTAAGCAAAGAAGAGAAGGAATATTCATCAAACAAGCCAAGTACACTCAAGACATGCTCAAGAGGTTTAATCTAAGTGATGTCAAGCCGGCTACTACCCCAATGCCAACCAAGTGCCAACTTGACATTGATCCCAATGGTAAAGCGGTGGATCAAAAGGTATATCGTTCTATGATTGGTTCCTTGCTTTACCTTTGTGCATCTAGACCGGATATTATGTTGAGTGTGGGAATCTGTGCACGGTTTCAAGCCTCACCTAAGGAAAGTCACTTTGTTGCAGTCAAGCAAATCTTTCGATATTTGGCTCATACCCCAAACTTTGGCTTATGGTACCCAAGAGGAGCAAACTTCAACCTTGTAGGTTTCTCTAATTCAGATTGGGCGGGAGACAAAGTGGATAGGAAGTCCACTTCCGAAGGGTGCCAATTCCTTGGTTGCTCTCTAGTAAGTTGGTCTTTCAAGAAGCAAAGTTGTGTTTCTCTCTCGTCCACCAAAGAGGAGTATGTGGCAGCTGGCAGTTGTTGTGCTCAACTTCTATGGATGAGGCAAACTTTAAAGGATTACGGTGTCACTTGTGACAAAGTGCCTCTTTGGTGTGACAATGAAAGTGCCATCAAAATTTCTCTCAACTCGGTGCAACACTTCAAGACAAAGCATATTGAGATTCGGTATCACTTCATCCGGGATCATATTCGGCGAGGAGAAATAGAGCTTCACTATGTCAACACTCATGATAACCTTGCAGATATCTTCACGAAGCCATTGGATGAAGCAAGATTTCGCGAGTTAAGGCATGAGCTAAATATCATAGATTTGAGCAATGTGGCTTGAAACCTTGCACACACTCCTCCCACTCAACATGACTATCTTGCCTAGATGTAGGCATGGACATAGGGGGAGTATTGTTCTCTCAATGAACTCTTCCTCCCCCCGTTATGCATAAATCGATGAAGTCCTTATTATTTGCCATGTTAGATGGTATGAGTGCTTCAAGACGAGTGTTGTTCATGGGCCCAAGGATAATTCTTCGCGGTGCCATACCAAATAACTCAAACATAGGTGGCTTCGGCCACCGACCTCCTTCAAGGAGGAGTGTCTTGTGTGTTGTTCCAGCTGTCTGTTGTGTTTCTTTCCGATTGCCGTGTGTGTGCGCTCTTGCCCGCACTTGCGTTGCTTAAGCCTTCTTGTCAAAACCTGCACTTTCTTGGGGGAGCGATACTACCGTGAAATGTCACGGTACTACCGCAACCAGCACGACATTCATTTTTTGCTGACGTTGGAGAGCGGTACTACCGCCCTGCGTGCGGTACTTCCGCCCGGGCGGTACTACCGCGATGACCGTGGTACTACCGCTTTTGTTTGAATAACTGGGGGTTATAAGCGGGCAGGGGGAGTTCGAACTCCCCCATACCCTTTCATCTCATCTCCCCCAAGTCGCCCCTCTCTCTCTCTCAAGAACGGCGCCGGAGGACCTCGCCGGATATCCGTCCCCGGCCACTCTCCTCGCATTCCGACCGGTGGGATCGTCCCCCACATCGACCTCTTGCCATGGATGAAGGTTTCTCCCCAAAATCCCCTCTTCTTCTTGCACTTGTGTTGTTTCTAGGTTTTGGGGAGATGCATGTTGTTCTTGTATTCTTGTTGACCTTATCCATGGAAGATTAGGGTGTAGGAGAGTTGTAGTGCAGTAGAAATGCTAGTAAGTATGTTGCTACCAAGAAGTTGTGATCAGCCGTAGTACCGTTCTCCCGTCCTACGCGTTCATTGTCCAGATCCGCTTTCGGATCTGACCCCGAGCGGTACTACCGCTGGCTGACAGCGGTACTACCGCTCTGACGCGTTACGGTACTACCGCTCCTACGGCGCGATACTACTGTAATGGACGCGGTAGTAAATTTTTTGTATCGCGTCTGGTGCGGTACTACCGTAACACTTCGGTGCGGTACTACTGCCCCCTTGGCGGCACTAAAAATTTACTTCCGCAGCTTCGACCAGTACTACCGTTCGGTCCACACCTACTTCGTAGCACATACATATTATCTTTTCTACATGTTTCTTGTGCTTTATTGTGGCTTTTGCATTGATTCTGTTTGTCTTTCTTTCGTGTTCTTGTGTTTGTGTCTTAGGTGGTGGCTCCGGTTCCAATGTCCATCGCTCGAATCCCAGTCGAGACACAGGGTCAAAGCGTCTGTGCACCCAAAGTGATGTTCTTGAGGGCTCCAATGCCCCCAACGCAGAACCAAGACCACTGCCACCAAGAACAAGGAACCAACTATGAACATGGACGAGATGCCATCACATGAGTTCATTGCTAGGAAGAAGATCAACCCTTATGTAGATCCCCGGGCTCAGTTCCATGGAGATGAATTGTTCTGGACCAAGCAGCATTATCGTATCTACACAGAAGTACTCAAGAGCAAACACAACTTATATGTGGATGCACATTGGATTGACATGACTCACATGAGGAAGGAGGAGCACCGGGCCTATTTTGCTAAGGCTCTAGATCTTGTGGAGCAGTTTGGCATTGAGCATATCATGTCATTTCAGATGGACTTTGACCCAGAAATTGTGGCACAGTTCTATGCTTCGGTTCACTTCCATCCTAAGGAGGAACACAACATGACTTGGATGACAAATGGACATAAGATGACTGCTACATGGAAGGACTTTATGGATCTGCTTCAGGTTGCTGATGAGGGGCTCCACACTCCTGTTGGAGCTCGCCCTCATGCCAATGAAGAATCTGCCAACAAGGACCGGCTGCTGCCTTTCTATGTGGAGAAGACGCTCGCTAGTGGCAAGAAGACTTGGGTGATGAACCCCTTTCTGGATATTATGCATAGGATCTTCCGCAACTCATTGTTTCCTCGCATTGGGGACAAGGACAAGGTACATGCATACCTCGTGGACATGAAGCTTATGTGTGAGGAGGCCCGCAGTGCTCAGACTCAACCACTTGATATCTCACATGTCATGTGATGTGAGCTCCGCTTTGCAATATTCACCCGCAAAGTGCCTATCTACGGTCCTTATCTGTTTTTGCTGATCTCCAAGACTTGGGAGAAGCTATACCCTTATGAAGAGTTTGAGGCCCCTCACTGGATTCGTCATGAGCCTATCTGACTTTGCATCAAGAGTTGATGGGCTAACACTACTACCCGTGCAGAGGCTGCTGTAGCTAAGATGGATGAGGATGAGGAGCAAGTTGAGGAGGAGGCGGCTGATGAGGACAGTTCTGGAGGGTATGCTCCCCCCACGTCTGAGCCCTCGTGGGCTAAGAAGCTGAAGAGCAAGATGAAGGTTCTGTTTTGTATGCAGGCAAAGGGGCAATACAAGACTCATGTGACTCAGAAGCAGGCTCGCCAGCGTGACAGGATGATAATGAGGATCTTTGGTGAGGATGCGTCCAATGGGTCAGAGGATATCATCACTCCAGAGGCTGAGTGGATTGCTGATAACCCTCAACCGTGAGGGATCGAGATAGTCTTCGCGGGTAAGAATAACCTAATTTATAGATTCGACACACGGGGAGCCAAAGAGTATTTATAAGCTTTGACAGTTGAGTTGTCAATTCAACCGCACCTGAAATATACTTACTTGCAACAAAAGATAAGTGGTAACGGTGATATGATAGTGATGGTGGTGACAGCAAAAGTGAACAGCAAAAGTAACAACTAATAACCAGCAGGATTGCAACACTGTAGGCTAGGGAGATGGATGGTTGGGCGCTGCATGGATGAGATACATCATGAATCTAACTTGGGGCAAGGCACACAGAAAAGTAATGATCATCTAGGCAAATATCAAACATTAGGCATGTATCCCACAGGTAGTTGTACGTGCTTGCAATAAGAACTTGCACAACATCTTTTGTCCTACCATCCCGCTACGAACGGGGCCAAAAGGAACTTATGGAGATTAAGGTACTCCTGTCAAAGAGCACCGGAACAAAGCAATAAACTCAATGGATACATGGAATCCTCAAATTATGGACCATCCCCTTTGGTGTCCCAAGCTGTCACCTTTGGGATCGCCGGTTCCGGACCATAATAGGTGCAAACAACTCATAGATAGGATCAAGAACACAAATATATTCATGCAAACGCATAGGGTTCATATCTGAAAACATGGCACTCGGGCCCAAAGTGACAAGCATTAAGGGCAACAAGTTGAAGCAAAGATGATAAACACCAAAGTAGATGATAGGCAACATGCCCCCAACAATCTGATAAACTATTACATGATCTAACTCATCCAATCCCTACCACCCCCTTTGCCTACAGCAGGGAATTACTCACACATGGAAGGAGAAGTCATGGAGGGAGGATGGGGTGGTGATGATGATGACGATGGCGACGATCTCCCCTCTCCGGAGGCCAAATCAGCCTCCAGATTAGCCCTCCCGAAGAAGAACAGAGGGTGGCGGCGGCTCCGCGGCAGAAACTGGAAAAACGACTTCTGTTATGGGGTTTCCTCGCCACGGGAATAAATAAGAGCCAAGGTAGGGCACCAGAGGGGGGAGGACCCTCCCAGGCGGCCTCCTGGCGCGGCCAGGGGTGGGACCGCGCCAGCAGGGCGCCTAGGGCCCCCCTGGCTGCCCTCCGGCCCCACTTCTGGCACAATGGCCCTTCGGGTGCGTGGATTTTCTGTGATTTTTCTTGGAATTTTCTGAGACACCTAAAAATCCATTTTCCTGCACACAATAAAACCATACAGGCAGCTCTGCTGAAAACAGCATCTGTCCGGGTTAGTTTAGTTCAAATCATGCAAGAATGAGGGCAAAACAATAGCAAAAGTGTTTGGAAAAGTAGATATGTCTGAGACGTATCAACTCCCCCAAGCTTACCATATTGCTTGTCCTCAAGCAATTCAGTTCAACGAACTGGACGCGACAAAGAAAACTTTGACAAACTCTTTTGCTTCATTAGATGTATATAAGCATGTACTACGAAAAGAGTCTAGCAAGTATTGAAACAATGCTATGAGGACAATGCACGAAGCAATCCTTCTTTCAAGTGACCAATCACAAATAACTAAAAGTAAATAATATGCTACTGAAAATCAAGACAAGATTACATTGCACATAGCTTGAACATACTAGAGTGGTATCTCGCTAGCCTCCATGAGTGAAGCAAAACATAAATGCAGAAACTCCTCCAGAGTTTTAAAGGAGACTAGAACTAAGAATTTCAGAATAAATAATACCACAAGCATGCAGAAGGCAATGTAATACTTTGGGACAATGCACATTACACTCAGAATGACAATTATGCTCTCCTAGTTGGTGCTTTGAAGAAAGAAGGTGGAGACTCTCGAACCGTGGAATTTGATGGCGAGGTTGAAAACCCGTGGTTGGAAGCAAAGACTAAACATGTACCAGAGCTCTTGGTTTTGAAAACAGAGGTAAACATGATTTTGGGAGGTGCATATTTCGTCAACGAATGCTAGTAGACAACCCAATGACTTCTTATGCTAGACATGTTTCAAGGAACGGCTCCCAAGATGGGGACGGTCACATCCCCTTAATCTCCTTTGTTTATCACTACCAAAGTTTTCTGATTTCTCATAAACAAAGCGTGAAAGAGGGTTTGTTGGTTGTGATTATCTTTTGTGAGCTGGGCGCACTCATGCCAGTCCCTCCTCGTATTAGGGGTTTGCAGATTAGACATGCAATCCCGGGATAAATCATGTCCAACATAAGAAGATCATGAATTACCTACTACTTCCTCATGAGCTAAAACAGAGGCACAAAACATGAATAAATTTGAATAATTTCGAGATGGTACAAGAAAGTCTTCGTTAGGATGGCCGATAAATACCACATAGGAAGGTATGGTGGACTCATATGGAATAACTGGTTTGAAAGGATTTGGATGCACAAGCAGAATTCCGCTTAGTGCGAGCGAAGGCTAGCAAGAGACTGGGAAGCGACCAACTAGAGAGCAATAACGGTCATAATCATGCAGAGCGACAAAGCAACATTGAATTGGGCATGAAAGTGATATAACTATTCTGAAACTCAAAGATCATCAAGGCAAAGCAGACTTTTTAGTCTTAAACATGTGTAAACATGTGCCAAGTCAATCCAAGAATTCTCCAAAGGGAAATACCACCTTAGTATACCAAACTATGAACAATGCAATGCATGTAAATAATTTCAATAACACATTATATACTCTAGCTATTTGAGATTAGCCACAAGGAAAGCATGAACCACTGGGAAAGCATTGTAAACATAGCACTATGTCGCTACAAGCTGGTCTCTAGATCATAAGTACAGGCATATGTACAAAAGTAGAAACAAGAAGAGTTCATGCCGGTTTTCCTTGTTGCTTCCCTTCCGTCGATCTTCGTCATTACTGCCTTGTCACTTGCACGATCGAACGTAGGAAATATAATTAAATGCCATCACGGACTCGAGCTGAACTCTGAAAACAAAGCAAACTAAAGAGAGAAAGGAAATCTTTTTGGGTTTTTTCAAAGGTTGAACGAAAGCAAAAGAAAGAGAAAATCTTTTTGTTGTTTTTGCAAAGAAAGAAACAAAGAAGAACAGGCAAAAACTTCGAAAAGATCAAAGCGAACAAAAATAAAATGGATAATACAAATGAAAAGTGAGAAGGGCACGTACTCCCCCAAGCTTAGGCTTTTGGCCTAAGTTGGTAGTAGCTACTGCCCCCAGGAGCCTCCTGCTCCGGGGTGGTACTGGTGAGTCCAAGGGTCGTATAAGGATTCCGGCGCGTACTCCGAAGTCCTCGGATCCTCCCACGAAGAAGGGTCCGCACTCCAAGCAGAGGAAGACCCTTCACCAAACTGGGTGACGCCCCCCCCCTGAAAAGGTGGTAACTCACCGTGCTCCTCCTCGTCGGGCACAACCCCCTCCATGGGGTTATGAAACTGATGCTGGAACATGAACTCATCGAACTGGATAACATCAAAGGACCATCCATTCCTACGAGAAAAATCAAACAAAAGAGGTGCAGGTAGACGGATCTTGCATTCCGCGGTAGTTCCGAAACGCAAGATATAAACAAGGTTACCAAACTCAGAAGTCATGGTAACAAACTTATGCCTTTTCATAGCAGCAAGATCAAAACTTAAATAAGTAAAAGGCTTATCATCAGGGTGTGGGGTGCCTTTAAGATACTCTAAGATAAGTGTGGCATAAACGCCACCAAATAAATCTCCCTTGTTACCATTCAGAGCAAGGCGTCGAGCAATTAAGGCACCCACATTATAATCAAACCTCCCTGAGAGGGCGGTTGCCAGGATAGCAATATCCGGCACAGAAATGCTGCTCGTGTTGTCACGAGCTAACACCCCTCTAGCAACATAATACGCAAAATACCTGAGGTGAGGGAATAAGATGCTGGAGATTTTTGACCGATGAATATCCCTCGTATCCATGCTGCAGAGAGAGTTGAAGACGGTTCTCAGCCCGGAGGGCTGAGAGGTCATCTTCGCCGTCCGCCCAATGTTTGGCACACCTATTATTTCACAAAACTTTTCCAAGGGCATGGTCAAAAGATTATTGTAAATTTTAAACTCAATAGAACCAGTATCAAGGTTATATCTAAAACTGTTAATGAAACCGGAGGTGAGTTTTTGATACTGAGCAACACGGCACGTGACGAGCCGTGTCAGACCTGCATTAGCACAAAGATTATAAAACTCATCCTTAATTCTTGTAGCTTCAAGGAATTCATCACATGGGAACATCATCGCACGTGCTGGATTTGTGTCTTCCAACAACTCTAGGGGCACATGATCTTCATTGTAGCTCACCCTAGCAGTCGAGGGTGAAGCTGCAGCTCTAGTAACTCGATCGGAGCGCGCGGGCTTCTTCTTCTCAAGCCACCCCTTTGCCCTTCCTAACAAACTCATTTCTGAAATTTTTGGCAAATTACAAAAACAAGGATTTAAACAAAGTGGGTTAAGGCAAACTACTCAACTCACTTACCTAAGGCATAAACTTGCATCAAAACTTGGAAAATAAATTTCTACACATGCATGCAAGCTCATCTACACAGCACCAAGAACTACTAAATACTCACAAATGAAGCCACCAACCAAAAATCTAATTGGAGGGGTGGAGGAGTTACATACCAGGGAGTATTTGTTCAAAATCTCAGCTCGAATGATAGGCTATAGAGAGAGATCGAAAATTGCCTCCAAGAACAGCAAGAACGCAAGAACAGGTGCATAACTCGTGTTTTCGGAGAGAAAGAGAGAGAGAGAGGAAGAAGACTCACTTGGAGGCGGGACCTGTGGGCCCCAGGCGCCCTATGGGCGCGGCCAGGGGCAGGCCGCGCCAGCTGGCCGCTTGGGCCACTGGTGGCCCCCCCTGGTCAGCCCCAGGTGCCTGTGGGTCACACCCGGCATGGAAATTTTAATTTTAATTTTTCTGGAATTTTTCTGAAAAAACTTCACTTTTGAAATTTTTTCGAAGTTCAAAAAGCTGCAAAACTTTCTGAAAACTTAAAGCAGTGATTAGTATTGTGAAGCTTCAAAAACACAAACACTTGGTACAGCAAGGAGAACAAAAGCTAAAACAAATGAAAACATAACAAGCTCAACTTTTTACCTATATAAAACATGCTCACTAGTAAGGTTGATCAAGTCTTACCAACAAACCGGCGATATATAGAGCAAAAAGTCCCACCTCTTACGAAGTGATCATTGCACCTTTACTTTAATGGACATTGTCCCCACCATAATAGTTTTGTATTTGTGGTGCACATGTAGTGGACAGTCCCATTCTCCAATCTTCACGGTCTCGTTATTTCCTATAGAGTTGAGGCCATGCCTCTTGTCGGTCTTCTTTGGAAAATACACCGTGTGTTCTTTATCATTCACATTGAAGGTAACCTTACCTTTATTGCAATCAATAATAGCACCTGCGGTGTTAAGAAAAGGTCTACCAAGAATAATGGACATGCTCCCATCCTCGGGCATGTCAAGCACGACAAAATCAGTAAGGATCAAACAATTAGCAACTTCTACGGGAACATCCTCACAAATACCTATCGGGACGGCTGTTGACTTGTCAGCCATCTGAAGAGAGATATCTGTAGGAATTAGTTTCTCTAAACAAAGCCTCTTGTAAAGAGAGAAAGGCATAACACTCACTCCTGCTCCAAGATCACATAAAGCAGTTTTGACATAATTATTCTTAATGGAGCAAGGAATGGTGGGTATACCTGGATCACCAAGCTTCTCAGGAATCTTGCCACTGAAAGAGTAGTTAGCAAGCATAGTAGATATTGCTTCATTAGGAACTTTTCTTTTATTAGTAACAATATCTTTCATATATTTTGAATAGGGAGGTAACTTAATAGCATCAGTCAAAGGGATTTGAAGAAAAAGAGGTTTCATCCACTCACAAAACTTATTGTAATGCTCTTCTTCTTTAGATTTGAGAGACTTACCTGGAAAGGGCATGGGTTTCTGTATCCATGGTTCTCTTTCCTTCCCATGTCTTCTTGCGATGAAGTCTTCTCTAGTGTACTTCTTGCGTTTGTCAGGTGCTTCTTCTTCTCGAACTTCAGGCGGATCATTCTTCTCCTTATCCTTATCTTCAGGTTCGGCACCGTCTTCAGTCTCAGCATCGGAGGTAGATATACTGTTGGGATCAACAGCTGGCTCTTCACTTGTAATAGGATCATTGGAATTGTCAGCCTCCTTGTGTTTCTTCTTCTTTGGAGAGCCAACAATTTCTTCTTCCTGCATTTGAGAATCTTGCTCGATTCTCCTCGGATGCCCCTCTGGATAGAGAGGATCTTGAGTGCTAGTTCCTCCTCGGGTCTTAATCCCGAAGGCGTGTAAATCATCTTGTTTGGTATTGTTAGCAAGCAAATCTTTTTGCACATTAGAAATTTGTTCAAGCTGAGTTTGAACCATATGAAAATGCTTCACAAGACATTTAACATCATTAACTGTTCTACCTAGAACATCAAGCAAACTTTTGATAGCAAGGGAATTATCATGCAATTGACTTTGTATCCTCTCATTAAAATGACTTTGCTTCATAATAAAATTATCAAGCTCATCTAAACGTTGATCAGGAGGCTTACCATGAGGGATGTCACTTGCATTGAAATCTAAAAGAGAGTGTACCTCTACCATAGGAGGGTGAGTGGTAGGCTCACACAACTTCTCAATAGAGGGTAGATTCTTCACGTCTTCAGTTCTAATACCTTTCTCTTTAATAGACTTCTTTGCTTCTTGCATATCTTCGGGGCTTAGAACAAGCATGCCCCTCTTCTTTGGTGGTGGAGGTGGTTCAGGGACGGACCAATCTTCATGGTTTTTGGCAATCCTGCCCATCAATTCTTCTGCATCGTCCGGTGTTCTTTTCCTGAAAACACAACCAGCACAACTATCCAAATAGGACCTGGATTCATCAGTTAGACCAGCATAAAATATATTGATTAATTCATTCTTAGGGACTCCATGTCCTGGTCTAGCCTGGATCAGACTATAGTACCTCCCCCAAGCTTTAGGGAGGTGCTCATCCTGCAACTGTTTAAAGTTATAAATTCTTTGTAAAGCAGCATGTTGCATATGAGCAGGAAAGTACTTATCAACAAAAGAGTGAGCTAAGTCTTGAGGACTCTTAATGGAACCACATGGTAGTGTATCATACCATGTTTTAGCACCTTCCTTCAAAGAGAAAGGAAGAAGCTTAGTCACATAAAAGTTTCATATCTTTTTATTCGTGGTAAACAAGCCACCCAACTCAGTGAGTTTGGTCAGGTGTGCAATAGCATCATCATTTTCTCTGCCATAAAAGGGGTCAGCTTCAACCATAGATATAAGTGAAAGATCAACAGAGAAATCATAATCAGGATCATTGATGCATATAGGAGATGTAGCAAATTCAGGATCAGGAACAATCATGTTCTTCAAGGAGTGTTTTTCAAGCAGCTTCTTAATAGCTTCAGGGTCAGAGTCGGCAAACTCTGTCAGTTCCCTACATAAATCATCATCAAGCATAATGTAATCATCATCAAGGAGTCTCTCCTTGAGTTTACTCAAATCAGGATAATCATAAGTTCCACCAATAGGGTAGCGAGTAACAGGAATTTCAATTCCAGATTTTTTTGCAGCAGCAGCGATCTGTTTCTCAAGAGCATAACCAAGTGAACCAATATCATCAAGAGTAGTAGAAGCATCATCAAAAGTATCGGACATAGTAACAGATTCAGTAGAAGCATCATGTGGTGGTGGTGAGGCAAACTTACTCATAACAAAAGGTGAATCAAGTGTAGCACTAGTGTTCAGAACAGTACCTCTTCTTGTAGTGGATAGTAAGATCGGAACCTTGGGGTCTCCTTTCTTACCCCTAGAGGATGAAGTGCAGCAGGTAGGATACTTGAAGTAGACTTGTAAATATTGCTATGCTCCCCGGCAACGGCGCCAAAAAAGGTACTTGATAACCCTCAACCGTGAGGCATCGATATAGTCTTCGCGGGTAAGAATAACCCAATTTATAGATTCGACACACGGGGAGCCAAAGAGTATTTATAAGCTTTGACAGTTGAGTTGTCAATTCAACCGCACCTGAAATATACTTACTTGCAACAAAAGATAAGTGGTAACGGTGATATGATAGTGATGGTGGTGACAGCAAAAGTGAACATCAAAAGTAACAACTAATAACCAGCAGGATTGAAACACTGTAGGCTAGGGAGATGGATGGTTGGACGCTGCATGGATGAGATACATCATGAATCTAACTTGGGGCAAGGCACACAGAAAAGTAATGATCATCTAGGAAAATATCAAACATTAGGCATGTATCCCACAGGTAGCTGTACGTGCTTGCAATAAGAACTTGCACAACATCTTTTGTCCTACCATCCCGCTACGAACGGGGCCAAAAGGAACTTATGGAGATTAAGGTACTCCTGTCAAAGAGCACCGGAACAAAGCAATAAACTCAATGGATACATGGAATCCTCAAATTATGGACCATCCCCTTTGGTGTCCCAAGCTGTCACCTTTGGGATCGCCGGTTCCGGACCATAATAGGTGCAAACAACTCATAGATAGGATCAAGAACACATATATATTCATGCAAACACATAGGGTTCAGATCTGAAAACATGGCACTCGGGCCCAAAGTGACAAGCATTAAGAGCAACAAGTTGAAGCAAAGATGATAAACACCAAAGTAGATGATAGGCAACATGCCCCCAACAATCTGATAAACTATTACATGATCTAACTCATCCAATCCCTACCATCCCCTTTGCCTACAGCAGGGAATTACTCACACATGGAAGGAGAAGTCATGGAGGGAGGATGGAGTGGTGATGATGATGACGATGGCGACGATCTCCCCTCTCTGGAGGCCAAATCAGCCTCCAGATTAGCCCTCCCGAAGAAGAACAGAGGAGGGCGGCGGCTCCGCGACGGAAACTGGAAAAACGACTTCTGTTCTGGGGTTTCCTCGCCACGGGAATAAATAGGAGCCAAGGTAGGGCACCAGAGGGGGGAGGACCCTCCCAGGCGGCCTCCTGGCGTGGCCAGGGGTGGGGCCGCGCCAGCAGGGCGCCTGGGGCCCCCCTGGCTGCCCTCTGGCCCCACTTCTGGCACAATGGCCCTTCGGGTGCGTGGATTTTCTGTGATTTTTCTTGGAATTTTCCGAGACACCTAAAAATCCATTTTCCTGCACACAATAAAACCATACAGGCAGCTCTGCTGAAAACAGCGTCAGTCCGGGTTAGTTTAGTTCAAATCATGCAAGAATGAGGGCAAAACAATAGCAAAAGTGTTTGGAAAAGTAGATACGTTTGAGACGTATCAATTGCCAAACAGGGCTTCAAGTGGTCTGATTCCGAGGAGGAGCAGCAGGAGTCTGACGGAGCTCGTGACGACTGATCTCTTCCGCCTGAGCTACCACCTATGTCTTAGGTGTCCTCTTTCCCTTTGTGGTGTCTCGATGCCAAAGGGGGAGAGAGTGTAGGATTTGCGTCTTGTGCCGTGTTTTATTTGCTTTTCATTGGTCGAACCTTATCTGCTTTCGTTGGTTTGTGTCGTGTGTGTGAGACCTTACATATGGTGTGAGACATATGCACTCTACTCTTTATCTCGTTATTATGTCTATGCTATCTGCTAGGTTGTGAGCGGTTGCTTCACTTGCCCTTAACATGTGCTCACGTTATCCTCCTTACATCCATGCGTAGAATCTTATTCTTTATTGCAAGGAGTATGTTGTTTATAAAATATAGGGGGGAGCGTTGATCCTAGTATGTGTGTTGTGCATTCCAAAGCACCTTCTTATTTATGCACACATCTAGGGGAGCTTACCTATATTTTATAATATTGTTGGGTTTGCTTACTATTATTATATACCTTTGTGCAAATCCCGTATTGTCATCAGCCCACCAAAAAGGGGGAGATTGTAAGGGCATATTTCTCCCTAAGTAGTTTTGGTGATTGATGACAATGCTTTTGTGGACTAATCATGTGCACTGAGCTTTTCAGATATATCACACCTAGGCACAATATGATTAAGTGCCCCTCGGAACCTATGGAAGACGTTGTTTCCTTTTGTTTCTTTTTGGTGGAATTGAGTCATAGGAAAGTTGTACTATTAAGAGGGGGTCTGCTTCGGAAAGGTTTGGGTGGAATCAACACATACACGTCTATTTATTCGCACCACCTTTCATTCGCTTCTCTGGAGCTCCAGCTGATTTCCTTGTCTTTACAAAAACAGTGGCGTCCTACTACTACCATTGCTGGGCATGCGGTAGTACCGCTCAAAGAATGCTGTAGTACCGCACGGCCCCACGGTAGCACCGCTCCATGGTTACGGTAGTACCATACCACGGACACGGTAGTACCGTGTGACCGGCCCAGCATCGTAACTAGTACAACAGTAGGCACGGAAATAATTTTTTACTTCCGCGTCCTACGCAGTAGTACCGCTTCGTGCAATCGGTAGTATCGTGTCGGGTTTTTGCAACGACCGTAACTCTGCGGAAGTAGCCGCGGACGTATTTTATTTAGTCTGCACTCCTCCTCGGCCAGTCTGACCCTGCCTTGTGGTAGTACCGCAAGGACGTGCGGTAGTACCGCTCCGGCAGTACTACCGCCCGGTGTTTTAACGCAACAGGGGCTAGTTTTGGCTCTTACCGCGCCAGCGGTAGTACCGCACCCTGTGCGGTAGTACCGCTGGGCCGTGGGCAGAATTGTGGGATAACGGTGGGATTTGCCCTCCCACTATATATATGGAGTCTTCTTCCCCAAAAAGACTCACCTCTTCCTCCCCAAGCTCCATTGTTGCTCAAAGCTCCATTTCCGCCCGATCTCTCTCCCTAGCCAATCAAACTTGTTGATTTCCTCGGGATTGCTTGAGAAGGCATCGATCTACACTTCCACCAAGAGATATTTGATTCCCCCCACTAATCCCTTGCGGATCTTGTTACTCTTGGGTGTTTGAGCACCCTAGACGGTTGAGGTCACCTCGGAGCCATATTCCATTGTGGTGAAGCTTCGTGGTGTCGTTGGGAGCCTCCAATTCGGTTGTGGAGATTGCCCCAACCTTGTTTGTAAAGGTTCGGTCGCCGCCTTCAAGGGCACCACTAGTGGAATCACGGCACCTCGCATTGTGTGAGGGCGTGAGGAGAATACGGTGGCCCTAGTGGCTTCTTAGGGACCATTGTGCCTCCACACTGCTCCAACGGAGATGTACTTCCTCTCAAAGGGAAGGAACTTCGGTAACACATCCTCGTCTTCATCGGCTCCACTTGTGGTTATTTCTTTCCTTTACTTGTGCAAGCTTTCTTTGTATACCTTAGCTCGCTTGTTTGTGTGGTTGTTATTGTTGCTTCCTAAGTTGTCCACCTAGTTGCATATCTAGACAACTTACTTTGTTGCTTAGTTTAATTTGGTTAAGAAAAGCTAAAAAAATTAGTTGCCTATTCACCCCCCTCTAGTCAACCATATCGATCCTTTCAGAAGTAACGGTAACGGTAGCAAAAGTAGCGATAGTGTTTTTGTAGTGATTGTAACAGTAGCAGCGGAAAAGTAAATAAGAAACAAGCAATATGTGAAAAGCTCGTAGGCATTGGATTAGTGATGGATAATTAGGCCGGATGCGATTCCTCGTGTAATAGTTATAACATAGGGTGACACAGAACTAGCTCCAGTTCATCAATGTAATGTAGGCATGTATTCCGAATATAGTCATACGTGCTTGTGGACAAGAACTTGCATGGCATCTTTTGTCCTACCCTCCCATGACAGCGGGGTCCTAATGGAAACTAAGGGATATTAAGGCCTCCTTTTAAAAGAGTACTGGACCAAAGCATTAACACATAGTGAATACATGAACTCCTCAAACTACGGTCATCACCGGGAGTGGTCACGACTATTGTCACTTCGGGGTTACCGGATCATAACACATAGTAGGTGACTATTGACTTGCAAGATAGGATCAAGAACACACATATATTCATGAAAACATAATAGGTTCAGATCTGAAATCATGACACTCGGGCCCTAGTGACAAGCATTAAGCATGACAAAGTCATAGCAACATCAATCTTAGAACATATTGGATACTAGGGATCAAACCCTAACAAAACTAACTCGATTACATGGTAAATCTCATCTAACCCATCACCATCCAGCAAGCCTACGATGGGATTACTCACGCACGGCGGTGAGCATCATGGAATTGGTGATGGAGGAAGGTTGATGATGATGACGGCGATGATCTCCACTCTCCAGAGCCACGAACGGACTCCAGATCAGCCCTCCCGAGAGAGATTAGGGCTTGGCGGCGGCTCCGTATCATAAAACACAATAATTCTTCCTCTCTGATTTTTTTCTCCTCGAAAGTGAATATATGGAATCGGGGGAGACGTCGATGGAGCAACAGGGGAGTCCGAGACGGGGACGGCACTCGCCGTGGCAGTGGCGGACTCCCTGGAGTCCATCGGGAGCACGACGGGGACGACGGCGGCTGGCTGGGCCGAGGCCTGGAGCTTTGCTGGGCCGGCCCAGTTCGGTCTAGGAGATTTTTTTTAAACACAGACAGAAGAAATAAAACAAAATAAAAACAATATATTATATAGGCATATAATATATCAAAATTTTCAAGAAAACAAACCTTACAACATGAACATTTTTCTACAGTCAAACAAAATACTCACAAATTCTAATAAATCAAAAGGTGTTATAGTTGCAATAAAATCCAATAAAAATCATTTTAAGAATACCAAACAGACTTCAAATTTATTTATCTCCAATTTTCTGCTGTAGGGAATCATGTTACCCTATTTTCCATATTATTTATTTTTGGAGATAAATAATTTGAATAAAACCCAAATAACTCAATTTATTTTTAAATGAGTTATAGAAAATTTCAGAAAACCTCCAACTCACATTTCCTATAATTTGAAGAAGTCATTTTATCTTCTCTTGGGAAAATCATTGAGTTGCATAAAGTTTCTGAATTGGAAATACTTCGAGAATGAAATTCAAAATCCTTTCAAAACCCTTTTTCATTTAATAAATGGAAGAAGTCAATTATCTTCACTGTAGGGTTTTGTGTTCAAAAGATATTGAATTCCTGGAGATCAAAATGCAAAGTGAAAGTTTTGGGAAAGTCATTTTATTTCCTCTCATTTAACTTTCAAAAGTTTCAAATTTCACTCAATTTCACACAGCACACCAAACAGCAGTCAAAACTATCTATTTATTATAACATTCCAAAATTTAGAATTTTGGGATGTTACAAACCTACCACACTTAAAAATGAATCTCGTCCTCGAGATTCAGAGAGGTTAGCAAGAAATAGGTTAGGGTTTGGGGGTCTCCTAACAAAACACTGATTGGTATGGTCTAGTGTGCTACCACACTTAGAAACAGGGTTACGGTTCTATAAAAACTCAGGTACTCCATCCTTTGGGCTGATGGTGTCGGTCTTCTCATATCTTCAGGGTATTCCCTTCTCTCGGCTCTTTTGGTAGTGGCATAAACTTTGCCCTCCATTTTTGTGTCCTTTCATCCTGATATGGTTCTTTCGAGACTGGCTCTTCTTAGTTGACAAGTCCGGCGCCAATACTAAACAATATCGAGCACCAATACTAAACAATATCGATATCTCATGGGGGTCATTAAACAATTTGATTGGGTCCCTGTAGAAGACGGGTCTGGGCTTCATCCTCACCGTATGACCTATGGTTGGCATCAACTGCCTTGTACAAGGGGAAGATTTCTATACCATTCTAAGGTTTAAACAAGGTTTTGACATCGTCGTCTCTCTACTATAGGTAAGTCACTCAGATTTACCATCTCGTATAACAGAGGCGAATAATAAGAGTAAGTCGGTATGGTGATCAATCCATCCCACACCCAAATCATTACCTTGTATATGGTTTAGTGAATCTCGCATTCTACCACTCGGTCATCCTCACAAGCATTGCAGAATTTTACTTGTCAACGAACTAAGTTCGGATAATTCCATTGATTCTGCAAGCTGAACAACCATCTATCGTTTCTTCACAACCCTCGGGCAAGGTCGTAACTTCTTCCAGGGGTTTTCCTTCCGCAAGAGTGTGCTTGCTTTCTTGACAGGTCCTGGGGCATGTGGGTTATGGCTCATCTCATCACTAGCAACACTTGGTCTCATCATCGGGTTGCAACTGATCATTCTTCCGACCTCCAACTTCCTTAGTTTTCTTAAATCCATCCAATTATCCCTTACTTCTCTTGGGTCAAAATTGAGTGTGATTATTCACACTCATCCTTGGGCAATCCATTCCAACTCTGACGTAACTAACCACTAGCTAGTGTATTCGGGTAACGGTGTTGGATTCTACCACACTTAAAATGAATAACACTAGTTTCTTCAGAATCTCCTTCCATGCATCATGTCTTCACTCATCACCTTTATAGTACCAACTTATAACATCCAAAATCAATACCATGATGCCAGCTGTATTGATTCTCAACTTACTACGATCTACTGCACTTCCACTTTCTTGCTTCAACTCCAATACTTAGCACCGGTCTCCTACTCCTTGGGACAACCTCTGGCAAAGTGTCCTGCTTCACCATGGCAGAAACATATTACTTCTGACAAGTGTCGTGGTTCCCTTATAATTACGTAGCCTCCTTAGGTCCTCGGCGTATGGGTCCACTGCAGAACTTGTATATCCTTGATTTCATCCTTGGAGTCACTATTGCTCCATACTTTAGCATTACCCCCTCTAAAAATCCAATTGCACTTATTTCCTTCATACTCTTGGGGTAAGCCTCATATCAAAATAAACTCCAACTTATTTGTGCAAACTCTACTCCTTGGAGCAACACTTTCCTTTCCATGGGTCCAGGGTTTATTCTGAAAAGTATCGCCCTAAACAAAATGCACTGGTTCATCCGTAATCCATATTCTCCTCATATCAAATCTCTTATTACATCCTGAACCAGCATTCAAAATCTCAATTTCCAAGGGTGCATCACTACAAATGTTGCCATCCACATAGTCGGGTATGGTCAAACATTCCTCCCCTCTTTATTCCTTTGTCCTAGCTAAGATGCTTCAGTCCCACGAGAATTGTGCAATGTGATTCTTGAAATCATCAATCTTTTGCTTCGTCCTATTGGTCGTGTGCTTCATCTCCATCATCTCTGCATGCACCTTACTCAGGCTTTCATGGGTATAACGAAGTCTTGCTTCGAGTATTTCTCCAATCTAATGTATGGCCTCCATAGCAGCTTCATGAACAGAATCGAAGAATGCTGTTTGCGGTACTCGGGAGATGAAAAAGTATTGTCCCATAGTCTTTGGGCAAACTCCTTTCACACGGTGGAGGTGTACCTCCACGTACCAAAGTTCAACTCCATTCTCCATGAAGGGATAACCCTTGTAAAATGCATCTCCTTCTAGGTGAATATGCTTCATCATGTCCTTCAGGATCTTTGTGTAATCCTGGTCCCTAGTCAGGGTCATGATCGTTTCCGGGCCTTTGAGAAAAGACTCGTAAAGGGTTGTCATATGTGGGTATAAGACAGAAAGGGTACTCAGGACAACATACGTATATCCTTGGGTAAATTGGGGTCGTTTGTCCGAGAAAGGTTTGGGGTCAGCTTCTCCATGGGTTCTAGGTCTTGGTCTAGGTGACATAGCAAGAGAGGCACTCACAATCATCCAACAACTCATAGCATCTCCTTCTTCGACTCCAAAAAATATATCAACTTCTACTGCTCCTCAAACTATTACAATGTTATTCCATAACTCAACTCAACATCATAATAAATGGGTGTTCCACATTTAGCTACATGCTTCATTCTAATATGTAGATCTCAACTACTCTAATCATCTTTCCTCCGGTCTGAACCTTCTCTTGGCAAAATGCTCTACTTCCTTGTAGCGTAAACTCATGTCATTAGACAAATCTAGGGACTTCATGGTGACTATCCTGGTTCACTGGATTCTTTGCTTCCTGGTTGGGCAGTTGTTAGCATAATGACCTAAATCCTTGCACCGGTAACATGTGATGTGACTCAGGTCCTTTTCCGTAGAAATTGGGTTCTTCTGGGTACACACGCTCTTTCTCTTCCTCGACTTCTTCGTTCCTATCAATTCTTCTATCTTTTGTGGATCAAACTCCACCTCTTCTGTCGGAAGTCTCCCAGATAATCATGGCTTTCCTTCGTGCAATACTGTGAAAGGTGTCCTTCTTTTCCACATGAGTAGCAAGCACGTGAGTCATATCTGTCTAGTCCTTCTCCATCAGGGTCGTCAATATCTTCCTCCATCGTGAATCCCCTTAAGGTTTCATCGAGGACTTCTTTCATTTCTTCTTTCTTCGGCTAGATAGATCGTTGCACCATGGGGTAAATGTGACACTGAGCAGGGTAGTGGGTAGTCCCTTCACACAAGAAACAAGTAATCTGCCTAGTTGGGAATTCTTCAGCTAGGTGACTTCCTTCACAATTTGGGCATTCCTCCTTGTGCTCCCCTGGGTGTGTCCTATTTCTCCACCAATCCTGCAGGCACAATTCTTCTTCTTCGGTTTGTCACCACGCTCTCGGATGAGACGGGATCTTAGCAGAGTCTTCTTGAATTCCTCCCAACTTTCTGCTCCTTTACATCCTTGTCTGGCTTGATGCATTTTCCACCATGTTGCAACACTTTTTGTAAAGTACCGAAGAGTGTATTGAACCTCATACATCCTTGCAACCAAATTTTTCCTGAAGTGATCCTCCATGTTTTGTATCCATAGCTCTGCCTCCGGTTGGGTCATCGGTCCAGAGACTACAAGTCTATCTTCAATCAACCTCTATTGGGTCCAAGGGTTTTGGGATGAGAGTCGGGAGATGGGAAGAGATACACTCAACACAAACAAAAGTTTTGAAAAGACGGTTTTGTTTTGTGGCCGTCGGAAAAACTTCAAACAAATGACGGCTCACAATCGTCGCATCTAACGTAAGTACATAACACGGTTTGGTCTTCTAAAGGTCAACATCTCCTCAAAGTCGTCAACTCTTCAAATCTTCGGAGTATCCACTGCTGTAGCTTCAACACTTCCAATGCAGGGTAAAATCCTCTTTACTCCAAAGTGATCCAATGGAAAAGGGTTTTGTCTAACTATTTAAGGTCAAAGGGAAAAATTTGACAAAGCTCAGAAAAAGAAGAGAGGTAAGAATCTTTTCAAAAAGAAAGGTTTAGAGAAATCCTTTCCTATGGGCTTGCTAGTTTCTAGGGTCACGTTCTACAGTCAACATGTGCTCTGATACCATCTTGTAGCGACCCGACCCAAATGGATCAAGTCTCTGTGCTTAAGTGTCATCCCTGGATCGGTATGCTGACACACACAGTACTCGAGGATTTATAACAGAGGTAAATCACATGTATAAAGTAACATAAGTACTATTACCTCAATCAATCATAGCGGAAGTAACAAGGTTGTGGAGTTCCATCAACACCAACGACAAAGTTGAGTGTAGACAGCGCAACCCTAACGTAACACTTACTCGTCGAATAAACCCTGCAACATGAGACGTTGCAGCCATGTAGGTCAGTACATTGAATGTACTGGCAAATTCACACTGTAGAATTAATGATGAACAATGCTTACAACTACATGCATATTTGGCTGGTGGAGGCTGTAAGGCTGTTTTTGCATAAAGCTGATTTTTCCGTACCACAAAGGAATGCATTTATTTAACTACTTTGTTAAATTTAAATCATGAACAATTGAGAATGGTTCCTCCATATCAATCCCAAACCAAAGTCATTATTAACCCAACAAATTAATTAAATAGAGTGTTGAGATCAACAAATAATCCACTTCTAGATACTCAAAGATGTCCATAACCGGGGACATGGCTACTCATGAATAGTTTGTACACTCTGCAGAGGTTTGTGCACTTTTCCCACAAGACTCGATCGCCTCCGTTGGATTTCTCGCACTGCATAGTGTTTGAGAAACGGATGACCGAGACACAGTCTTTCAGAAGCACTCACTCTTACCCCGGGTGGGCCGGTACATCTACATCCGCTACATCTGCTAGTCCACCACTGAAAGAGCTCACACAAGTTACTCATACTATGCCCGAGCCCATAATGGCTTGTGGCCGCACATAGAAGTTTCTAGGCATGAAAATATTATATGATCCCTTTGAGCCTGGGTGGCATTCCAATAGGATAATCACACGGTACCCCCGGGATTTCCTAGGACAACACTGGCAACCCCAGGTGTCTGGCAAACCACTGGTAACCTCAGGGTGCCACAACCAATCCACCCAGATGTGTATTAAATTACCACCTTAAAGTTTCCCTTAAATATCACTCACATCTTTCATGAAACTCTCATACCAATCCACGTCTACGAGCATGGCTAAGCATTAAGTAACAAAGCGTATACCCCCCTTGGTTGACCTCAAGTCAATGGGTTCCTACCTCATGAACTACAAATCATCATATTATATAACCAGTCCTACTCATGCAAGTGTTTGAGGATAGAACTAATAGAGTAAAACTGGGTATTGGAAAGTATGATCAAAGTGTGAACTTGCCTTGTATTGACGATGTAGATGATTCGCACTCAGAACTCGTGATAGATCTACTCGTCACACTCCGATCAATCTATCGTAAGCAACAATAGTAACCACACATAAGCAATCACTCAGAAGATCGGAAAGAACGAATAAAACACTTCAGAAAACTTCGAAAACAAGCGAATAACTCTTGTCATAGAAAACAATTTCTAACAATACCAAAATTAAGTGAATTTGGTCTTATCAGAAAGTTTAGGTCAAGAGCTTCGATTTGCAAAAAGAATAAACTAAATCAGAGTTATAAAACTCAAGTTATGATCAAAATAAGTTTGAATCTAAAACTAGTTGAATTCAAATTTTAAAACTTTCAAAAACTTGTTTAAGTTGTTTTACTGGAAAGAGGGGATCGCAACGAAGACATGGGCGTTGGTTTCGTTGGATTTGGACTAACGAGCAAAAAGTTATGGCCGTTTGAAGTTTAGGGGCTAATCTATAAAATAAAGTATTTATAGAGAGGTCCCTGGCCGAAAACTAAAAGAAAACGAAAAAGGTTAACGAGCGAACGCTCACTTTTTAAGCCTAACTAATGAACGTTCACTGAATAGCTAAACCAAAAAAAAAACAATCTAAAACAAAAACCTAACTAAACAGAAAACCGAGGCGATTTTTATTACCTAGGCGGTTTTTCTTCATAAACCGCGGGTTCGGGCGGTTCTTCGACGGGCCGATCGGGTCCGGGTCGGAGCGGACTCCGGCCGGCGGCGAGGGCAGCAGCTTCGCAGGTGAGCGGCAGCGGTGGCGGAAGCAGCGCGACTGCGGTGGCTGCGCGGGCGAGAGGCGAGGCGAGGGCATGCGAGGAGCAGCGGCGGGAGGCAGCGAGGCAGCAGCAGCAAGCAGCAGCGGTGGCAAAGTCGGTGGTAGCGGCGCGCGAAGCGAGTGGCAGCGGGGCGGCAGCTTCGGCCTTTATAGGCGGAGGGGAAGCCGTGGCGTGGGCGAGAGGCAGAGGCAAAGGCAGCGGGGAGTCCGGGACGGGGACGGCGCTCGCCGTGGAGGCGTCGGACTCCCTGGAGTCCGTCGGGAGCACGACGGGGACGACAGCGGCTGGCTGGGCCGAGGCCTGGCGCTTTGCTGGGCTGGCCGAGTTCGGTCCAGGAGATTTTTTTTAAACACATGCAGAAGAAATAAAACAAAATAAAAACAATATATTATATAGGCATATAATATATCAGAATTTTCAGAAAAACAAACCCTACAACATGAACATTTTTCTACAGTCAAACAAAATACTCACAAATTCTAATAAATCAAAAGGTGTTATTGTTGCAATAAAATCCAAAAAAATCATTTTAAAAATACCAAAGAGACTTCAAATTTATTTATCTCTAATTTTCTGTTGTAGGGAATCATGTTACCATATTTTCCATATTATTTATTTTTGGAGAAAATAATTTGAATAAAACCCAAATAACTCAATTTTTTTTAAATGAGTTACAGAAAATTTCAGAAAACCTCCAGCTCATATTTCCTATAATTTGAAGAAGTCATTTTATCTTCTCTCGGGAAAATCATTGAGTTGCATAAAGTTTCTGAATTGGAAATACTTCGAGAATGTAGTTCAAAATCTTTTCAAAACCCTTTTTCATTTAATAAATGGAAGAAGTCATCTTATCTTCACTCTAGGGTTTTGTGTTGAAAAGAAATTGAATTCCCGGAGATCAAAATGCAAAGTGAAAGTTTTGGGAAAGTCATTTTATTCCCTCTCATTTAACTTTCAAAAGTTTCAAATTTCACTCAATTTCACACAGCACACCAAACATCAATCAAAATTATCTATTTATTATAACATTCCAAAATTTAGAATTTTGGGATGTTACACCAAAACAAGGGCAAAAGTGTTTGGAAAAGTAGATACGTTGGAGACATATCATTGAGCATGAACATGATTAGATCATGTTTATTGCAATACGGTTGTTCATTTAAGTCAGAGAATAATGGTTATTCTGTTTACATGAAATACCTTCTATGGTCATGCACCTAATGTGAATGGTTTATTGAATCTCGGTCGTAGTGATACACATGTTCGTAACATTGATGCCAAAAGATGTAGAGTTGATAATGATAGTACCACTTTCTTCTGGCACTGTCGCTTCGGTCATATTGGTGTAAAGTGCATGAAGAACCTCCATGCTAATGGACTTTTGGAGTCACTTGATTTTGAATCACCTGACACATGTGAACCATGCCTTATAGGCAAGATGACTAAACCCCCTATTTTCTGGAACAATGGAATGGGCAAGTGACTTGTTGTAAATCACACATGCTGATGTGTGCGGTCGATGAGTGTTGACGCACGAAGTGGATATCGTTATTTTCTCACCTTCACCGATGAAGTGAGTAGATATGGGTATATTTACTTAATGAAGCATAAGTCTGAAATGTCTGAAAAATTCAAGCAATTTCAGATTGAAGTTGAGAATCATAACAAGAAGATCAAGTTCCTACGATCTGTTCAAGGGGAGAGTATCTGAGTTATGAGTTTGGCAATCACTAAAGACAAGGTGGAATCGTTTCACAGTTGACGCCACGTGGAACAACATAGTGTAATGGTGTGTATGAACGTCGTAATCGTACCCTATTGGATATAGTGCGATCTATGATGTCTCTTACCGATCTATCGCTATCATTTTGGGGTTATGCATTAGAGACAATTACATTCACATTGAATAGGGCACCATCTAAGCCCATGGAGATGACACCATAAGAACTATGGTTTGGCAAGAAACCTAAGTTGTTGTTTGGGGCTATGATGCTTATGTCGATAGGCTTCGGCCAGAAAAGCTCGAATCCAAAGTGGAAAATTGTGTCTTCATAGAATACCCAAACAAGATGATTGGGTATACCTTCTATCTCAGATCTGAGGGCAAAGTGTTTGTCGCTAGGAACAGGTCCTTTCTTGAGAAAGAGTTTCTCTCGAAAGAATTGAGTGGGAGGAAGATATAACTTGATGAGGTTGTCGAACCTTTACTTCAACTAGAGAGTAGCGCAGCACAAAAAGATGTTTCTGTGGCACCTACCTCAGTTGAAGAGAAAGCTAATGATGATGATCATGGAGCTTCAGATCAAGTTACTATCGAACCTCGTAGGTCGATAAGGGTGTGTACAACTTCTGAGTGGTAACCCTGTCTTAAAGGTCATGTTGTAGGACAACGATGAACCTATGAGCTATGAAGAAATGATGGTGGGCCCGAATTCCAACAAATGGCTGGAAGCCGTGACATCCGAGATAGGATCCATGTATGAGAACAAAGTATGGACTTTGGTGGACTTGCCCGATGATCGGCAAGCCATTTAGAATAAATGGATCTTTAAGAAGAAGACAGACGCTGATGGTAATGTCACCATTTATGAAGCTCGACTTGTCTCAAAGAAGTTTCTGGCAAGTTCAAGGAGTTGACTGTGATGAGACTTTCTCAATCATAGCGATGCTAAATTCTGTTAGAATTATGTTAGCAGTTGCTGCATTTTCCATTTATGAAATCCGGCAGATGGATGTCAGAACAAATTTTCCTTGACGATTTCCGTGAGGAAAGGCTGTATGTGATACAACCAGAGGGTTTTGTCGATCCTAAGGATGCTAAAAGGTATGCAAACTCCAGCGATCCTTGTATGCACTGGAGCAAGCATCTCGGAGTTGGAACATATGCTTTGATGAGGTGATCAAAGCATTTGGGTTTATACAAAGTTTGCAAGAAACTTGTATTTGCATGAAAGTGAGTGGGAGCACTACAACATTTTTCATAAGTATATGTGGATGACATATTGTTGATTAGAAATGATGTAGAATTTCTGGAGAGCTATGGACTATTGTTTGTGTGCAGCGTGCCCCCAGCGCCACCTAAGGTATTTTAAGGGGATAATTGTGTACACGAGGTACGTATGGTACCACCTTATGGGGCAGTCGGTAGGGGCGTAACTGCTAATCGAGCTCAGGTTCCCCTGAGCCGCCACCTTGTAGTGCGGAGCGAACATGTTTAGCCGTATATGTGGTCTTGATGACCGATGAACTGTTCGGCTTGAATAAGGCGCTTTGGACCTCGGCTGCTAGGGTTGTAGTGTCTTCCTCCGTACGGAGGGAGCACTCCATATTTCTGTTAACCGTAATGACGCGTGGTCCGGGAATTTTGAGCTTTAAGTAGGCATAATGCGGGACCACATTAAAGCGGGCGAATGCCATTCTTCCAAGTAGTATGTGATAGCCACTTCGAAAAGGAGCAATGTCGAAGATTAACTCTTCGCTTCCTAAGTTATCAGGAGAGCCGAATACGACATCCAATGTTAATGAGCCCGTGCAGCGGGCTTCTACGCCTGGTATCACTCCTTTAAAGGTAGTGCTGCTGGGCTTAATTCTTGACGGGTATATCCCCATCTAGCGGACAGTGTCTTTGTATATCAGACTGAGATTGCTGCCGCTGTTCATATGGACATGAGTAAGATGATATCCGTCGATAATAGGATCGAGCACTAGGGTCGCCGAACCTCCGTGGCAGATACTGGTTGGGTGATCCCTGCGATTAAAGGTGATCGGACAAGCCGACCATGGGTTGAACTTGGGGGCGATAGGCTCTATGGCGTAAACATCCCTGAGTGCGCGCTTGCCTTCCCTCTTGGGGATATGGGTAACGTAGATCATATTCACAGTTTTTACCTCCAGTGGAAATTTCTTCTGTCCCGCAGTGTTCAACTGGCGAGGCTCATCCTCGTCCTCACTTTGAGGTCATTTCCCCTTGTGTTCGGCGTTTAACTTGCCGGCGTACTTGAAGGCCCAACAATTTCGGTTGGTATGATTTGCAGGTTTATCAGGGGTGCCATGAATCTGGCAATTCCTTTCTAGTATTTCGTCCAAGCTAGATGGACTATGTCTATTGCCTTTGAATGGCTTCTTCCGTTGACCGGGTCTGGAGCCACTAAATCTGGCGTTCACTTCCGTGTCATCTATGCTTCCAGTATTGTTCTGACGCTTGTTCTTACTGTGCCATGGCTTGCCACTGCCATCCCTGACTTGGGAGGTGCTAGGGTCGCTGAAAAATACAGATCAATCATTACCATCACAATTTTTCTGTAGGTATGAACAAGAAAAAATATAGAGAAGAAAAATGAGAATGTATGGCTTTTTATCTATATTATTACTTAGTCAGTTTGTACTTGTCTAAAAAATAACAAAACATGTTAATATGTAGTGGAAAATGATAATTTTTTAAGACGATGTGTCTGTGTGGAGCATACCTCAATTTGTTCCTGCAGCACTTTGATGTAGTCTACATCAATATCCATTGTGCCTGAAGTATTTGTTTGCTGCATATTCAAGAAAAATCTTATTAATATGTCTGTATTGCACGACTTCTAGAGAATTGCTGCATAAATGCAATTATGAAATCTGAAATAACTAAGGTCCGAGTCAACGACAACTATGAAGGTTCTGAATTTCCATGGGCAACACTTCCAGTTTGGATTAGAATCGTCAGTTTTAGTTGCACAAATTGAGTTTTCCTCCCTCCCTATCTCTCTTCTTTAAAAGATCCTTAAGTATTTTCACATGCTTTGTAAGAGAATAGATATCTCAAATGGTATAAACATCGCATCGCCATCCACTTTAACTAATATTTTTAAATGATTGGGAAAACAAATAATGTGCAGCCGGCTACCCTTGCAGAATAATTCTTGCAGTGCATACAAACTACAGTAAAGCTCTGGCGACCATTGCATAATAGTTTTCTGAATCTTTCTTATCTAGCACAAGATCAAGCTTATGAATGTTCACTATGACTTCCTCTACTTTGCACATTGATATGGCTACATCTATTCGTTTAAGTCTAAACCCTAAGATATCTAGAAGGAGATTATGACCTCCTTGACCTGAACATCAGAAATCACAAAAATAAAATAAATTGTGCCGAAAGTTGCGCTTAGCCAAAAAAAAATTCTTCATAAACACATAGAACGGTTAGCAGAGCAAGCTTACATAATACAAAAATAAATTATGACATTATAAGGAAGAACACCAGATAAGCTATCAATCATGATCTATGAATATTCTGCCCTGTAATGCAAAATTTCACGAAATAACATTTTCCCTGTTATTTAAAAGCAAGCGTATAAATTGAAAACTTGGGGCCAATTACCTGATAGATATTTCTTATGGTTATATTGTTGTCCATCCAAGAAAATCTGAATTAGTACTTGGAAAGGGCATCTGTTCCATCATAGGAATTTGGGAGGCAGATGTTCCAAGCTGACCTGACCTTGTGTAGCACCAAGTGAAAGAATCGAGACCAAATGAAAAATATAGATGAAGATGCAATCAGTACCTACCTTATGAATCATGCCCTCTTACATGAGGATGCAGGGCCTTAACATAAAACCAACCTTGTCGGTGCTGACAGACAATGGGCACATGCGTCGTCTGGTTTCCTGTGATCACGAGCAAGTGCCATATGCACATTGGTGTGAGGAGGTCCTTGATGCTATGGAGGTTGACAAAGGACGCAGGGCGCTACTCCTGCAGTACGCCCCGGTAATCGGTGTCAAACCTTGGGTAGAACCACAAGATGTTGTTCTGCACCACGATCAAGTACGACGCCAAACACGCCTTGTTGTTCATGTGCACCTGCTGATAGACACAATAGCCAATAATCAAGTTTTGTTGATATGAGCACTCAAAATATTTGAAAGCAAACACAGGGACAATAATAGGACAGAGCCATCAGAAATAGCTTGTTCTCACTGCGAACTGTAGAACAAATGTGTAACCTTAGTAGCCTTAGAATATTGTAAACAAACGAAGATCTCTAATTATAAGAGGAATAATGTAACCAGAAAGAAGTCCAATTTAACAGCAAACGTAAAATATTATTGCTAAGCATACTAAAGAAAGGAAAACATCTGATTTATCATTAACGGTCTCTTAGAAAAACAACCAGAAAAGAAAGTACTATACAGATTGTGGTATGTGTTTATTAGCCCAAGTAAAATGATTTGCTCACTTAGAATCCTTCGCATAAAGTCATGAACCATAGTTCCATACATTTTTATTTGTCTGATACACCTCTCCTCATTTAATAAATGGATCCAGCTCTGAAATATATATACTAATGGTTAACACAAAAGTAGAGTAGTCCCTTTGGAAAGAGCAAAAGGGAATATAAGCACAGCTAAAATATATACCATTCATGCCCTGTCTCAAAACCTCGATCAATGCCAGCATTTAAGATCCAAACACCCTACAATCGTGTAATGCAATAGCAAAGAAAATCTGAATAGTACCAAGTACTACTTATGTTTTTCCACCTTCATTCTTCAGCATGTCCTCTCTTCTGCCTCCCTATCCTACAATACAAAAACCAAGAAATAGAGCAATTAATCATAAGTGTGCAGCAATAAGACCAGAAAGATTGGGACAATTGAACTAATAGTAAGCAGGAGACATGATGAAGATCAATAATTTACAGACATCTTGTTCAAACATGCAATGATAGCACCATTGCAGTACTGCTGCAAGTATTGATCACTAATCACAATATCATGACAAAATGTTCATGTGGCCATTCTTATCCCAAGATATGCCACCTTCTTCTATGTGGCATGTTCTAATGCAATTATGGACCAAGAATATGTCCTAATTACTTGCGAGCACTACAAGATAATTAGAGAACATGCAAGTATGTGCTAGCGAATCAATTATATGTGCAGACACAAAAGAGAAAGTAGATACCCAGCCAATTAGCTAAAACTATAAAAAAACAAGCAGTTAAATACCTGACTATACTTCCACTGAAACTATTGCAGCATAAGCATGTATGGAAGAAGAGAAGTCAGAGGAGGGGAAGGATCATGGAGATGCACTGTTGTCGCTGGAGTTGAAACGGCGCAGACAAGGAGCAGCGAACTACGGGACGAGGAGGACGTGCAGGTGGAGAGAAGCATGACGTTGCCCCCTTCCCCTCCTATCGTGGCCGCTGACCCATCACCAGCCAACAGCCTTGTTGCTGCTTCCCTCACCTCCGTCTTCCTCAGCCTCAACTGCGTGGGCCCAGCTCCAGATCCTCTGACGCGACCTGGAGCCACGGCCAATGGGAGAGTAACAGAGGATGAGGTCGGCGTGATGAGGAAGAGAAGCGGCGAGGATCACATCGAAACTTCACCAACCGCCATGCCGCACCTGAGCCGGCGCAGGGCTCGGCTGGCGGTGACCCTCTCCCATCCGACGACGTACCTCCTTCTCCTCTTTCTCCCTCCTCTCCTTCCGTCTTTTCCCTCTCATCTTCTCTCTCTCCCGTAGATCGAATTGAGCACCGTCGCCCTTGCCCTTTGCATGTAGGTCGTAGCTACTGCAGGGGAAGCTCGTCCATGTCCGCACACCTCGGATACGTGGTGGAAGAGATGCTAAAGAGGGGGTGATGTCTACACACGCTTCTATTCTTGTAGACTATGTTGGGCGTCCAAGCGCAGAGGTTTGTAGGACAGCAGCAATTTCCCTCAAGTGAATGACCTAAGGTTTATCGAACTCAGGGAAGTAGAGGTTGAAGATGGTCTCTCTCAAGCAACCCTGCAACTAAGATACAAGAAGTCTCTTGTGTCCCCAACACACCTAATACAACTAGGAGTTGTATAGGTGCACTAGTTCGGCGAAGAGATGGTAAAATATGGATGATAGGAGTGGCAAAGCAAAGTAATATAAATCTGTAATAAAAAGTGCAGCAAGCAAACAAGTGGTAAACGTGAGCACAAATGGTATTGCAATGGTGGAAACAAGGCCTAGGCTTCATACTTTCACTAGTGGCAACTCCCAACAACATTAACATAGTCTAATCACATGATATTTCCCATAAAACATGCAATGGAGACGCACTCGGAGGTCATTCCTTTGTGGTCAAGAGAGGACGAGAATTATGTAGGGCTATAAAAGCACACCTCAAAGTTCGTAGTTCTCAATCTATGGATTTCCCAATGTCACCGCGGCCATCCAAAGAGAGTACCACAATCAACACAACATATCTCCAGGATAGTCAAAGACAAGCACCAAGAGACTCTCAATCTTCAATCAACACACAAAAGAGGAAATCACTCATGAAAATATTCTTCTAATCCATGTCCAATAGACCGCTGTCACCTTGGTCTCGGGGATTATACTAGATAAAGACAAGTGAGTACATCAATTCAATACATAGAGGAAGGAGAAATATCATGGGATCACCCTAGATTAACATAGCCTATGATCACAACGAAGATCACATCATGGGAGAGAGAATTGACCACATAGCTACTGGTAGAAACCTCAGCCCCGAGGAGGAACTACTCCCGCATCATGGAGGGAGGAAGCAACGTCGATGGAGATGAATCCGGGGGCACTTCCCCGTCCCGGCAGGATGCCGGCACAGGAATTCTGGTCCCCCGAAACTTGGTGGCGATGGCGGCGGAGATCGGAATTGCTTCTGGAGAAAAGGGTTCTGGAATAAGGGTTTCCGTGACGGGAGAATAAATAGGAGGCCAAGTAGGGCACCAGAGGAGGTGGGAGCCCCCCAGGCGCCCCCCCGGCGCGGCCAGGGGTGGGGCCGCGCCATCAGGGCGCCTGGGGCCCCTCTGGCCCCCCTCTGGCCCCACTTCTGGCACATGGGAGCTTCTTCAGCGCTGATTTTTTATATTTTTTTCTCGGAATTTTTCTGGCAATTTAAGTAATGGGAAAACCTGAAATACAAAAACAGCAGAAAACAGAAACTGGCACTGGGGTGCACTGAGTTAATAGGTTAGTCCAAATATGATCAAAAGTGTATGAAAGTGTATCAAAATCATAGCAATATCACCCAAAACATGCATGGAGCAAGCATAAATTATAGATACGTTTGGGACGTATCAGGGGGGGCAACAGACGCGGGAAGATGGAGGAGGAAGCGAGCGAGGCGGCTAGAGTTCGTGGGAGAACAGGGGAGGTGTCGCAGGATATCCACGGTCACCTATGGGACCAGGAGGCCCCTTGCTAGTTTGGCACGGGGACGTCCTATTACACAAAGAGCAGACCAGCGCGACACAGCGCGTCGGGTATCCCACAAGAAATTTACCCAGGTTCGGGCCACCATGAGGCGTAAAACCCTACTCCTGCTTTGGTGGATTGATGGTGGAATGGAGGTGGTGGAGCGTAGTACACTCGCCCGGCAAGGGTTGCCCTAGGCAGCAGCGACTACGCGCGTACGGGTGTGTGGGTCCGTCTCCTTTCCAACCCTTTGTACAATTGCCATGGGCCTCCTTTTATAGATCATGGGGCGACCATAGTGGCAAAGTAGTCATTATGCACTAATATGATAGCAAACAGTGCTATCATACCTAACTCTGCGGGCTGACAGGGTGCATTAAAATGCACCGCTTAGTGTCACATCACTGGTTGCCCAGCAAGGCTAGCCGAGCTATCTTGCCAGCTCCGTGCCTGTCTTCTTGACACGTCACAGGACGGGTGTCATCAGCGGGTTCTCCTTGTAGGGAAAGGCTGCCATGTGGCTAATGGCTGCCACTTAATCATCTTGTGGCTTGACACTGGCATTGATTGACGACATGGGTCGTGCTTGAGTGTTTGGTGAGGTGGTTTTGCCGCCGCGAGCTCCCGGCAGGCCCTGCCGGAGTGTTTCTGTTATCTGCTTCCGGGGGTGGCCTCGCCCCTTGCCGGGCTCGCCTGCTCGGTAAGGGAGGCCCTTTTCTTGGTGATGTCTTGCTTCTCCGGCTTGGCCTGGGTCTATCTGATCCAAGATGGTACCCTGAATCTCTTGGTCTCTTATACATCTTGGCCTGGTCTTGGCTTGTCTGTGCACGAGTCAGGGAAAACACATGCCCCTGTATATTTTCCCCGACATAATCTCCCGGGCCCGAGCCACACGTGTGACTAGGCACGTTGGGTTAGGCCAAAAACAGTGCACAGACACGTGGCAGGAGAGAGCTGAGGGTTCCGGTTTCGTTATGATGACTTGCCACCCCATACATCCACTTTGCGCAATTACTGCGTGTCGTGGGATCGTGGGGCTGTTGCAGTTAGGGTAAAAACAGTAACTTTCTAAAGCGTCGCACCTCTGTTCCGCAGGCTGCCGCCGAGGGAAGTAAGAGGGCGGTGGAGCTGAACAAGAAGCGGAGCAAAGACTTCGTCTTCATTCCATCGAATCTGAGTGGCCCCGTCCACCAAGCGAGGTACGAATATCTGTGGGGGAGAGCCATCGATAAGGGGCATGGAGCGCCCGTAGTTTATGCGGGGAAGGACAATCCATAAAACTCTTATCATTTCTTCTGTGCTTACTTCATATGCGGCCTCTGTCCCCCCTTCTCTAAATTCTTTGAGGCGATCACGAACATCTATGGGTTCCGCCTCATTGACTTCACGCCAAATGCAATGGCGACCATGTCCATTTTTGCGCATCTATGCGAGAACTTCATTGGAGTCAATCCTAATGTGGATCTATTCCGGCACTACTTTGTCCCGCAGGTAGAGAGCAAAGTCAACCGCTCTGGGATCATTAGATGGATGCCTCGTGCGGCGAGGAAAGTTTGGGATTACATCCCTGGATTCCAGCATGAGAGGTGGGAAGAATGGAGGAGAGATTGGTGCTGGATTGAGGATAAGGATCTCCCCGACTTCTGTGAAGCGTGAAAGGAGTGCGTCGAGCGCAGCAAGGCATGGAGCGCCAAAGGCCTCACCGAGGACAGGTTGTGCCCGACAATCAATAGGATCACTCGTCTGGCGGCTGCCGGGTTAACCATTGAGCATGTGGGGGCAGATTTTCTTCTCTGCCGCATCTCACCGTTGTAGGAAAGGGATAGGACTGCGTGGTTGTATGTAGACGCAGCAGACAGGATGAGGTTGCTGCCAGGTCTGGCCAACAACTTGTTAGTTTATGGCCACAGCTGGTTGTGCGACCAGCTGTTCGGCTGCTTTGAACTGTTCAAGCTCGCGGCAACTGTCATCCCTCTAAACGTCAACTCTACCCGAGATCAGATACTGAAGTGGATGCCGGAATGCAATGCCGTGGGAGTATCGAGCAGTTGGCAGCTACCCACCCTAGACGAAGAGCTTTAATGGTTGAATACCCTGGTGGAGAAGGCCGCCACGGTTGAAACTGGAATGTACAAGCACACCTCGACTATGGAGGTGGCGTACATTTTGAAGAGAGTCAAGGAAGACAAGGCCATCCGCCTCGCAGAGGCGGAGAAGGCTGCAAAGGCCGGGAAGGGCAAAGGAAAAACTAAGGACAGGAGCTCTTCCCCCAGCGGAAGTGACGTGCAAACCACGGAAAGGGCTGCCGGGAATATCTTTGTCGGGCTAGATGCTTTAGCCACGACAGCAATGGAGCTTCAGGAGGAGGAAAAAGAGGAAGAAGACCGGCGAGGCGGCCGGGCTCGAGGAGTGGTTAGCGGCTGGGCCGCAAGCCCCTGAGCCAGACCTTGAACAACGCACCCGCAGGTGTGCCACTGCTCAAGGGGCGGCGGCCCCCAAACCTCCTGCCAAGAGGGTAAAGAGGACCACCACCAAAGCTACGAAGGCTGAGGCGCCGTGTCGTCAATCTCCTCGTCTTGCCCAGGCCAAAGGCCCCTCCGCCCAGCGCTCGTCTGATGTGGAGGTGGAGTCCAGCTCTCTCTCCAGCTTGAGCTCCTCGCAGAGCTTATCTTCTCCAGAGCCCCCGGCGCCATGGCAAGCACCGAAGCTATCGGGGAGCTCTGCTTCCCCGCCTCCGAAGAGAAGATGGGAGTCTCCACCTCCCGTGGAGTTCAATTTGAACTCCATGCTCATTGCCGAAGATTAAGGAGGATTTCCGCTTCCCATGGGTAGCTTGCATATCTGATTTATTTTTGCCGACTGACCTCTTGTCCTTGTTGCTGGCAAGGAAGTGGAGGAGGACACAAAAAACCTTGTCTTCCACCCCCGGAAGAGGCTCCGGCGCCTTGGGTCGTTGAAGGGTCTGGAGAGCTCGACCTTGGTGGGGGACGATGTGGATGACCCTGTGCTGAGCCCCCAGCTCGAGAGCAGAGACTTGGTTCCTCCCGCCGGGGGTAATGGGGACGACATCCATGTCTCCCTGGCGGAGGGAGAGGCGAGACGTCCCAAGACGAGCCCCCCTTAGGGACACACCTCCCCCGCTGCTCAATCCGAAGAGACCCCCGCGGAACCGCGAGTAGACGAGGTCGCGCGAAAGGCGGCCGTGATGACCACTGCAGAGGCTGAAGTCCATGGCCCGGCACCAACTGCTGCCGGGGAAACAAAGGTTTCCGCCTGGTAGACTCCTCCACGTACTTTGCTTATTCTCCTCTTCTATTTTCTTCTCTCTTTCTTTTTTTACTAGTCCTTCCATATGCAGCTTCCCGAGCCGAAGAAGCAGACCCACTGAAGTTGACGGTTGATATAGGAAGGGCCGCCACAGACGTGGCTGCGGGGCTTGCTACTGCCGTGGGGCAGGAACTTGCTACCGGGGATGCCCATGGTTCCTTGGCGGTAATGGTGCACTCCTCGGTGGGGGCCCCGGTAGGGGGAGTGGTTGTTGTGATGAAGATCCCACTCCAGACCATGGGCCCATTTCCCGCCACCTGGGTCACTGCTGCGACACCGCCATCCTCTTCGAGCACGCTATCCATGGTGCTATCGTCGCCTAGAGCCAAAGCCCCCAGCCTGTCCCTAACAACGAATGCTGAGCTTGATGAAGAGCTTCAGCACCTCCTTGCCCCACTCTACCAGGGTGCGGAAGAGACCGACGACTCTACTGCCATTGCCATGGACTGAGCTTTCGTGGAATCCATAGTGCCGGGTGTGAAGGAGATGCAGGCCCGGCACCACCAGAGGTGGCAGGTGCTCAAGGAGCGGCGCGAATCTGCCGCCAAGGTGGATCAAAAGCTGAAGGATAAGGGCCTGAAACTGCGCGGGTGGAATGACAAACAGCTCAAGGTGATCATGAGGCAACGGGAGATGCTTCAGATGGCGGGAGAACACATCACGGCCCGTGAGGTGTGCCTGGCAGACCACAAGGCATCTCTGGATGCTAGAGTGCGAGAGATCTCTCTCCAGGAGGAAAAACTTGAGGCCACTCTCTGCGCCATGGATGAAAGCCTGGAAGCTCTTGTGCAGCAGCGTACCAAGGAACTGGAGGATATGCACGGAGCTGCACTGGATGCTCTTGCTGCTGACTATGCTGGCCAACTGAAGAAGATTATTGATGATCAGGCTATTGCATTTGCCGCCAAGGATGACCTTGACAAGCAGGTGGCCAGACTGAATGAGGATCTCGCCGGGAGTGCCAAAGAGGTAGAGGTGCTCAAAGAGAAAGCTCAACAGGCTGAGACCCTCTTGGCCGATGTACAGTCGCAGCTCTCCTCCAAGACTCAGAGCCTTGAAACTTCCAATGGAAACATCTCGGACTTGAAGGTGAGGATCAACACGCTGGAACGTTCGGCGGAATCACTTGAGTCCCACCAGTAGTTGATGTCCAAGGATTTGGAGGCCGCCCAACGTCTCTGGCAAGATGCAGAGGACAAGCTGAAAAATTATGCTGACACGGTTAAACCCTGGACCAAGCGCCTGATCGACATGGCCAAGCGCCTTGGTGCCCAGGCTAAGGCGATGGGCATGGACGACCCAGTCTTCTCTGTCGGCTGGCACGAGGTCCCCAGTGCCAAGCTGGGACTCTTCTTCAATGAGTTGATCGAGAAGCTAAAAGTGCACGGAGAGGGGAGGGCAGAGCGCTTTGCGACCGAGTCTCGGAGGCTTGCCCATGATGCCATCTTCATGGTCTTAAGCAATTTCGCCTGCCGTCATCCGGACCTCGACCTCGACGACGGATTCAGGGTGCCACTAGCGGGTGCCGACATCGCGGCCACCAAGGAGAAGGTTACGCCCCGTGCCGACAGGGTTCTTCAAGTTTGAACTACTGCACCTGGTCATTAGGCTAGATATTGGGCCTCTGCTGCCCTGTAATGAATCATAACATATATTTTGCGTTTAGTTACTCTATCTCTCATGTTTGTGTGGAACTGACATCTCTAACTGGATTCTAAATGCGTGTTTATCCCTTTGAGCTATGTATGTTTGCGTTCATATGATCGATCCCTATGTATGCTCCGGATGCCTGCCGGTACCATATTGCTGCGTTGGTCTTAAGGGTCCAGCCCTTATCAGTCATCTTGGCATGGATGTGTCCCGGCAGGTTTTTCCTGGGTAGTTCTCGATGCAGACTCTCGTCCTGCGAGCATGGCTCTGGACATAACGATGGTGCGATCAAAGAAACTAGCCAAGGTTCCGTTGCACGAGGGTGGTCACGATGCGAACTCTCACTAGAGTTAAGGGATAAACGACTGCAAAATTCTGAAAAATAACAATGGGACGAGGTATCGTAAACTTAGCTTTCATCTTGAGCTTCTTTTCCCTCTGTCGGGCAGCATACGCCTGGTACGCTCGTAGCGCCCGGAGGCGCAGGATGTAACCAAATGGTCTCTTCGCTCCCGGTAGGGCGCGATATGTATTTCTTGTGGCTGGCAGTGCACCGGGGCACAACGTCGGACTTCTCTAGTCGTCCTCCCTCTTTCTCCTTCTCCTTCAAGTCAGCGTGGCGGCTGCCATTGCATGGGTCATCCCGATGCAGGCAACCTCGCCGAGGTACACTTGCCGGGGTGTCTGTCGATGGACTCATACCAGCGTTTCGCTCGGGATTACCCATGATAAGGGAAATACTGAACTGAGCATCGCGCGGTAATAATCGACGTCGACGACTCCAGGGCTAATGCGACTCGACTGTTGTCGAAGGGAAGGGACGGAGAGGAGGGAGCTCACGCCCGCATGCCTCGTGTCCCATCTCCAAACGGCGCACGAATGGTAGGTACACCATTTGGACAGCCGGGACGGGGCAATTTCTTCTAAGGGCGATCTTAGCCACAGCCGCGGCCACGACGAGGTGCGATGGCCGACAATGGGGTGTGGGGACAACCCTACTTAATCTCCGCGTCTTTGCGGGCGCCATGGCCGATGGCGATGAGGATGACGCGCTGCGCATGCTTTCAGGTTCGCGCAAGCGAGACCCCCTACCTGGAGCGCCAAAGATATCATGGGATATCCGCAGCCACCTATGGGACCAGGAGCCCCCTTGCTGGTTCGGAAGGGGGATGTCGCGTTGCACACAGAGTAGACCAGCATGCAGCAGCGCGGCGGGGAGTACACAAGCAATTTACCCAGGTTCGGGCCTCCACGAGGTGTAAAATCCTACTCCTGCTTTGGTGGATTGATGGTGGAATGGAGGTGGTGGAGCGTAGTACACTCGCCCGGCAAGGGTTTCCCTAGGCAGCAGCGACTACGCGCGTACAGGGGTGTGGGTTTGCCTCCTTTCCAACCCTTTTTACCATTGCCATGGGCCTCCTTTTCTAGATCAAGGGGCGACCACAGTGGCAAAGTAGTGATTATGCACTAATATGATAGCAAACAGTGTTATCATACCTAACCTTGCGGGCTGGCTGGGTGCATTTAATGCACCGCTTAGTGCCACATCACTGGTTGCCCAACAAGGTTTTCCGGGCTATCTCGCCAGCTTCGTGCCTGTTTTCTTGACACGTCGCATGATGGGTGTCATCTGCGGGTTCTTCTTGTAGGGAAAGGCTGCCATGTGGCTAATGGCTGCCACTTAATCATCTTGCGGCTTGACACCGCATTGATTGATGACGTGGGCCGTGCTTGAGTGTTTGGTGAGGTGGTTTTGCCTTCGTGAGCCCCCGGCATGCCCTGCCGGGGTGTTTATGTTATCTGCTTCCGGGGGTGGCCTCGCCCCTTGCCGAGCTCGCCTGCCCGGCAAGGGAGGCCCTTTTCTTGGTGATGTCTTGCTTCTCCGGCTTGACCTTGGTCTCTCTGATCCAAGCTGGTACCCTGAATCTCTTGGTCTCTTGTACATCTTCGCCTGGCCTTGGCTTGTCCGTGCACGAGTCAGGGGAAAACACATACCCCTATATATTTTCATCGACAGGAGGGGATTTGGCTCGGGGAGGGGGGGTGTGGGAGATGCGGGTCGCTCGCTCACTGTTTTTTCATACTCGCTCACAGTGCACTATTCATAGTTGATGTGGACGATGTGGTTGTGCCTAGAACCCATCTCATCCTTTATAAGTTCAATGGAATGATGAAAGAGATGAAGGCTAGTTTAGATGCAAACTTTCTTAGTGTGCTTACTCTTTCTTCTACTGTTAATGGCCACGTGCTTCACAAAATAGAAAGATAAGTGATCTGGACAAGAAATTCTCTCTTTGCCACCAAAAAGAAGAAGATGATAATACCTAGATCTATCCGTGTTTTATGCCTATCTAAGGGCGTTAAACAATAGCGCTTGTTGGGAGGCAACCCAATTTTATTTTTTATTTTTACTTTTTGGTTCTGTTTTTCAAGTTTCACACATTATTACTTCTGTAGTAATTGTGTTTTGGTGTTTTAATTAGTGTTTGAGCCAAGTAAGACCTTTGGGATGATTTACAGTGATCGTTGATTTGATTTTGCTGAAAAACAGAAATGTTTGCCCCAGTGCAGAAAATTCAATAATTCACTGGAACGTCATAACCTTCTGAAATTTTACAAAAAAATTGATATACAAATTCCCACGTCTTCCAAATTTTTTTAAAATAGAGTTACAGAATTATGCGAAGTTTTTAGATTGCTACAGAATGTTTTGTTGTTGACATATTCTGTTTTCTACGTGTTGTTTGCTTATTTTGATGCATCTATGGCTAGCATCGGGGGGTTTGAACCATGGAAAAGTTGGAATACAGTAGATATTAAACAAATATAAAATTATAATAACATCATAACAATACCTTGAGTGGTTATTTGCTTTGTTTTACTAACGGAGCTCACGAGATTTCTGTTGAGTTTTGTGTTGTGAAGTTTTCAAGTTTTGGGTAAGGATTTGATGGACTATGGAATAAGGAGTGGCAAAAGCCTAAGCTTGGGGATGCCCAAGGCACCCCAAGGTAAAATTCAAGGACAGCCAAGAGCCTAAGCTTGGGGATGCCCCGGGAAGGCATCCCCTCTTTCGTCTTCATCCATCGGTAACTTTACTTGAGGCTACATTTTTATTCACTACATGATATGTGTTTTGCTCGGAGCGTCGTGTATGATATGAGTCTTTGCTTTTTATTTTGTCACAATCATCCTGGATGTACACATCTTTTGAGAGGGACACGCTTCAATCGTGATTTATTAGAATACTCTCTGTGCTTCACTTATATCTTTTGACCTGGGCAATTTTTCTCTAGTGCTTCAGTTATATCTTTTTAGAGCGCGGTGGTGGCTTTATTTTATAGAAATTGTTGAACTCTCTTGATTCATTTATATTATTTTGAGAGTCATTAAGAACAACATGGTAATTTGCTTGGGTTATGAATTTATTCCTAATATGATAGGCATCCAAATGAGTTATAATAAAAACTTTCATATATAGAGCATTGAATACTGTGTGAAGTTTGACTTCTTGTAATTGTTTTGAGATGTTAAGATGGTAATATTAGAGTCATGCTAGTTTTAGTTTGTGAGGTTAAATAAATAATTGTGTTAAGGTTTGTGATTCCCATGGCATGCACGTATGGTCTCCTAACTATGTAACCGAATTGGAGCACTTTGTATTTTGAGTGTTTGTCTTTGCGTGAAGGCCGGGGGCGCACGATGGTTAACTCCTACCAACCTCCCCCCTAGGAGCATGCGTCGTAGTACTTTGCTTCGAGAGCTAATAAAAAAATTCGCAATAAGTATGTGAGTTCTTTATGACTAATGTTGAGTCCATGGATTATACGCACTCTCACCCTTCCACCTTGCTAGCCACTCTAGTGTCGTGCAACTTTCGCCGGTGCATAAAACCCTCCTTATGCTTTCCTCAAAACGGCCACCATACCTACCTATTATGGCATTTCCATAGCCATTCCGAGATATATTGCCATGTAACTCCATCGTTCTGTTTATTATGACACGCATCATCATTGTCATATTGTTTTGCATGATCATGTAGTTGACATAGTATTTGTGGCAAAGCCACCGTTCATATTTTTTATACATGTTACTCTTGGTCATTGCACATCCCGGTACACCATCGGAGGCATTCATATAGAGTCATATCTTTGTTCTAGTATCGAGTTGTAAGTAAATGAAAGTGTGATGATCATCATTATTAGAACATTGTCCCATGTGAGGTTATCAAAAATAAAAGAGGCCAATGAAGCCCAATAAATAAAAGAGGCCAAATAATCCCACAAAAAAAGAGGACAGAGCCCAAAATAAAAAAAAGAGAGAAAAAGAGAGAAGGGGCAATGTTACTATCCTTTTCCACACTTGTGCTTCAAAGTAGCACCATGTTCTTCATGATAGAGAGTCAACTATGTTGTCACTTTCATATATTACTAGTGGGATTTTTTCATTATAGAACTTGGCTTTTATATTCCAACAATGGGCTTCCTCAAATGCAATAGGTCTTCATGAGCAAGCAAGTTGATGCACACCCAGTAGTTGTCTTTTGAGCTTTCATACACTTATAGCTCTAGTGCATCTGTTACATCACAATCCCTACTCACTCATATTGATATCGATTGATGGACATCTCCATAGTCCATTGATTTGCCTAGTTGATGTGAGACTTTCTCCCTCCTTTTGTCTATTACCACCTTCTATTCCACCCATAGTGCTATATCCATGGCTCACGCTCATGTATTGCATGAAGAGTTGAAAAGGTTTAAGAATGTTAAAGTATGAAAACAATTGCTTGATTGACATCGGGATAGGCATAATTTATACTTCGTGTTAAGAAGAGGGAGCATAAATGACTATATGATTTTGTGGGGATAACTTTCTTTAGCCATGTTATTTTTGAAGCTTCCTAGATTACTTTTCAGTATGCTTGAAGTATTATTGTTCTGATATTGATACACTTTTATTTTGAGTCTTATGAATCTGAACATTCATGCCACAATAAATAATATTGCATTGCTAAATATGTTGGGTAGCATTCCACCTCAAAAATTCTGTTTTTATCATTTACCTACTAGAGGACGAGCATGAATTAAGCTTGGGGATGCTTGATACGTCTCCAACGTATCTATAATTTTTTATTGTTCCATGCTATTATATTATCTGTTTTGGATGTTTTATATGCATTAATATGATTTTTTATATTATTTTTGGGACTAACCTATTAACCCAGAGCCCAGTGTCAGTTTCTGTTTTTTCCTTGTTTTTTTAGTTTCGCAGAAAAGCAATATCAAACAGAGTCCAAACAGAACGAAACTTTATGAGGATTTTTCTTGGACCAGAAGACATCCGGAGGACTTGGAGTACACGCCAGGGGATCTACGAGGCGGCCACAAGGGTGGAGGGCGCGCCCTGGGGGGTAGGGTGTGCCCCCTACCTTGCAGGCCCCTCGTGCCTCCCCTGACCCACTTCTGCTTCCTATAAATTCACATATATTCCAGAAACATCAGAACATCCATCGAAACCACTTTTCCACCGCCGTAACCTTATGTTTCTGCAAGATCCCATCTGGAGGATTTTTCTGGTATTCTACCGGAGGGGGATTTGACCATGGAGGGCATCTACATCAACCCTATTTCCCTTCCGATGAAGTGTGAGTAGTTTACCACAGACCTACGGGTCCATAGCTAGTAGCTAGATGGCTTCTTATCTCTCTTTGATCCTCAATACCATGTTCTCCTTGATGTTCTTAGAGATCTATTCGATGTAATCTTCTTTTGCGGTGTCTTTGCCACGATCCGATGAATTGTGGATTTATGATCAGATTATATATGAATATTATTTCAGTCTCTTGTGAATTCTTATATGCATGATTTGATATCTTAGTAATTCTCTTCGAACTATCGGTTTGGTTTGGCCAACTAGATTGGTTTTTCTTGAAATGGGAGAAGTGCTTTGCTTTGTGTTCAATTTTGCGGTGCTCAATCCCAATGACAGTTCGGGGACATGGCATGTATTGTATTGTTGCCATCGAGGATAACAAGATGGGTTTTTCATCATATTGCTTAATGCGTTACTCTGTTCTTATGAACTTCATACTCTAGATGCAGAATCATTTGGGTCGATGTGTAGAGTAATAGTAGTAGATCCAAGCAGGAGTCGGTCTACTTGAAACAGACGTGATGCCTATATTCATGATCATTACCTTAGATATCATCATAACTTTGCGCTTTTCTATCAATTGCTTGGCAGTAATTTGTTCACTCACCGTAATATTTGCTATCTAGTGAAAGCTATGGCCCCCGGGTCTATTTTCCATCTTATAAGTTTCAGATCAACTATTTTGCAATCTTTTACTTTTCAATCTATAAACCAAAAAACCCAAAAATAGTTACTTTACAAGTTATCTATCTCCATCGGATCTCACTTATGCAAATAACCGTGAAGGGATTGACAACCCCTTTTTGCATTGGGTGCAAGTTGTTTGATTGTTTGTGCAGGTATTTGGCGATTTTTGCGTAATCTCCTACTAGATTGATACCTTGGTTCTCAAACTGAGGGAAATACTTACTCTACTTTGTTGCATCACCCTTTCCTCTTCAAGGGAAAAACCAATGCAAGCTCAAGAGGTAGCACCAATCTAGCCAAGAATCAGGAAAGCTTAGAGCGGATAGTTGAGGATAAGATGTACAATCTTGATGTCAAGATCACAGAGGTACACTCTTTAGTGGAGAAGGTGAGAGATGATGCTGATAGTGGTGATGACAAACAGACAACTGAGAGGTTTCAGACAGTGCCCAGGGCACCCAGATCTTTAGTCGTGCCACCTCTAGTTTCTACTCCACCAGCTGAGCAGACATCAGCTAAAGCCTTTGTCGATGCACTCATCTCAATGCTATCTATGCACACTGGATCTGCCAGCTAGAAGTCACCTTCAGGAGCTGCCAAGGATCGCGGGTGGAGAGACGCAAAGCTCTATACCTTTTTCAAACGTTTTGCTACTTGTTGCCAAAGCGGGAGAAATAGTATAGATCATTAGACTTCGAGAGAGAGTGTCTCGCTTTTGCTCGTTGGTTTGTGTTGAGTTTTTGCTACTATTTACATTTGAGTCTGCTACTTTGTTCATTTGTGTGTGAGATACTACGTTGGTTACGTGTGATTGATCATACTATGCTACATGCGTTGCTTAATTTATCTCTATCATTATTTGTGTATGATCATTCACTTATGTTTTTGGTGATGCGTGCTTATTATTACAGTCATATCATTTTGTGCGCTCCACCAAGTTGTATATGACATGGAAGAGTGACCCATGATCCTGATCGATTGTGCATTTGCATTGAAACGCAAATTTTAAATAATGCACAAATTTAGGGGGAGCTCATACTTATCACATACTTCCCAAAGCGATGATGTATTTCATTCGTTTAATCTTTTGTCGAATCTTTGATCTATATGTTGTCATCAATTACCAAAAAGGGGGAGATTGAAAGTGCAATTAATACATAGATGGTTTTGGTAATTCATAACAACATATATCTCATTGAACTAATATCCATACAAGATAAATATTTCAGGATGTTCAATGATTGGCTTGGCATGGACTAAAGAAGTGGACCCCTCAAAATGCTATGGAAAAAGATTGGCAAAAGCTCAAGACTCTACATTTTCATTTTAGTGATCTAAGATCACATCGAGTCTATAGGAAAGCCAATACTATTAAAAGAGAATGAGGTGTTGCTTAATGATCTGGTTGCTCCTATGCTTAGAGATATTGCTCCAAAACCCCCCATCCACTTTCTCCATCCAAATATGTCTGAACCCTAATTCCAAACTCGGCCCCACCAATATTTCCTACCCGGAGCCATCGAGTTCATTTGACATAGCCACAGCCAAAATCCTAACAATTCGGTCTCAACGATATGGATCTCGGTCCTACCGAGATGGCCTTGGCAACTCATTCTTGCCTTGTTGCAATTATTTTGGTCCCACCGAGATGTTGCAATCAGTCTCACCGAGATGGCCCGGCTGATTCTCTGTTGCCTTATTTCTTCACGTCGGTACCACCGAGACGATGCAATTGGAGCCACCGAGATGAGGTTTGCCCTAAGCCCTAGCACATCGGTCCCATCGAGTTGTCCAAGTCGGTCCCACCGAGATTCCTAGCGTTCATATTTTTACACTGATCGATGCCACCGAGTTCTCTAATCGGTGCCACTGAGATGGGTCAAAAGTGTGTAATGATTGGATTTCGTGTGGAGGCTATATATACCCCTCCACACCCTCTTCCTCTGTGAAGAGAGCCATCAAAATATGCATACACTTCCACCATTCATTTTCTGAGAGAGAACCACCTACTCATGTGTTGAGATCAAGACATTCCAATCCTACCATTTGAACCTTGTTTTCTAGCCTTCCCCAAGTTGCTTTCCACGCAAATCTTTCTTCCAGCATATCCAAATTTGTGTGAGAGAGTTGAGTGTTGGGGAGACTATCATTCGAAGCACAAGAACAAGGAGTTTTTCATCAACACACCGTCTATTACCTTTTCAAGAGTGGTGTCTCCTAGATTGGTTAGGTGTCGCTTGGGAGCCTCTGACATGATGTGGAGTTGAAACAAGAAGTTTGGAAGGGCAAGGAGATCGCCTACTTCATGAAGATCTAACCGAGTGAGGCAAGTCCTTCATGAGCGATGGTCATGGTTGGATAGACAAGGTTGCTTCTTCGTGGACACTTTGTAGGTGGAGCCCTTCGTGGACTCGCACAACCTTTACCTTTCGTGGGTTGAAGTCTCCATCAACTTGGAGTACAATAGCACCACCTATCGGAACCACACCAAAAATCTTCGTGTCCCCATTGCGTTTTCCTTCTCAAAACCATTCCCTTTACCTTCATATGCAATATTTTACATTCTGCTGCTATACTCTTAGAATTTCATGTGTAGTTTGATTGCTTGACTTGTGCAAATTGCTAAAATCTGCCAACAAATAAAAATGGGAAAAGGAAATATTTTTATTTGGTCAAGTAGTCTGATCACCCCCCCTCTAGACATACTTTCGATACTATACCCTTGCAGACAAAAACACATTTAAGTAAGTATGGCTTACTAGCGGTAATCTGCTTCACTTGCTAAAGCACTTCCGTTCCGCCCATGCATGTGTTTGGACCTCGACATGTGCCGAGCGCAGCTTCTCGAGCTCCACAATGGTTTCCTTCTATTTCTTTTGAAGAGCATCACACTCCTGGTACACACCCTTCATGTTCTCCTCCACCTCTAGGGCCCATTCCTGGTCTCAGCCCCTCGCCACTTTCTCGGCGGCCAGTTCCTCCTTGGCCCTAACGGCTACAGCCTTTTGCTGCTAGACCTCTTGCTGAGCTCTTTGTAGCTCAACCTTGAGCCCCTCGAGCTTTGCCGCAGCGGCTATTATAAAAACAACACATCTTATCATCAACATTGCGAAACCGAATTTACCATCAAGTATATTTGATACACCTATCTTGCGCTTACCCTCGGATAGCTTGATCTGCTTTCGCATCAGATCGAGATCCTCCTCGGTCCACTGGAGCTTCAGATTCATTTCTGCTATTTCCTCGGAGGCGGAGTTCGGAGCCGAGGTCGAAATTTGCGCACATAACTTACCATTAGCCCTCCTGTACCAAAGTCAATCCTCTCGGCAACATTTTTTGAAAGTTGACAAGAGTCTTGGGGGCTACTCACTTTACATTAAATGCTCTTGCTATTTTAACCCAAAGGCCAGTTTTTTCGAAACTATATTTTGGCTCGGGGGCTACTACTAGCTATGACCCTTACATGCACTACGCTACATAATAAGAGTCTTCGGACGAAAAAATTGTTTCTTTCAGAAGTAATTCCAAACGCGCAAACTATCCTTAAGATAAATATAAAGGAAGCATAACTTGAAGCTCTTTATAAGGCCTTTGAAGACCTCGTGCGTGCATTCCGGACTTCGTGGACCGGAATCCATGTAGCGCTGTGCCAAGTAAGGCACGGTGCTCTTCAGTAATGGAGGAGCCCGTCAAGGCGCCTCTAGCTCCTCGTTCCACCCCGTGGTTGCCTACCCCACCAAGGGGCAAAGGTGGTACCACCTCAGCACCCAGCTCTGAGGTGCCAGAAACAAAAGTCCCCAATGATGGCATCATCGCCGGAGGTGATTGGAGTTGAGCCGCTGTCTGGCCTAGCCCATCTGAGGAGACATATGGGACTTCCACCCTTTGGTCCTACCTGGCCGAGGTATCGACCTCAACCATGTCTTTCGGCGCCTTTGCCTCCGTCATATCAGCAGGAGGGGTCAACCCAGAGGTTGCTTTCCCAAGCCCCTCGAGCACTAGGGGAGTCATGTCGTGCTTCGGCGCCTCGCTGCATATTGAAGGGAGCCTGCCCGAGGTGTTGTCAGTAAGGCGCATCTTTGGCGGGCTGCAAAGCAATACTAAGTAAACTAAAATATCTAGAGGGTTTTTACGAGCTCGGGCGTTGCTACATACCTCTGCAGCACCGACTTCTCCCTCTTCGAATGAAAGAGGTCCCCATCCGACTCGTCGAAGAAGGTTTGTTTCTTCAAAGCAGACCGCTTATCGGTTGGTCTGGCCGAGGCCTTTGCTACTTCTCGAGCTTGCGTTGTATTCCCTCGATAAGGAAAGGGAGATGCAGCACAGTAGCGTAAGTATTTCCCTCAATTTTAGAGAACCAAGGTATTAATCGAGTAGGAGACCACTCGTGAGTCCCTCGCACCTGCACAAACAAATAAGAACTTCGCAACCAACGCGATAAGGGGTTGTCAATCCCTTTACGGTCACTTACAAAAGTGAGATCTAATAGAGATGTTAGTTTGATATTTTTTTGGTATTTTTGGTTATAAGAACAGAAAGTAAAAGCGGAAAAAGTAAAGTAGGTGTGGATTGATATGTTGAGAATAGACCCGGGGGGCATAGTGTTCTCTAGTGGCTTCTCTCATGATAGCGATATTCTACGGCGGGTAAACAAATTACTGTCGAGCAATTGATAGAAAAGAGAATAATTATGAGACTATCTAGGCATGATCATTCTATAGGCATCACGTCCGAGACAAGTAGACCGAAATGATTCTCCATCTACTACTATTACTCAGCACATCGACCGCTATCTAGCATGCATCTAGTGTATTGAGTTCATAAGAACAGAGTAACGCCTTAAGCAAGATGACATGATGTAGAGGGATAAACTCAAGCAATATGATATAAACCCCATCTTTTTACCCTCGATGGCAACAATACAATATGTGCCTTGTTGCCCCTACTGTCACTGGGAAAGGACACCGCAAGATTGAACCCAAAGCCAAGCACTTCTCCCATTGCAAGAACTATAGATCTAGTAGGCCAAACCAAACCAATAATTCTAAGAGACTTGCAAGGATATTCTAATCATACATAAAGAGTTCATAGAAGAACCAAATATTTCTCATAGGTAATCTTTATCATAAACCCACAATTCATCGGATCTCGACAAACACACCGCAAAAAGAGATTACATCGAATAGATCTCCTCGAAGACCGAGGAGAACTTTGTATTGAGATCCAAAGAGAGAGAAGAAACCATCTAGATACTAGCTATGGACCCGAAGGTCTGTGGTAAACTAATCACAACTCATGGTGAGGCGATGATGATGATGTAGAAGCACTCCGTGGAAGATCCCCCCTCCGGCGGAGCTCCAGAACAGACCCCAAGATGGGATCTCACGGTAACAGAAGGTTACGGCGGTGAAACTAGGGTTTTATCTGTTGTTCTGATGGCTTCGTGGTACGTAGGCATATATAGGAGGAAGGAGGGCACCGGGGGCCATATGTGGGACCCACGAGGCAGGGGGCGCCCTAGGGGGGCACGCCCCCACCCTCGTGGGCACCACGTAAGCCCTACTCTGTGGTTCTCAAGTTTCCCGTGCGTGATTTTCTCCAAAAATATCTCTCCCGAAGGTTTCATTCCGTTTGGACTCCGTTTGATATCCCTTTTCTGTAAAACCCTGAAACAGGCAAAAAAACAGCAATCTGGACTGGGCCTTTGGGTTAGTAGGTTAGTCCCAAAAATAATATAAGAGTGTAGGACAAAGCCCATTAAACATCCAAAACATCATAAATAATAGCATGGAACAATAAAAAATTATAGATATGTTGGAGACGTATCAAGCATCCTCAAGCTTAATTCCTTCTCGTCCTCGAGTAGGTAAATGATAAAAACAGAATTTTTGATGTGGAATGCTAACCAACAAAGTTTTTAATGTAACTCTCTTAATTGTGGCATGAATGTTTAGATCAGAAAGATTCAAGACAAAAGTCTATATGGACATAAGAAATAATAATACTTCAAGCATACTAATAAAGCAATCATGTATTCTCAAAATACTATGGCTAAAGAAAGTTATCCCTACAAAATATTATAGTCTGGCTATGCTCCCTCTTCATCACACAAAATATTCATATCATGCACAACCCTGATTTCAACCAAGCACTTGTTTTCATACTCTATTCTTTCAAACCTTTCAACTTTCACGCAATACATGAGCGTGAGCCATGGACATAGCACTATGGGTGGAATAGAGAGGTGGTTGTGGAGAAGACAAAAAGAAGGGAGATAGTCTCACATCAACTAGGCATATCAACGGGCTATGGAGATGCCCATCAATAGATATCAATGTGAGTGAGTAGGGATTGCCATGCAACGGATGCACTAGAGCTAAAAATGTATGAAAGCTCAACAAAAGAAACTAGTGGGTGTGCATCCAACTTGCTTGCTCATGAAGACCTAGGGCATTTGAGGAAGCCCATCGTTGCAATATACAAGCCAAGTTCTATAATGAAAATTCCCACTAGTATATGAAAGTAACTAAACATGAGACTCTCTATCATGAAGAACATGGTGCTACTTTGAAGCACAAGTGTGGAAAAAGATAGTAGCAATTGTCCCTTTTTCTTTTCTTTTTCTTTTCCTTTTTCTTGGCCTTTTTTTTCTTTGGCCTTTCTTTTCTTTTCTTTTTTTCCTTTTTTTATTTTTTTGGAGGGGCTTTCTTGATTTAGCATTTCCTCACATGGGATAATGCTCTAATAATGATGATCATCACACTTTCATTACAACTCGATATTACAAGTCGATACTAGAACAAAGTATGACTCTATATGAATGCCTAGGGCGGTGTACCAGGATGTGCAATGAATCAAGAGTGACATGTATGAAAAAATTATGCATGGTGGCTTTGCCACAAATACGATGTCAACTACATGATCATGCATGGCAATATGACAATATGATGCGTGTCATATGAACGGAACGGTGGAAAGTTGCATGGCAATATATCTCGGAAAGGCTATGGAAATGCCATGATAGGTAGGTATGGTGGCTGTTTTGTGGAATATATGGTGGCTGTTTTGAGGAAGGATATATAGTGGGTGTATGGTATCGGCGAAAGTTGCGCGATACAAGAGAGGCTAGCAATGGTGGAAGGGTGAGAGTGCGTATAATCCATGGACTCAACATTAGTCATAAGACCTCATATACTTATTGCCAAAATCTACGAGTCATCAAAACAAAGCAATCAACGCATGCTCCTAGGGGGGAGGTTGGTAGGAGTTAACCATCGCGCGCCCCCAACCTCCACACAAAGGTTGACACTCTACAAATACCTTATGCTCTAACTTCGTCACATAGCGGTTCACCATATGTGCATGCTACGGGAATCACTAACCTTAACACAAGTATTTCTCAATTTCATAATAACTCCACTAGCATGACTCTAATATCACTATCCTCATATCTCAAAACCATTATCAGGCATCCAACTTCTCATCATATTCAATGCACTTAGCGTGAATGTTTTTACTACATTGGTATTGGATGTCTATCATGTGAAGACTAGTTTTACAGCCTAAGCACATTACCATGATGTTTTAATAGACTCTCAAATGGATATAACTGAAGCATGAGAGTTCAACAATTTCTTCAAAATATTATCACCACCGTGCTCTAAAAGATATAAGTGAAGCACTAGAGCAAAAACTATTCAACTCAAAAGATATAAGTGAAGCACATAGAGTGTTCTACAATTCCTAGGCCATATTTAACTCTCTCAAATAGGTGTGTCCAGCAAGGATAACCGTGGAAAACTAACAAACAAAGACTCAAATTAGACAAGACGCTCCAAGTAAAACACATATCATGTGGTGAATAAAAATATAGCTCCGAGTATAGTTACCGATAGATGAAGACAAAAGAGGGGATGCCTTCCCGGGGCATCCGCAAGCTTAGGCTTTTGGTTGTCCTTGAATTTTACTTGGGGTGCCTTGGGCATCCCCAAGCTTAGGCCCTTGCTACTCTTTGTTCCATAGTCCATCAAAGCAATACTCAAAACTTGAAAACTTGAAAACACAAAACTTAGACAAAAATTTCGTGAGCTCCGTTAGTATAAGAAAGCAAACCACTACTCAAAGGTACTGCAATGAATTCATTATTAGTTCATATTGGTGTTAAACCTACTGCATTCCAACTTCTCTATGGTTCATACCTCCCAATATTACTCATAGATGCATTGAAATAAGCAAACAACACACGAAAAACAGAATCTGTCAAAAACAGAACAGTGTATAGTAATCTGCAGGTTTCGCATACTTCTGTAACTCCAAAAAATTCTAAATAAATTGTTAAATGTGAGGAATTTGTCTATTAATCATCTGCAAAAAGAATCAACTAAATAGCACGCTCCAGTAAAATCTGATGACCATTCTAGCTAGCGCTAATGATTCTGTTTTTCACAGCAAGATCACATAAACTTCACACAAGTCTTCCCAAAGGTTCTACTTGGCACAAACACTAAACAAAACACAAAACCACATCTAAACAGAAGCAAAAACAAAAAATATAAAATTGGGTTGCCTCCCAACAAGCGCTATCATTTTACGCCCCTAGCTACGCACGATACATGGATAGATCTAGCTATTGCCATCTTTGGAAGGCAATCCATAAGTGGCTCTCGTAATAGATTCATATGGTAATTTGATATTCTTTCTAGGAAAGTGTTCCATGCCTTTCCTTAACAGAAATTGGAATCTAATATTTCCTTCCTTCATATCAATAATTGCACCAATCGTTCTAAGGAAAGGTCTACCAAGAATAATAGGACATGAAGGATTGCAATGTATATCAAGAACAATGAAATCTACGGGCACATAATTCCTATTGGCAACAATAAGAACATCAGTAATTCTTCCCATAGGTTTCTTAATAGTGGAATGCGCAAGATGCAAATTCAAAGAACAATCATCAAGCTCATGGAAACCTAGCAAATCACACAAGTTTTTGGGATAGTGGAGACACTTGCACCCAAATCACACAAAGCATAGCATTCATGATCTTTAATTTTTATTTTGATAGTAGGTTCCCACTCATCATAAAGCTTTCTAGGGATAGAAACTTCTAACTCAAGTTTTTCTTCATAAGATTACATCAAAGCATCAACTATGTGTTTGGTAAAAGCTTTATTTTGACTATAAGCATGCGGAGAGTTTAGTATGGATTGCAACAAGGAAATACAATCAATCAAAGAGCAATTATAATAATTGAATCCCTTGAAATCCAAAGTAGTGGGTCCATCACTATGCAAATTTTTAATCTCTTCACTCCCACTTTTAACAATTTTTGCATCAAGATCTAAAAACTTCGAATCATTGGGACACCTTAAAGTAGAATCATCTCCAATCCTATCTTCATCAAGATTTATGCTAGAAAACAAGGATCTAATAGGAGACACATCAATAACTTTCATATCTTCATCTTTATTTTCATGATAACTAAAAGAACACGCTTTAATATAATCCTCTCTTTTAGCACGCATCCTAGCGGTTCTCTCTTTGCATTCATCAATGGAAATTCTCATGGCTTTGAGAGACTCATTGATATCATGCTTAGGTGGGATAGATCTAAGTTTCAAAAAATCAACATCAAGAGTAATTCTATCCACACTTCTAGCCAATTCATCAACCTTAAGCAATTTTTTCTTCAAGCATAGCATTGAAATTCTTTTGCGATATCATAAACTCTTTAACACTAGTTTCAAATTCAGAAGGCATCTTTCCATTAGAGTTGTTGTAGGAATTACCATAATTATTAGAGGAATTACTAGGAAAAGGCCTAGGATTAAAGTTCCCTCTATAAGCATTGTTACCAAAATTATTCCTACCAACAAAAGTCACATCCAAAGATTCATTGTTATTTTCAATCGAAGTGGAGAAAGGCATATCATTGGGATCAGAAGAAGCACTCTTAGCAGCAAATAATTTCATAAGTTCATCCATCTTTCCACTCAAAACACTAATTTCTTCAATAGCATGCACTTTTTTACTAGTAGATCTTTTAGTGTGCCATTGAGAATAATTAACCATGATATTATCTAGGAGTTTGGTAGCTTATCCGAAGGTAGTTTCCATGAAAGTGCCTCCTGCGGCCGAATCTAAAGGATTTCTAGAAGCAAAATTCAAGCCAGCATAAAGGTTCTGAATAATCATCCATAGATTCAAACCATGTGTAGGGCAATTACGTATCATTAATTTCATTCTCTCCCAAGCTTGTGCAACATGCTCATTATCTAGTTGCTTAAAATTCATAATATCGTTTCTAACAGAGATAATCTTAGCAGGAGTGAAATACTTAGAGATAAAAGCATCTTTGCACTTATTCCACGAATCAATACTATTTCTAGGCAAAGAGGAAAACCAAGTTTTAGCACGATCTCTAAGTGAAAATGGAAATAACTTCAATTTAACAATATCGTTATCTGTATCCCTTTTCTTTTGCATATCACACAAATCAACAAAGTTGTTTAGATGGGTAGCGGCATCTTCACTAGGAAGGCCGGAGAATTGATCTTTCATGACAAGATTCAACAAAGCAGCATTGATCTCACAAGATTCAGCATCGGTAATAGGAGCAATCGGAGTGCTAATAAAATCATTATTGTTGGTATTGGAGAAGTCACACAATTTGGTATTATTCTGATCCATAGTGACAAGCAAGCAATCCAACACACAAGCAAACAAGAAGCAAGCGAATGATAAACACACGGCAAAAGAAGGGCGAATAAAACGGCAAGGGTGAAGTAGGGGAGAGCGAAACGAGAGGCAAAAAATGTAATGCGAAGGATAAGGGTTTGTGATAGGTACTTGATATATGACTTTTGCGTAAGCCTCCCCAGCAATGGCGCCAGAAATTCTTCTTGCTACCTCTCGAGCTTGCGTTGTATTCCCTCGAAGAGGAAAGGGAGATGCAGCACAGTAGCGTAAGTATTTCCCTCAGTTTTTGAGAACCAAGGTATCAATCCAGTAGGAGACCACGCGCGAGTCACTCGCACCTGCACAAACAAATAAGAACTTCGCAGCCAACGCGATAAGGGGTTGTCAATCCCTTTACGGTCACTTACGAAAGTGAGATCTGATAGAGATGATAGTTTGATATGCTTTTGGTATTTTTGGTTATAAGAACATAAAGTAAAAGCGGAAAAATTAAAGTAGGTGTAGATTGATATGTTGAGAATAGACCCGGGGGCCATAGTGTTCTCTAGTGGCTTCTCTCATGATAGCGATATTCTACGGCGGGTAAACAAATTACTGTCGAGCAATTGATAGAAAAGAGAATAATTATGAGACTCTCTAGGCATGATCATTCTATAGGCATCACGTCCGAGACAAGTAGACCAAAACGATTCTGCATCTACTACTATTACTCCACACATCGACCGCTATCCAGCATGCATCTAGTGTATTGCGTTCATAAGAACAGAATAACGCCTTCAGCAAGATGACATGATGTAGAGGGATAAACTCAAGCAATATGATATAAACCCCATCTTTTTATCCTCGATGGCAACAATACAATACGTGCCTTGCTGCCCCTACTGTCACTGGGAAAGGACACCGCAAGATTGAACCCAAAGCCAAGCACTTCTCCCATTGCAAGAACTATAGATCTAGTAGGCCAAAACAAACCAATAATTCGAAGAGACTTGCTAGGATATTATAATCATACTTAAAGAGTTCAGAGAACAACCAAATATTTCTCATAGATAATCTTGATCACAAACCCACAATTCATCGGATCTCGACAAACACACCGCAAAAATAGATTATATCGAATAGATCTCCTCGAAGACCGATGAGAACTTTGTATTGAGATCCAAAGAGAGAGAAGAAGCCATCTAGATACTAGCTATGGACCCGAAGGTCTGTGGTAAACTACTCACAACTCATGGTGAGGCGATGATGATGATGTAGAAGCACTCCGTGGAAGATCCCCCCTCCGGCGGAGCTCCAGAACAGGCCCCAAGATGGGATATCACGGGAATAGAAGGTTACGGCGGTGAAACTAGGGATTTCCCTGTTTTTCTGATGGTTTCGGGGTACGTAGGCATATATAGGAGGAAAGAGGGCACCAGAGGCCATACGTGGGACCCACGAGGCAGGGGGCGCGCCCTAGGGGCTCCCCCACCCTCGTGGGCACCATGTAAGCCCTACTCCGTGGTTCTCAAGTCTCCCGTGCATGATTTTCTCCAAAAATATCTCCCCCGAAGGTTTCATTCCGTTTGGACTCCGTTTGATACCCCTTTTCTGTAAAACCCTAAAACGGGCAAAAAACAGCAATCTGGACTGGGCCTTTGGGTTACTAAGTTAGTCCCAAAAATAATATAAAAGTGTATGACAAATCCCATTAAACATCCAAAACATCATAAATAATAGCATGGAACAATCAAAAATTATAGATAAGTTGGAGACGTATCAGCCTTGCACGGCCTCTTTGGGCCTTACGGCTGGGAGTCCCCCTCGGTACCCTTAGAAGCCTGCCTTTTCCCTTTGGGGGAGGATTATCCACCCCCGCCTCCACCTTTGTGTCGTCCTCGTGAGTGGTGGTGGCATGGGTGCCCTCAGATTGGGTGGCCAAGGTCTATCGTTGTTCAAGCCCTGCCCAGCATTTGGGAAGTTTCGACTCCTTAGTAATCACCACGTGTGGCTCCTCGACAAGGAGGGCCACAAGTTGAGGGGTATGTTCCCCCTCTGGCAGTGTTGTCAGACACAACACTCGCTACGCCTGGTGATCCATGCCTGCATGCATATATTTGATTGATTGACCAAGGTAGGCAAGGCTTGAGGAGATGCAAGATATAAAGAATCTAAACTTACCTTGTGAGCGTCGTATTTGACCTCAAAGCCTTGGTCCTCCCCATCCTTGGGAAAATTGTTATAGGATGGCTTGAATAGCGGTGTCCACATCCCCACCAGGGTGTAGCGAAAGAAGTGCTTGAGGGGTTCCGGATCCTCGGGATTGTGCGCCCACATGGGAACGACCCGAGCTTGGAGTGGAAGGATGCGGCATTTCACAATGTCCACTAGCTGGAGGTTCTTCGTGCCTTACCAATATGTGATCTTCTTGGTCAGCGCCTCCACCTCCTTAGGGTTTCCCCACTACAGGCCCTTCCGCTTCCAGGACACGAGCTTCTTGGGCGGCCGGCCGAGAAGGCTGTCACCTCGGTTTGGTCGGCGACATGCGGTTCGGTGAGATAGAACCACTCGCGCTGCCACTCTTTGATGGTCGTGATAAAGACGCCCTCGAACCAGGCCACCTTCTGGTTCTTGCTGATCATGGCCCCTCTGCACTCCGCGAGTTTGGAGCCACTAGACATTAGCTTAATTCCGAAGACTTTTAGCCATAGCCCGAAGTGTGGCTCCATGCGAAGGAAGGCCTCACAGACCATGATGAAGGAGGAGAGGTGGAGGATGGAGTTCGGGGTTACATGGTGGAAATCTAGCCCGTAGTAAAACATGACCCCATGCATAAAGGGGTGCAGGGGAACCCCAAGCCTCTCGGAAGGTGGGGGATGAAGACGACCCTTTCCCCCTGGCGGGGAGCAAGGATTCACTTGGGCGGGTCTGGCGCCCGGGTATGGGTCTTCGCATGGATGAACCCCACGGTGCACAGCTCCAAGATGGTTCCCTATGTGGCAAAGGAGCCGACCCAGTTCCCCATGAGGGTAGCATCTCCCATGGCTGAGATTGAGGGAGAAGAGTGTTGTGGCTGCGATTGGAGCTCATAATTGAATCCGGGACGCTAGAGCTGGAAGATGATGCAAGCGAGACGGAATGGGAGCATGCCTTTTCAGACTTTATCCTTTGCTCTTATATAGGCTGATTAAAAGGCCAAGAGTCCATCCACCCACATTGATGAAATCACCACTAATTGTGGAAAACACAATGTTAAGCATATGGGGAGAAACAAAATTGTAATGATATCCCTAAGACAACGGGCACGATCCCTACCATGATTGGACGTGCCAATAAGAGGAATGCCTTGGGCCACGATTCAGCGTGAGAAGTAAATGCCCACCCATTCATGGGTGGCGCCGCTTCAGTAAAGTTGTCAGACTGGCGGCATTGTTCACACCTACATGGCGTCTTCGGACGACGGGTGAGCTTAGCTCAATCCCGCTCGAGGGATGCAACTCTTTTGAGGAGCGGTGGCAAATGATCTATGCAAGAAAAGATATCTTGAATCACCAGAAGAGAACTCGTCTGGAAAGCCAAGGACTTCGGATCCGGAATCGTTAAGGTATCCTCGGCATGGAATACCACTTGCGGGGGCTAATGATGGTGTCCTGGACTAGGTGGTACTAACCTAGCCGGCCCATAGTCATCGGGCTGGGTCAGTGCCCCGCATTCTCATTAAGGAAGACTTCGGGAGCCGTACGCCTGGAGGTGATCATGACCGTGTCTGCCAAAGACTTGACTTTACTCCAAGACCTCTCCTACCACCTTCATGCGCTCTCCTTGGATACCGACCTTGTAACCCTATATCCCCTACCTGGCGTGTATATAAGCTAAGGGGTTTAGACCGTAGAGGCCAATCACAATTACATTAACCTAGCTCTAGGGTTAGAACAAAACTTACAATCTCGAGGTAGATCAACTATGTATCGGATACATCTCCATCATTATAAACAAGAGCATGACGTAGGGTTTTACCTCCATCAAGAGGGTCCGAACCTGAGTAAATGTCTCTCCTGTTCCTGTTACCATTGATCCGAGATCCATAGCTCGGGACCCCCCTACCCCGAGGTCTCTTGGATTTCACACCAAAACACTTGATGTAGCCTCCGAGCCTCCGAGTGCCTTGAACAGTCGGGCGGAGGGTCCTTCTTGATGTATATGGAGTATATATGGCCCTCATGGTGATTTACCTAGGTTTGGGGCCCTCGCATGGAGGTAACACCCCTAATCCTGCATATCTGATGTATATGGAGTATATATGGCAGTACATGGTTGCTCCTAGAGCTATTTTGGAGGATAAAGAAAGAGGCTCTGAGCGGTCCTCTTCTCTACCTCATGTGTGAGTGAGTGTGTGTGACATTGAGAATGAGAGGGAGTGGGAGTGGAAGATGGCTGAGAATGAGGCCCCTATGTCACCTTATAGAGGGTTGCCCATGGGACAAGGGATGGCCCATGATACGTCTTCATCGTATCTATAATTTTTGATTGTTCCATACCAATATTATACAACTTTTACATACTTTTGGCAACATTTTATATCAATTTTTGGGACTAACATATTGATCCAGTGCCCAGTTCCTGTTTGTTGCATGTTTTTTGTTTCAAAGAAAATCCATATCAAACGAAGTCCAAACGCGATAAAAATTTACGAAGAATTATTTTGGAATATATGTGATTTTTGGGAAGTGGAATCAACGTGAGACGATGCCCGAGGGTCCCACAAGCCGTAGGGGCATGCCCCTCTACCTAGGGCGCGACCAGGGGGCTTGTGGCCACCCCGTAGGTCGGTTGGAGGTGTCCTTCTTCCGCAAGGAAGCTAATATCCGGATAAAAATCATCTTAAAATTTCAGCCCAATCAGAATTACAGATCTCTGGGAATTTAAGAAACGGTGAAAGGCCAGAAACAGGGGTAGCGAAAAAGAAGAAACAGAGAGACAAATCCAATCTCAGAGGGGCTCTCGCCCCTCCGCCGCCATGGAGGCCATGGAACCGAGGGGAAACCCTCCTCCCATCTAGGGGGGGTCAAGGAAGAAGGATAAGGAGGGGGCTCTCTCCCCTCTCTCCCAGTGGCACCGGAACGCCACTGGCGCGATCATCATGTGATGGCGATCTATACCAACACGTTCGTCATATTCAACAATATCTTCATCACCTCCCCTCATCTATATTCACCGGTCCACTCTCCCGCAACCCGTTGTACCCTCTACTTGAACATGGTGCTTTATGCTTCATATTATTCTCCAATGATGTGTTGCCATCCTATGATGCTTGAGTAGATTTTTGTTGTCCTATCGGTGATTATTGAATTGCTATGATTAGTTTAATTTTCTTCTGGTTATGTTGCTGTCCTTTGGTGATGAGGACATCAGTGCCATTTTTACACCCACTACACCTACTATTATACATACTGGATCAATTACTAGAGCTCGTGCATGCCAATTGAACTATCAGGTACTTTTGTTCCTTATTAACGATTCTAATGTTCATGAGAATATGATGCTGCCTAAATTGGATACATTTGTATTGTTTACTAATGAAGGGCCTAGAATGGACAAGAGGGGTGAACACTGGAGGAGGGTCAAGCATGGAGATGAAGGCGTGCGTGAAGGGATCCAAAATGGTGTTTCTAGTGCGTATTTGAGCACTTTGAAGCCTCTGTGATGGCCTACAAGGACATGGACGAAATATACAAGATGCCCCTTCATAAATTTCGTCCATAGATTATTTTAGGTGCCGCGTTACCTTATTTTTGGGCTAGGCCCATGTAATTTCGAAATACTAAAGTACATGCTGTTTTTAGAGTCTGTATGTGTGGGGAAAACATATTTAGGGTTGGTTTCGGACCCCTCCTCCAAGGGGCCATGAAATTCCCTCCCTCTTCCTCCATATATACAGCCCTTAGGGCATCATTTAGACTTTGGGTTTTGTTTAGATTAAAGTTCACCATAGCTGTAACTTCGCATACTTCGTTTGTGTTCAATGACCAGACAAAGTCGTCACAGAACCCCACCTTGATCAATAAAACTTTCCTCTTATATTCGCAATATCCAGATTGCAATCTTAGTTTATTGCTTGTTCTTCGTTTGCTTGCAGGAAATAGACCCTCGTGGTCAGGTTGATCGTGCTCCGGCATGGTCAATAACCTCTCGGAGTTAGTTTAGCGATTGCTTAGGTGCGACGTCCTCGCATGTTCGTAGTCGGATCATCGAAGTCTACTCCGAAGAAAATGATAGCCACCATCTCATTGAAAGATGGGACACCTTTGCCTCTATAAAGTGGTATCATATTTCTAGGTTGCTCGGTGAGATTTTACAGTTTTTTGTAGTTTAGATCGAGTCTTTTCTTCATACCTACAGTCCACGAAAAAGCAAAAAAATTTAGGGTTAGTTCATCATATCCAAATCAGTCTGAGCCATTGCATAATCTTTTTCATGTTTGTTCATCTTAGCATCTAGTTCTTAGAGTTTCTAGTTCTGTTCACAGGTTGTCACACTGCCGCCGCATCAACTTCATCTCTACTGCCATATACCACCACCACATATCCACTGCCAATCCGAGTCCATATACGCCACCACATATCGGCTGCCATCACGCCAATCCGAGTCCACCTCCAACATACATCCACCACCTCTCTGAGTTCCACTAGATTCATCTCCACCACCAGTCCGAGTTCCACCGGATTCATCTCCGCCACTGGTCCTAGTCCGAGTCTAGTATTTGATCCTTAGTTTTAGAGTTCGAGATCACGCGATACTATGTGTCATGGCCAAGTCAGACATCCCAACTTCCGAGCCACCCGCGGAAGAAAAATAGTTCCAGTTTTAAAAAAACTAAGTCTGGAAAATTCTAGCTAGGTAGTTTTTAGACCTTTTGTAGGCTTTTTTGAAAAAAAATGTTGCTAAGCAAAAAAGGAGGGGAAAAGTGAAAAAAAGATAAAAAAGAGATTCAGAGTGTGCTCCTTTTTTCTAGCACGGTCTAGCCTAGGACCAGCACAGTACCGTCGTTGAGCGTTTATTCAACGTTGCATCTCTGAATTGATTATTGTTGACATTTTTGCTACCATATCATAAGCCTTCCCAGCTCCACATACAACTACATTGTGCGTTTGGCACCACCTGACAATCGCTTTGTCTAAGTTTTGAGAGTTTTGACTACAACGGTTGCCGGTCACCACCTGCGGTAGGGTAAGAACTGGTAAGAATTTGACATTGCCTGACGGTTTTGTGACACCCCACCACCACCACTTTCTAGTAGTCTATAAGATCATATTCTTGTGTGTTTCTACTTCTAATGCCATGATCACAAGTTGGTGAGCTGGACTGGGAGAACATGACAAACAAGGAGTTGCATGATAAATTTCAGCAATGATGAGTGGCCAGGTGGGAGACGTGCTAAACAGATTTGAAGAGGCCATGGAGAAGATAGATGGCATGTAGAAGTCGTTCGAAACAAAGCTGGATAATAAGTTTAATGAATTTCTCACGCGTCTGCCACAACCACCACCAGCTGCACCTGTCACACCTCTACAACGACAACAACAACACCCACTTCTCAATGAGTCCGGACGAGCGAAGCCTATTCCTCTTGAGTACGGCCAAACTTCTGCTACTGTTGTATCTACTGTTGATGCTTCATTAGCTCCTGCTGCTGCTGGTGGTGGTGTCAAGGAGGATGACATTTATGAGGGTGATTACGAGGATGAGGTTGATCAAAATAAGAACTACGTGCAACCACCAGAACCACAACCACCAGGTCGTCCACATGCATATCATCGCAACAGTAGGGCTACACTACCACCTCAGGTACGAGATCCTGACCATCTCCCTAAACTAAAATTGAATATTCTACCATTTGAGGGTAGATATGTTCCTGATATATATTTTACTTGGGAGTTAGAAACCAAACAATGTTTTACTTGTTTAGAATATCCCGAGGAGAGACGTGTTGATGCTGCTCTTTGTGCTTTCACTAGTTTGCGTGTGTGTGGTGGTTTGAACATCGTAGATTATATCGGGAATAATATTCCAATAACTTGGGCTGCTTTGAAAACCGCAATGTGTACTCGTTGGATTCCACCATATTATCAACGTGAATTACTACAAAAATTGAAGCGTTTAAGACAAGGAAAAAAAATTGTAGAAGAATATTATCATGAATTACAAACTGGCATGAGTAGATGTGGTATTGTTGAGGATAATGAAGCTATGCTTGCATGTTTTATGGGTGGCTTAAATAGAGAGATTCGGACCATTCTAGAGTATAAGGAGTATAATAATATCACTCGTTTATTCCATCTTGCTTGCAAAGCTGAACGTGAAGTGCAGGATCGATAGGCATTGGCGCGGACTAACTTTTCTGCAGGTCGACCTTCATCATGGACACTGCATGCATCTTCTACTTCCACACATTCTGCCGCACCGGCACCTCCGTTAGCTGCCACCTCCAACCGCGATACAAGAAAGCTGGCACAATCACCACTATCTGCCAAGGGCACACTCACCGGGCCTGCACAGAACTCCTCTTCATCCATGGCATCAATAGGGCACACAAGTGATATTATTTGCCGCCGTTGTAAGGGAAGAGGTCATTTTGCGAGGGAATGCAAATCTCAGCGTGTGATGATTGCTACTGAGAATGGTGGGTATGAGTCCGCTAGTGACTATGATGAGGAGATTGTGGATCTTATTACATATGAAGAACATGGCAGAGATGATTCTGAACAAGAGACGCATTACATGCTGCCAACGACGCTGAAAGGTATGACTATTTAGTTGCTCAACGTGTTTTGAGTGTGCAGGTCACACAAGCTGAGCAAAACCAGAGGCACAATTTGTTCCATACAAAGGGAGTTGTGAAGGAACGTTCTATTCACGTCATCATAGATGGAGGGAGCTGCAATAATTTGGCTACCATGGAGATGGTGGAGAAGTTGTCTCTCACCACAAGACCACACCCACATCCTTACTGGTTCAACAACAGCGGCAAGGTTAAGGTAACACATACTGTTCATGTGCATTTTAGTATATCCACATATGCTGATTATGTTGATTGTGATGTGGTACCCATGCAAGCATATTCCTTATTACTTGGTAGACCATGGAAATTTGATAAAAAATTATGTACACCATGCTAGAAACAATCAGTATACTTTTGTTCATAAGGATAAACATATTACTTTACTTCCTATGACTCCTGATTCAATTTTAAAAGATGATACTCATCGAGCTAGTAAAGAAAAACATGAACAAAATAAGAGTGAAAAATCAGATTGTGGCAAAAGAATTTGAGTAACAAATGAATCCTAATAACAAACCATCCTCTCATGTTGCATCTGAAATTAAATTGAGAAGTGGATGTCTACTTGCCACCAAATCAGATATTGATAATCTAGATTTTAGCAAATATGTTTGCTATGCTTTTGTGTGCAAAGAGGCATTATTTTCATTCGAGGACGTGCCTTCCTCTTTGCCTCGTCCTGTCACTAACATTTTGCAGGAGTTCACTGACGTCTTTCCACAAGACGTACCACCGGGATTACCACCTATTTGAGGGATTGAGCCTCAGATTGACTTAATTCCGAGTGCATCGCTACCCAACCATGCACCATACCGTACCAATCCAAAGGAGACGAAGGAGATTATGCGTCAAGCACAGGAGCTACTCGATAAAGGTTATATACGCGAATCCCTTAGTCCTTGTGTTGTTCCTATTGTTCTAGTGCCGAAAAAGGATGGTACATCGCGTATGTGTGTTGATTGTAGATGCATTAATAATATTACTATTTTATATCGTCATCCTATTCCAAGGCTAGATGATATGCTTGATGAATTAAGTGGCTCTACTATTTTCTCCAAAGTTGATTAGCATAGTGGATACCATCAAATTCGTATGAAATTGGGAGATGAATGGAAAACAACATTTAAAACTAAGTTTGGATTATATGTGTGGTTAGTCATGCCTTTTGGGTTAACTAATGCACCTAGTACTTTCATTAGATTAATGAATGAAGTTTTACGTGCTTTCATTGGACGATTTGTGGTAGTTTACTTTGATGATATATTGATTTATATCAGATCTTTGGAGGAACATTTGGAACATTTGCGTGTTGTTTTTATTGCTCTACGTGATGCACGTTTGTTCGGTAACCTTGGGAAGTGCACCTTTTGCACCGACCGAGTATCTTTTTTTGGCTATGTTGTTACTCCACAGGGAATTGAAGTTGATAAAGCCAAGATTGAAGCAATTGAGAGTTGGCCGCAGCCCAAAACGGTCACACAAGTAAGGATTTTTCTTGGACTTGCTGGCTTCTACAGGCATTTTGTGAGAGATTTCAGCACCATTGTTGTACCTCTCAATGAGCTTACAAAGAAGGATGTGCCTTTTGTTTGGGGTACTGCACAGGAAGAAGCCTTCACGGTATTGAAAGATAAGTTGACACATGCTCCATTACTCCAACTTACTGATTTTAATAAGAAATTTGAGCGTGAATGTGAAGCTAGTGGAATTGGGTTAGGAGGTGTGTTACTACAAGATGGTAAACCTGTTCCATACTTTTCTGAAAAATTGAGTGGGCCTAGTCTGAATTATTCTACTTATGATAAGGAATTGTATGCTTTTGTTTGGACCTTAGAAACATGGCAACATTATTTATGACCCAAATAATTTTTTATACATTCTGATCATGAATCTTTGAAACGTATTAAAAGTCAAGCAAAACTGAATCGTAGACATGCTAAATGGGTTGAATTCATTGAGACTTTCCCTTATGTCATAAAACACAAGAAGGGTAAAGAAAATGTTATTGCTGATGCATTGTCTCGTCGTTATACTATGCTTTCACAACTTGACTTTAAAAATATTTGGTTTGGAGACCATCAAAGATCAATATGTGCATGATGCTCAATTTAAAGATGTATTGCATAATTGTAAAGAAGGGAGAACATGGAACAAGTTCATCGTAAATGATGGATTTGTGTTTCGTGCTAACAAGTTATGCATTCCAGCTAGCTCCGTTCATCTTTTGTTGTTGCACGAGGCGCATGGAGGAGGATTAATGGGATACTTTGGCGTGAAGAATACAGAGGACGTACTTGCTACATATTTCTTTTGGCCAAAGATGAGACGGGATGTTGAGTATTTTGTTGCTTGCTGCACTACATGTCAAAAAGCTAAGTCATGACTCAATCTTCATGGTTTATATATGCCTTTGCTTGTACCTAGTGTTCCTTGGGAAGATATATCTATGGTCTTTGTTTTGGGTTTACCTCGAACAAAGAAGGGGATACTTGTTGTCGTGGATAGATTTTCGAAAATGGCATAGTTTATACCATGTCATAAAAGCGATGATGCTGCTAATGTTGTTGATTTGTTCTTTCATGAAATTATTCGCTTGCATGGTGTGCCCAATACTATTGTTTCAGATCGTAATACTAAGTTTCTTATCCACTTTTGGAGATTTTTATGGGCTAAGTTGGGGACTAAACTGCTTTTTAGTACTACATGTCACCCCAAACTGATGGACAAACTGAAGTAGTCAACAGAACATTGTCTACTATGCTTTGGGCTGTTTTGAAGAATAACAAGAAAATGTGGGAAGAATTCTTGCCTCATATTGAATTTTCTTATAATCGTTCACTGCATTCTACTACTAAGATGTGCCCTTTTGAAATTGCTTATGGTTTTTTTTACCTCGTGCACCTATTGATTTTTTGCCTCTTCCATCTTCGGAGAAGGTTAATTTTGATGCTAAACAACGCATTGAATTGATCTAAAAAATGCATGCGTTAACTAAGGAAAACATTGAACGTACGCATGTTAAATATAAACTTGCTGGAGATAAAGGTAGAAAACGTGTTTTCTTTGCGCGTGGAGATCTTGTTTGGTTACATTTGCGTAAGTATAGGTTTCCTAATTTGCGCAAGTCAAAGCTAATGCCACGTGCCGATGGTACTTTTACGGTGTTAGAGAAAATAAATGATAATGCATATAAACTTGAGCTGCCTACTGATACGTCTCCAACGTATCTACTTTTTCAAACACTTTTGCCCTTGTTTTGGACTCTAACTTGCATGATTTGAATGGAACTAACCCGGACGGACGCTGTTTTCAGCAGAACTGCCATGGTGTTATTTTTGTGCAGAAAAAAAAGTTCTCGGAATGACCTGAAAATCAACGGATAATTATTTTGGAATATATAAAAAATACCGGCGGAAGAAACCAGACCAGGGGCCCACACCCTGTCCGCGAGGGTGGGGGCGCCCCCCTTGGGCGCGCCCCCTGCCTCGTGGGCCCCCTGATACTCCACCGACCTTAGCTCCGGCTCCATATATTCACTTTCGGGGAGAAAAAAATGAGAGAGAAGGATTCATTGCGTTTTACGATACGGAGCCGCCACCAAGCCCTAATCTCTCTCGGGAGGGCTGATCTAGAGTCCGTTCGAGGCTCCGGAGAGTGGAGATCGTCGCCGTCATCATCATCAACCTTCCTCCATCACCAATTCCATGATGCTCACCGCCGTGCGTGAGTAATCCTATCATAGGCTTGCTGGACGGTGATGGGTTGGATGAGATTTACCTTGTAATCGAGTTAGTTTTGTTAGGGTTTGTTCCCTAGTATCCATTATGTTCTAAGATTGATGTTGTTATGGCTTTGCTATGCTTAATTCTTGTCACTAGGGCCCGAGTGCCATTTATGACCCACAAGTGTAGGGGATCTATCGTAGTCCTTTCGATAAGTAAGAGTGTCAAACCCAACGAGGAGCAAAAGGAAATGATAGGCAGTTTTCAGAAAGGTATTTTCTGCAAGCACTGAAATTATAATTAACGGATAGTTTTGTGATAAGATAATTGGTAGCAAGTAACAAAAGGTAAAAGTAAATAAGGTGCAGCAAGATGGCCCAATACTTTTTGTAACAAAGGACAAGCCTGGACAAACTCTTATACGAAGGAAAGCGCTCCCGAGGACACATGGGAATTATCGTCAAGCTAGTTTTCATCACGATCATCTAATTCACGTTTGGTACTTTGATAATTTGGTATGTGGGTGGACCGGTGCTTGGGTGTTGTCCTTACTTGGACAAGCCTCCCACTTATGATTAGCCTCTAATGCAAGCATCCGCAACTACAAAAGAAGTATTAAGGTAAACCTAACCATATCATGAAACAAGTTGATCCAAATCAGCCCCTTACGAAGCAACACATAAACTAGGGTTTAAGCTTCTGTCACTCTAGCAACCCATCATCTACTTATTACTTCCCAATGCCTTCCTCTAGGCCCAAATAATGGTGAAGTGTCATGTAGTCGATGTTCACATGACACCACTAGAGGAGAGACAACATACATCTCATCAAAATATCGGACGAATACCAACTTCACATGACTACTAATAGCAAGACTTCTCCCATGTCCTCAGGAACCAAAGTAACTACTCACAAGACATAATATTGTTCTTGATCATAGGGGTATTAATATGTATAATAGATCTGAACATATGATCTTCCACCAAATAAACCAACTAGCATCAACTACAAGGAGTAATCAACACTACTAGCAACCCACAGGTACCAATCTGAGGTTTGGGTACAAAGATTGGATACAAGAGATGAACTAGGGTTTGAGAGGAGATGGTGCTGGTGAATATGTTGATGAAGATAGCCCTCCCCAAGATGGAAGAGTTGTTGGTGATGACGGCGGTGACGATTTCCCCCTCCCGGAGGGAAGTATCCCCGACAGAACAGCTCTTCCGGAGCCCTAGATTGGTTTCCCCCAAGGTTCCGCCTCGAGATGGCGGCGCCTGGTCCCGAAAGCCTCCTTCTGATTTTTTCTAGGTCAAAGCACCTCATATAGGAGAATATGGGCATCGGGGGGCCCACGAGGTAGGGGGGCGTGCCCAGAGAGGGGGGCGCGCCCCCTACCCTCGTGGACAGGTGGTGGCCCCCCTGGTGATCTTCTTTCGCCAGATATTTTTATATTTTCTAAAATGGTGTCATGTGGAGTTTTGGAGCTTTTTGAGTTGTGCAGAATAGGTTTCTAGAGTTTTCTTATTTTCCAGCCCAGAATTCCAGCTGCCGGTATTCTACCTTCTCATGTAAACCTTGTAAAATAAGAGAGAAAAGGCATAAGTATTGTGACATAACGTGTAATAACACCCTAAGATGCAATAAATATCAACATATAAGCATGATGCAAAATGGACGTATCAACTCCCCCAAGCTTATACCTCGCTTGTCCTCAAGCGAAAGCCGATAACGAAAAATATGTCCACATGTTTAGAGATAGAGGTGTCAATGAAAATAAAATACGGACATGAGGGCATATATGAATAAGGTATATGCCCTCATGTGAATACGGACATACGGACTCAAGCGAAAGCCGATAACAAAAACCTTATTCACATAACACCCCCACTTAAATAGGTTTCTAGCGCGGAGCACCCCGAGGACAGCAACCACTGCCCCGCCTCCTACCCCCGCGCTGCCGCCCCGCCTCCTTCCCCCCAGCACCGTTGCGCCGGCTCCTACCCTGATGCAGTGCGGTTTTCTTGTGCAGTTCGGAAGCGCAAAAAAACGCTCGCTGCCATTCGTTGTGAGCCGCACGATTTTCGAAACTGCTCTTAAACTATGATGAATTTTGAAAAGTGTTCAACATGGCGAAGTTGCGTCTACTCCATAGCTTTTCAACGGTATATTACACGCATAATTCCGATAAACGGTTAAAAAACTAGAGCAAAAAAGGTACCGAAAAAACAACACATATAGTTTTTTCAAACATGCAGTTCACCGTTTTCAAAACTACTCTTAAACCGTGCGGAATCTCGAAAAGTGTTCAACATGGCGAAGTTGCGTATACTCCATAGCTTTTCAATGGTATATTACACGCATAATTCCGATAAACGGTTAAAAAACTAGAGCAAAAAATGTACCCAAAAAACAACACGTACAATTTTTTCAAACATGCAGTTCACCGTTTTCAAAACTGCTCTTAAACCGTGTGGAATCTCGAAAAGTGTTCAACATGG
>LR738713.1:186221435-186278561 GCA_902687465.1 Secale cereale | reverse complement strand
TTCCGATAAACGGTTAAAAAACTAGAGCAAAAAAGGTACCGAAAAACAACACGTACAGTTTTTTCAAACATGCAGTTCACCGTTTTCAAAACTGCTCTTAAACCATTTGGAATCTCGAAAAGTGTTCAACATGGCGAAGTTGCGTCTACTCCATGGCTTTTCAAACACGCAAAAAAAAAACGCTCGCTGCCATTATTCGTCGGTCGCACCGTTTTCAAAACCGTTCTTAAACCGTGCGGAATCTCGAAAAGTGTTCAACATGGCGAAGTTGCGTCTACTCCATAGCTTTTCAATGGTATATTACACGCATAATTCCGATAAACGGTTAAAAACTATAGCAAAAAGGTACCGAAAAAACAACACGTACAGTTTTTTCAAACATGCAGTTCACTGGTCTTTGTGTTGCAGTATCTGTGCAGTTCGGAAGCGCAAAAAAACGCGTCGATTTGGGTGTCGCGAAAAACAGAGTTTCCACTTTTTGTAATTTCATAACTGCTCTTAAAACATAATGAATTAGATGGGGTGTTCTACATGAAAAAGTAGCGTCTCGACGATATCTTTCAACGGTGTATCATTTGGATCATTTCGACCAACGTTTTGTAAAAAATTCACCAAAAACGGCCACTGCCCTTCGTAGTCAGTCGCACGATTTTCAAAATTAACTACAAACCGTAAGGAATCTCAAAAATATTTGAACATATGAAAGTTGCGCCTCGTTCGTAGCTTTCCAACGGTTAGAAAACTGGAGTGAAAACAGTACCGAAAATTTGAAAAAAATTGAAAAACACAATTCCGCGATTTAGTAAATTCAAAACTGCTTTTAAACCGTAGCGAATTAGAAAAAATAATAGATATGAAAAAGATGCGCGCCGATGATACATTTTGTAATGCCCAGGATGGGACTATATCTCCTACGTGTCGAGGCATGACTTAAAGATATAAGCCCATTCTGGAATGATCTCAAGTTTGGTATCTTTGCACGACTCATGTAAAAGAGGAATTAAATTGCAAAAGGAGATAGTTGGCTTACACTCGGCACTTCACACAATACATTACATAAGCAAAACATCATTCAAAACATCACAACCCGACTACGGGCGAAGATCCAAAAGAAAGATACCAAAACAACATAAAGCCACAGGCCTAGATCGAATCCTAGTAGAAACCACTACTGATCGTCGAAAACGTCACAAGCAAACGGCCACTCTCTTCATCGAGCTCCCAGTGAAGTACTGAACCAGCTCCTGCATCATTCTCGACTGAACCTGCATCTGGCATCGGGGAGGAAGGTGGCCGCGGGCGACCTTGGACGGGGAGGACGGCGGACGAGGAGGCTGGCCAGGCCGTCCTGGCTGCTCCCGCGCTGGAGGGGCGCGACGCTCGGTGCTGCTGCCGCCTTGGTGCACCGGGGCCGGCGCGAGGCTGGCTAGAGGCCGGAGGGAGCGAGGACGGGCGCGTTCGGTGCTGGAAGGTGAGGCAGGGGCGGCGAGGCGCTGGCGATGCGGGCGCGGCCTTGGCGCGCCGCGGAGGGCCCGATGGCGAGAGATGGGGACGCTAGGAATCGGGTGGAAGGCAGGGGAGATCGAGGGAGATGAGGGGCGCGAGGGGATCGAAGGAGAGGAGAGGTGCGGCGCTCTGGAGGAAGGAGCGATGCGGTCGGGGAGAGGGAGTGGCGCTAGGGTTACGGAGTTGGGGCGGCTGCGGCCTGATGGGCCTGATGGGCCAGGGGCGCGGTCGGATGGCCTAGAGGCCGGCTTAGGAGAGGTTGGCCGCTGGGCTGGGAGGTGGCTGACTGGGCCTGCGGCTGGGCTGCCGGCTTGGAGCGGGGATGGATGGCCTTGGGCCAAAGGAGGCCGGCGGTGGAGCTCCTCTCCATATATTTCTTAGCAGAAATAAATAAATAGAGAGAGTCCAAAAAAATAAGAAAGGAGGCCATGAAGAAGAAATAAATGATGGAACATTTTTGTAAGGCTTTATGGAATATTACCAACCCAACAAAAATGGCTCCAACGAAATAGGGAACATATGCAAGTGTGTTGCGGTTCAATCCAAACAAATGGAATATTTTTTAATAGCTCCATAATACTAGGAGGATATGTTATAAAGAGAAGTCACACTTCCCTCGCTTTAAATGGACCGAAGGTCCACACAATTTATTTAGGTTGAGATGCAAAAGAAATATGACATGATGGCATGATGACATGATGCAATGCAAAAATAAATAACACAAGCACAAATGAAACACAAGGGAGAACCCGAAATATCTGGAATCTTCTGGAATCTTCTGGGACGTCGGTCTTCGGGCGTCACAACTCTCCCACACTAACAGAGGATCTCGACCCGAGATCCTAGAGATGGCACCGGATAAAAACGAAAAAGACGAGGTAAAACAAAGTTGCTTCTTTGACAGACGAGTGAAACCACGAACCTGAGAGGTTAAACAAGTTGAATAAAGAATACAATGGAGATGAACGAAGATGAAAACACTCCGTTAGAAAAGAGGAACAAGGAGCATTATGAGAACCTTGAAGGTTGAAAAGACATGAAACAAGAGCTTACGAACCAAAAGAATATGAAACTGCAATGGTACAACCAAGGAATAAGAATGACATAATTTGGACAGCACTCCGTCTGAAAATGGAAGGAATTGAACAAGAACTTGAGAAGATGGGATGATACTTGATGAAAACAACAACACACAGCCTCAAGAACATTGAAAGAATAGAGTATAGGTCGTTGGAAAGAAAAGAACGGAGAAGAAAATGACAACTTCTCCCACGAATGAATCTGAAAATCATCCTTACGAATAGGGGTTGAACGTAGTTGTTGAAAATAATCAATAACAAAAGAGTAAGCTTGTTGTGGGCTTATGGAAAACATCTCAAAATTATGAGGTGACAACCAGCCACTGATGGGAACATTTAATTGGATTGAGATCAACAAGGAGACGATAAACTTATTTCACTGGAATGATAAATGAAGAACTTGGGTCATTTATAAGCACCATAATTAGCAACAGTTCTCAAGGAAAGCTTTTTTGGTGAATTATAACCCAAGATAACTCCAACAAATAATTAAAGGGTTAAAAAGATCTCCTGAACAAGGAAAAATGATGGTTTTAAATATCTCATTATTGAAAACTCGTGAATCATGAAACATGAAGGAATTGTCAAAAATGACATAACACCATCTGAAAAGATAAGGTAGAAAGGATTGCAATTGAAAAGCATGATGAAGAATGCTTGAGCTCCAACAAGAATCTTGATGAAGACTTCAAGGATGAATTAAAACATGATGAACCACCATGAGAGCTCCGGTAATGAAAACATGAGAAGTGAAAGATGAAAAGAATAAGATTGAAGGCCTGTGATGAATTAGATGGAGCTTTGAAATGATATAATTGAAATAACTTGGAGCTCCGGAAAACAAGATGAACAACTTAGAATCGAGAATATGATATGATGAACAAGCTCCAGCCAAAAGAATTAAATCACCTTGAAGGAATAAGAATAAGAATTATGTTATGCATCTCCTTCACCAATTCAAATTGATGATGACCAAAGGATTTGGCATACCACTTATTCTCATTGGAAAGGATTAAAGAGAGATCTCGCACAAACTTGGGTAAATCTTCAACGAACCACCGGTAGGATTGTGAAAAGAACAAATGAATTAAAACGATAACAACGGAAGGATAATCTTGAAAGAACCACCGTAAAAATATGGAGACGAACGAAGAGACATCAATGAAGAATATTTGGAGGACGAAGTTGAAAATTGAGAACGAAGAATCTTCTGAAATGATGGCCTTCGGAGGATCACAAAGAAAAGAATTCAAGAAATGCTTTGGATGGGTATAGAAGAATTCCTCACAATCTGAACAATAATGAGGATGGAATGAAGCTAGAACCACAACTCATCAAGAGAACGGGTAAAAAATTTAAGAGAAACTCTTCTCCGATCTTCAAATGTTGACAATGAAGACGAGAAATGCCATGAAGAATTGTTGAGCACTCCGGAATGAAGAATTAAAAAGGTTGAACCAATGATTGAAAAGAATTTGAAAGCGATCTTGGAGAAGGTATGAGACTGATGGAAATCATTCTTACGTCACACTTTGAAAAAAATTTGAGTATAACTCCAGAAAAAATAGAAGAGTCAGGTAAGATCCTGGGAAAAGACCTGTGGGTTAGGGCCCATTAAAGAAATCACCATTGGGAAAGATTGCTTGGGAGATATTGCACCGGTTGAATTAAATGGCTTGAATAAGATGACAATCCTCAAAATAGTTTGAACGGATTAAGAATGGAATTATGAATTTTCAGCACTCCGAATATGAATAGCAATGGGAGAGTGATTAATTGGTGCACCGGAATAAGAAAGCATTGTGAAATGAGGAAAAGGATAAGATTAACACCGAAATCTTGAATTACATCCACCGGCAGAATTTGAGAACAAAAGAATGATGAACTTGGAGTTCTTGAGCATATTCACGATAAATCACTGGATAAGAACATTGAAGGAAATGAATGAAGAAACATCACATGAATAAAATGGATACTTCATCTGAGAATTTCTTGCTCCAAGAAGAAGAAGGGTGGGAGGGCGGGGAAAACAAAGACAACTTGAGATGAATGAAACAGACAAATCGTTAGATTTCTCAACGGCGTCCGTATGGAATAACTTGAAGAGAAGGCACACCGGTTGAAAAAGGATTAACATGAAGAACTCGATGGTCAAGAAGAATTAGCACTCCCATAGAAATATGAGAACACAGATTAAGAAAGGTATGGAATCAACATTTGACATCGAAGCAACTCGAATACCAGAATCAAAACAAGAACAAAGGATAGATATGTTTATGAAGAAGATTATGTTGCAACATATCTATCCGAACAGAGAATTGTACGAATGAATTCCGCAGGTACATCAACTTGACGAGAAGCCACTTGGAGAACAAAAGGTAAATAAAACAATAAGGATCGGATAGAACAAATACAAGATAGAAGCTTCGTTCGACATATTCGTGCTGAAAGCTCATGGAACGTGTTACAAAAGGGTTTTGGAATCCCCGGATCAGCATAGCCAAGGACCCTTTAAGATGCAACTCCCGATCGGAACAAGCCCATAAAACCACTTCACTCAATGTAGAACCCCGAACTTCATATCATGCACTCGTTGGAAGAATGCCTACGAGCTACAAGATGAACCCACCTATTAATTTCCGAAAGTTTCCAGTTATGCAATCAGGTGTTGGGGATACAGGGGAAGCACCGCGCACTCAACTCTAAACCTACATCCAGCTGTATCCATCCTTCAACACATAACCAGTTGTTCTCGGAAACTGTTTACCTCGGACCTTCGAAACGCATCCACTATACAAGGTATGGCAATACTCCCGAACTACCTCCCAAGTACTGGGTGATGTTGGGGTTATCTTGCCACTAACCGCATAGGAGAGTTTTCGATGTCGGCCATCTTAAGTATTCTAGAACTGATGCGATATATTTGTGACGACAACACCTCGAAGCTCAACTCCCCGGGACACTGCCACAACCCCTAATGACAGGAGGCATCGAGAACAATGTTCTCGTCACAAAGACATCGAAACAATCCAAACAATACTCGCGTGATCCTAAAAAAAATTTGGTGCAATTTTGAGAGTAAAAGAGATAAGAGTAATCGTCAGGAGTCCTCACCAGAGTGAAAAGAGATGAGGAGCAAAAGAAATCCTATTCTCCGATATATATATAGGACCCAAAACATTTTAAAGTGTGTGCCTAGACTCAACCGTCAACGATTCGATCATTCAGTGGGGGCTCCTAGGTTGGAGAAGGCTCTGAATACCAACTTGCAATGCCCAGGATGGGACTATATCTCCTACGTGTCGAGGCACGACTTAAAGATATAAGCCCATTCTGGAATGATCTCAAGTTTGGTATCTTTGCACGACTCATGAAAAATAGGGATTAAATTGCAAAAGGAGATAGTTGGCTTACACTCGCCACTTCACACAATACATTACATAAGCAAAACATCATTCAAGACATCACAACCCGACTATGGGCGAAGATCCAAAAGAAAGATACCAAAACAACATAAAGCCACAGGCCTAGATCGAATCCTAGTAGAAACCACTACTGATCGTCGAAAACGTCACAAGCAAACGGCCATTCATCGAGCTCCCAGTGAAGTACTGAACCAGCTCCTGCATCATTCTCGGCTGAACCTGCATCTGGTGTTGTAGTAACCGTGAGCCACGAGGACTCAGCAATCCCATAACCATGGGTATCAAGACTAGCAAAGCTTTATGGATAGGAAGAGGTAAATTGGTGAGGTTGCAGCAGCGGCTAAGCATAATATGGTGGCTAACTTACGAGTACAAGAGTAAGATGAGCATCTACGGAAACGGTCGCAACTAGTAGTGATCGCTAAAGATCCTGAACTACTTACGAGTCAAACATAACCCCACCGTGTTCTCTTCTCAAAGTGAAAAGAGACAGTCACGGTTACTCACACAGTTGTGTGTTTTACTTCGGATCCTCTGTCAAGTTTTCTACAACCGGACATTAACAAATTCCAATCTGCCACATAACCGCGGGCACGGCTTTTGAAAGATCATAACCCTGCAGGGGTGTCCCAACTTAGCCCATCACAAGCTCTCACGATTAGCTGAAGTGATAAATATAATATCATCACCACTTATCTTAGGGAAATCCGATCAGGCTCGGCATCCCGGTAGCACAATACATTTCGACAATGGTAAAACAAGTCCAGCAAGACCTCCCGGCGTGCCGACACCCTGATGGTAGCCGCGCGCATCTCGTCTCAGGCCACGTCCGGATGAGCGCTACGTACAGTAACCGAAGACCCCAGATAACTGGGTGGCACCGCAAGTGGCTCTAGTTTGGGACCAACACCATCAGCACTGGCCCCCCTGCTATGTAGAATTAAGAACTCGAGGGTGCGACCCCCTATGCAAATTTAATTTAATTAAATTAAGTTGTTATAATGAGGCAAATTAAAACCACTGTTGGGCCTTGCTGGAGGAGTTTTATTCAAAGACGAACTGTCAAGGGGTCCCCATCCACCCATCGTGTAAGGAACGCAAAATCAAGGAACATAATGCCGGTTTTATCGGCGCCTAAGGTGGCATGAGTGGAACAAAACACCGAGCAAAAGGCCAAGCCTTCCACCCATGCCCAGTATATAGGTGTGTTAATAATAATTATAGATATTGTGATATTCCAACAACAAGTTCCCACCTGGAACGAACTTCATCTTCACCTGCAGCTAACAACGCTATAAGAGGGGCTGAGCAAGCAGGTAACATGTCCAAACAGTGGTTTTGCTAGGAAGGTTTCAAAGGTTAGAGGTTTCATGGCAACAAGGAGAGGCTGACATAAAAGATGGGTAGCGCGACATGTAACGATAGCATCGAGACAACTAAGCATGGCAATGGTAGTAAAGGTATCCAAGGGTATGATCATCTTGCCTGGGATTCCGCAAGGAAAGAACGGGTCCATGAAGAAGTCGAACGGATCCTCACAACTCCAGAATGGAACCGAAGCTAACAAGAAAAGCAACCGGAAAGAAGCAAAGAACACGGTAAACACACAAGCATAGACATGGCATACGATGCACATCCAAGTATGATGCATGTCCGGTTTGAATATGCATGGCATGGCAAAGTGCACAAAAAAAACTACAAGTTAAGTGGAGCCCAATATGCAATGAGTTGCATATTGACGAAACACCACATTTTAATTATTTAATTGACTCTCATTTATTTACAAGACAAGATTAAATGTTTTTAACATAGCAAGAGGTGAAACAAAAGTAAACTACCTATCTAGACATTTTAAATGAGGCCGGAAATAACAACAACAATTCCGGGAAAATCACCATAAGCATGTTTAGTAATTTTAAGCAAACAACAATTCACACATTTAAAGTTGTTAACATGATGCGGATGACATGATCAAGTTTTATGCAAGTTTATTAAAAAGGTTAACATGAAGAGATAAGGAGGTAATTGTCACCGTGGTGGAAGGAAAAGGGTGCCACGACAACGATCCGAAATGATGCAACGGCAACATCTCGGTTCCGGTAACTCGTTGAGAGACCGGTGCAAAAGATGACGGAGAGCGAGCGGAACAAGATGAAAGGTGGGGTGATCCCGTTGCCGGGTTCCCACGGGTCGGCGACGAGGCAACCGAGGAGCATGAGAAAAGATGAAACGGGCACGAAGCACACAAGTGAAACATCTCATACAACCACAAGCATTCCACGGGTCATCGACTCGGGGTTATACCTTCGGAGCGATCGTTCTCGGAGGCGGTTCGAGTCGTCGAGGAACGTAGAGGAAGAAGTCGTTCACGTGTCGTAGAGGAAGTAGGCGTTCACGTGGTCGTAGAGGGAAGTAGTTGTGCACGAGGCAACGAGGTCGTCGTGGTACACGTTCATGTAGAGGTACTTGCGGTCTCGGCGATGGTAGTTGAAGTAGTTGTACACGGGGTCTTCGATGGTCGACGGTAGTGGTACACACGTTGTCGGGGTACTTGTCGGTCTCGAGTGCGCCGGGCGTCGCGGTACTTGGTGCTTCAAAACGTTCGTCGTGGTACACGATTTTGTAGACGAACTTGACGGTTCCGAGGGCTCCGGCCACCGTGGTACTTGTCAAAAAAACGCATCGGATGTAGTCATACTTCTTGAAGAGGAACTTGGTGCTGCTCCTCGGGTATCTGCTGGACAAAAACAACGGGAGACCGAAGGGAAGAAGGACATCAGCAGCAAGTCTTGCGTGAAGGGGCCATGGCAGCGGCACTGCGAGGTACTTGCCGACGGGAAAACGAGGTGGAGGCGCGGGCGTGCGCACGGCTGGAATCACGCGGAGGCTCCAGGAACATGATTTGACGGATGCATGGGTCTCGGTGGAAGCCATGGAACAGTGGCTCCGTGGTGATCTTGCTGCAGCAGCAAGGGCATCGGGGAGGAAGGAGGCCGCGGGCGACCTTGGACGGGGAGGACGGCGGACGAGGAGGCGGGCTAGGCCGTCCTGGCTGCTCCCTCGCTGGAGGGGCGCGACGCTCGGTGCTGCTGCCGCCCTGGCGCGCCGGGGCCGGCGCGAGGCTGGCTGGAGGTCGGAGGGAGCGAGGACGGGCGTGTTCGGTGCTGGAAGGTGAGGCAGGGGCGGCGAGGCGCTGGCGATGCGGGCGCGGCCTTGGCGCGCGGCGGAGGGCCCGATGGCGAGAGATGGGGACGCTAGGAATCGGGAGGAAGTCAGGGGAGATCGAGGGAGATGAGGGGCGCGAGGGGATCGAAGGAGAGGAGAGGTGCGGCGCTCTGGAGGAAGGAGCGATGCGGTCGGGGAGAGGGAGTAGCGCTAGGGTTACGGAGTTGGGGCGGCTGCGGCCTGATGGGCCTGATGGGCCAGGGGCGCGGTCGGATGGCCTAGAGGCCGGCTTAGGAGAGGTTGGCCGCTGGGCTGGGAGGTGGCTGACTGGGCCTGCGGCTGGGCTGCCGGCTTGGAGCGGGGATGGATGGCCTTGGGCCAAAGGAGGCCGGCGGTGGAGCTCCTCTCCATATATTTCTTAGCAGAAATAAATAAATAGAGAGAGTCCAAAAAAATAAGAAAGGAGGCCATGAAGAAGAAATAAATGATGGAACATTTTCGTAAGGCTTTATGGAATATTACCAACCCAACAAAAATGGCTCCAACGAAATAGGGAAGATATGCAAGTGTGTTGCGGTTAAATCCAAACAAATGGAATATTTATTAATAGCTCCATAATACTAGGAGGATATGTTATAAAGAGAAGTCACACTTCCCTCGCTTTAAATGAACCGAAGGTCCACACAATTTATTTAGGTTGAGATGCAAAAGAAATATGACATGATGGCATGATGACATGATGCAATGCAAAATAAATAACACAAGCACAAATGAAACACAAGGGAGAACCCGAAACATCTGGAATCTTCTGGGACGTCGGTCTTCGGGCGTCACAACTCTCCCACACTAACAGAGGATCTCGACCCGAGATCCTAGAGATGGCACCGGATAAAAATGAAAAAGACGAGGTAAAACAAAGTTGCTTCTTTGACAGACGAGTGAAACCACGAACCTGAGAGGTTAAACAAGTTGAATAAAGAATACAATGGAGATGAACGAAGATGAAAACACTCCGTTAGTAAAGAGGAACAAGGAGCATTATGAGAACCTTGAAGGTTGAAAAGACATGAAACAAGAGCTTACGAACCAAAAGAATATGAAACTGCAATGGTACAACCAAGGAATAAGAATGACATAATTTGGACAGCACTCCGTCTGAAAATGGAAGGAATTGAACAAGAACTTGAGAAGATGGGATGATACTTGATGAAAACAACAACACACAGCCTCCAGAACATTGAAAGAATAGAGTATAGGTCGTTGGAAAGAAAAGAACGGAGAAGAAAATGACAACTTCTCCCACGAATGAATCTGAAAATCATCCTTACGAAGAGGGGTTGAACGTAGTTGTTGAAAATAATCAACAACAAAAGAGTAAGCTTGTTGTGGGCTTATGGAAAACATCTCAAAATTATGAGGTGACAACCAGCCACTGACGGGAACATTTAATTGGATTGAGATCAACAAGGAGACGATAAACTTATTTCACCGGAATGATAAATGAAGAACTTGGGTCATTTATAAGCACCATAATTAGCAACAGTTCTCAAGGAATGCTTTTTTGGTGAATTATAACCCAAGAGAACTCCAACAAATAATTAAAGGGTTGAAAAGATCTCCTGAACAAGGAAAAATGATGGTTTTAAATATCTCATTCTTCAAAACTCGTGAATCATGAAACATGAAGGAATTGTCAAAAATGACATAACACCATCTGAAAAGATAAGGTAGAAAGGATTGCAATTGAAAAGCATGATGAAGAATGCTTGAGCTCCAACAAGAATCCTGATGAAGACTTCAAGGATGAATTAAAACATGATGAACCACCATGAGAGCTCCGGTAATGAAAACATGAGAAGTGAAAGATGAAAAGAATAAGATTGAAGGCCTGTGATGAATTAGATGGAGCTTTGAAATGATATAATTGAAATAACTTGGAGCTCCGGAAAACCAGATGAACAACTTAGAACCGAGAATATGATATGATGAACAAGCTCCAGACAAAAGAATTAAATCACCTTGAAGGAATAAGAATAAGAATTATGTTATGCATCTCCTTCACCAATTCAAATTGATGACGACCAAAGGATTTGGCATACCACTTATTCTCGTTGGAAAGGATTAAAGAGAGATCTCGCACAAACTTGGGTAAATCTTCAACGAACCACCGGTAGGATTGTGAAAAGAACAAATGAATTAAAACGATAACAACGGAAGGATAATCTTGAAAGAACCACCGTAAAAATATGGAGACGAACGAAGAGACATCAATGAAGAATATTTGGAGGACGAAGTTGAAAACTGAGAACGAAGAAATCTTCTGAAATGATGGCCTTCGGAGGATCACAAAGAAAAGAATTCATGAAATGCTTCGGATGGGTATAAAAGAATTCCTCACAATCTGAACAATAATGAGGATGGCATGAAGCTAGAACCACAACTCATCAAGAGAACGGGTCAAAAATTTAAGAGAAACTCTTCTCCGATCTTCAAATGTTGAGAATGAAGACGAGAAATGCGATGAAGAATTGTTGAGCACTCCGGAATGAAGAATTAAAAAGGTTGAACCAATGATTGAAAAGAATTTGAAAGCGATCTTGGAGAAGGTATGTGACTGATGGAAATCATTCTTACGTCACACTTTGAAAAAAATTGAGTATAACTCCAGAAAAAATAGAAGAGTCAGGTAAGATCCTGGGAAAAGACCTGTGGGTTAGGGCCCATTAAAGAAATCACCGTTGGGAAAGATTGCTTGAGAGATATTGCACCGGTTGAATTAAATGGCTTGAATAAGATGACAATCCTCAAAATAGTTTGAACGGATTAAGAATGGAATTATGAATTTTTAGCACTCCGAATATGAATAGCAAGAGGAGAGTGATTAATTGGTGCACCGGAATGAGAAAGCATTGTGAAATGAGGAAAAGGATAAGATCAACACCGAAATCTTGAATTACATCCACCGGCAGAATTTGAGAACAAAAGAATGATGAACTTGGAGTTCTAGAGCATATTCACGATAAATCACCGGATAAGAACATTGAAGGAAATGAATGAAGAAACATCACATGAATAAAATGGATACTTCATCTGAGAATTTCTTGCTCCAAGAAGAAGAAGGGTGGGAGGGCGGGGAAAACAAAGACAACTTGAGATGAATGAAACAGACAAATCGTTAGATTTCTCAACGGCGTCCGTATGGAATAACTTGAAGAGAAGGCACACCGGTTGAAAAAGGATTAACATGAAGAACTCGATGGTCAAGAAGAATTAGCACTCCCATAGAAATATGAGAACACCGATTAAGAAAGGTATGGAATCAACATTTGACATCGAAGCAACTCGAATACCAGAATCAAAACAAGAACAAAGGATAGATATGTTTATGAAGAAGATTATGTTGCAACATATCTATCCGAATAGAGAATTGAACGAATGAATTCCGCAGGTACATCAACTTGACGAGAAGCCACTTGGAGAACAAAAGGTAAATAAAACAATAAGGATCAGATAGAACAAATACAAGATAGAAGCTTCGTTCGACATATTCGTGCTGAAAGCTCATGGAACGTGTTACAAAAGGGTTTTGCAATCCCCGGATCAGCATAGCCAAGGACCCTTTAAGATGCAACTCCCGATCGGAACAAGCCCACAAAACCACTTCACTCAATGTAGAACCCCGAACTTCATATCATGCACTCGTTGGAAGAATGCCTACGAGCTACTAGATGAACCCACCTATTAATTTCCGAAAGTTTCTAGTTATGCAATCAGGTGTTGGGGATACAGGGGAAGCACCGCACACTCAACTCTAAACCTACATCCAGCTGTATCCATCCTTCAACACATAACCAGTTGTTCTCGGAAACCGTTTACCTCGGACCTTCGAAACGCATCCACTATACAAGCTATGGCAATACTCCCGAACTACCTCCCAAGTACTGGGTGATGTCGGGGTTATCTAGCCACTAACCGCATAGGAGAGTTTTCGATGTCGGCCGTCTTAAGTATTCTAGAACTGATGCGATATATTTGTGACGACAACACCTCGAAGCTCAACTCCCCGGGACACTGCCACAACCCCTAATGACAGGAGGCATCGAGAACAATGTTCTCGTCACAAAGACATCGAAACAATCCAAACAATACTCGCGTGATCCTAAAAAAAAATTTGGTGCAATTTTGAGAGTAAAAGATATAAGAGTAATCGTCAGGAGTCCTCACCAGAGTGAAAAGAGATGAGGAGCAAAAGAAATCCTATTCTCCGATATATATATAGGACTCAAAACATTTTCAAGTGTGTGCCTAGACTCAACCGTCAATGATTCGATCAATCAGTGGGGGCTCTGAATACCAACTTGCAATGCCCAGGATGGGACTATATCTCCTACGTGTCGAGGCACGACTTAAAGATATAAGCCCATTCTGGAATGATCTCAAGTTTGGTATCTTTGCACGACTCATGAAAAAGAGGGATTAAATTGCAAAAGGAGATAGTTGGCTTACACTCGCCACTTCACACAATACATTACATAAGCAAAACATCATTCAAAACATCACAACCCGACTACGGGCGAAGATCCAAAAGAAAGATACCAAAACAACATAAAGCCACAGGCCTAGATCGAATCCTAGTAGAAACCACTACTGATCGTCGAAAACGTCACAAGCAAACGGCCACTCTCTTCATCGAGCTCCCAGTGAAGTACTGAACCAGCTCCTGCATCATTCTCGGCTGAACCTGCATCTGGTGTTGTAGTAACTGTGAGCCACGAGGACTCAGCAATCCCATAACCATGGGTATCAAGACTAGCAAAGCTTTATGGATAGGAAGAGGTAAAGTGGTGAGGTTGCAGCAGCGGCTAAGCATAATATGGTGGCTAACTTACGAGTACAAGAGTAAGATGAGCATCTACGCAAACGGTCGCAACTAGTAGTGATCGCTAAAGATCCTGAACTACTTACGAGTCAAACATAACCCCACTGTGTTCTCTTCTCAAAGTGAAAAGAGACAGTCACGGTTACTCACACAGTTGTGTGTTTTACTTCGAATCCTTTGTCAAGTGTTCTACAACCGGACATTAACAAATTCCAATCTGCCACATAACCACGGGCACGGCTTTCGAAAGATCATAACCCTGCAAGGGTGTCCCAACTTAGCCCATCACAAGCTCTCATGATTAGCTGAAGTGATAAATATAATATCATCACCCCTTATCTTAGGGAAATCCGATCAGGCTCGGCATCCCGGTAGCACAAGACATTTCGACAATGGTAAAACAAGTCCAGCAAGACCTCCCGGCGTGCCGACACCCTGATGGTGGCCGCGCGCATCTCGTCTCAGGCCACGTCCGGAAGAGCGCTACGTACAGTAACCGAAGACCCCAGATAACTGGGTGGCACCGCAAGTGGCTCTAGTTTGGGACCAACACCATCAGCACTGGCCCCCCTGCTATGTAGAATTAAGAACCCGAGGGTGCGACCCCCTATGCAAATTTAATTTAATTAAATTAAGTTGTTATAATGAGGCAAATTAAAACCAATGTTGGGCCTTGCTGGAGGAGTTTTATTCAAAGACGAACTGTCAAGGGGTCCCCATCCACCCATCGTGTAAGGAACGCAAAATCAAGGAACATAATGCCGGTTTATCGGCGCCTAAGGTGGCATGAGTGGAACAAAACACCGAGCAAAAGGCCAAGCCTTCCACCCATGCCCAGTATATAGGTGTGTTAATAATAATTGTAGATATTGTGATATTCCAACAACAAGTTCCCACCTGGAACGAACTTCATCTTCACCTGCAGTTAACAATGCTATAAGAGGGGCTGAGCAAGCGGGTAACATGGCCAAACAGTGGTTTTGCTAGGAAGGTTTCAAATGTTAGAGGTTTCATGGCAACAAGGAGAGGCTGACATAAAAGATGGGTAGCGCGACATGTAACGATAGCATCGAGACAACTAAGCATGGCAATGGTAGTAAAGGTATCCAAGGGTATGATCATCTTGCCTGGGATTCCGCAAGGGAGAAGAACGGGTCCATGAAGAAGTCGAACGGATCCTCACAACTCCGGAACGGAACCGAAGCTAACAAGAGAAGCAACCGGAAAGAAGCAAACAACACGGTAAACACACAAGCATAGACATGGCATACGATGCACATCCAAGTATGATGCATGTCCGGTTTAAATATGCATGGCATGGCAAAGTGCACAAACAAAACTACAAGTTAAGTGGAGCCCAATATGCAATGAGTTGCATATTGACGAAACACCACATTTTAATTATTTAATTGACTCTCGTTTATTTACAAGACAAGATTAAATGTTTTTAACATAGCAAGAGGTGAAACAAAAGTAAACTACCTATCTAGACATTTTAAATGAGGCCGGAAATAACAACAACAATTCCAGGAAAATCCCCATAAGCATGTTTAGTAATTTTAAGCAAACAACAATTCACACATTTAAAATTGTTAACATGATGCGGATGACATGATCAAGTTTTATGCAAGTTTATTAAAAAGGTTAACATGAAGAGATAAGGAGGTAATTGTCACCGTGGTGGAAGGAAAAGGGTGCCACGGCAACGATCCGAAATGATGCAACGGCAACATCTCGGTTCCGGTAACTCGTTGAGAGACCGGTGCAAAAGATGACGGAGAGCGAGCGAAACAAGATGAAAGGGGGGTGATCCCGTTGCCGGGTTCCCACAGGTCGGCGACGAGGCAACCGAGGAGCATGACAAAAGATGAAATGGGCACGGAGCACACAAGTGAAACATCTCATACAACCACAAGCATTCCACGGGTCATCGACTCGGGGTTATACCTTCGGAGCGATCGTTCTTGGAGGCGGTTCGAGTCGTCGAGGGACGTAGAGGAAGAAGTCGTTCACGTGTCGTAGAGGAAGTAGGCGTTCACGTGGTCGTAGAGGGAAGTAGTTGTGCACGAGGCAACGAGGTCATCGTGGCACACGTTCATGTAAAGGTACTTGCGGTCTCGGCGACGGTAGTTGAAGTAGTTGTACACGGGGTCTTCGATGGTCGACGGTAGTGGTACACACGTTGTCGGGGTACTTGTCGGTCTCGAGTGCTCTGGGCGTCGCGGTACTTGGCGCTTCAAAACGTTCGTCGTGGTACACGATTTTGTAGACGAACTTGACGGTTCCGAGGGCTCCGGCCACCGTAGTAATTGTCAAAAAAACGCATCGGATGTAGTCGTACTTCTTGAAGAGGAACTTGGTGCTGCTCCTCGGGTATCTGCTGGACAAAAACAACGCGAGACCGAAAGGAAGAAGCACAGCAGCAGCAAGTCTTGTGTGAAGGGGCCATGGCAGCGGCACAGCGAGGTACTTGCCGACGGGAAAACGAGGTGGAGGCGCGGGCGCGCGCACGGCTGGAATCACGCGGAGGCTCCAGGAACATGATTTGATGGATGCATGGGTCTCGGTGGAAGCCATGGAACAGTGGCTCCGTGGTGGTATTGCTGCAGCAGCAAGGGCATCGGGGAGGAAGGAGGCCGCGGGCAACCTTGGACGGGGAGGACGGCGGACGAGGAGGCGGGCCAGGCCATCCTGGCTGCTCCCGCGCTGGAGGGGCGCGGCGCTCGGTGCTGCTGCCGCCTTGGCGCGCCGGGGCCGGCGCGAGGCTGGCTGGAGGCCGGAGGGAGCGAGGACGGGCGCGTTCGGTGCTGGAAGGTGAGGCAGGGGCGGCGAGGTGCTGGCGATGCGGGCGCGGCCTTGGCGCGCGGCGGAGGGCCGGATGGCGAGAGATGGGGACGCTAGGAATCGGGAGGAAGGCAGGGGAGATCGAGGGAGATGAGGGGCGCGAGGGGATCGAAGGAGATGAGACGTGCGTCGCTCTGGAGGAAGGAGCGATGCGGTCGGGGAGAGGGAGTAGCGCTAGGGTTACGGAGTTGGGGCGGCTGCGGCCTGATGGGCCTGATGGGCCATGGGCGCGGTCGGATGGCCAAGAGGCCGGCTTAGGAGAGGTTGGCCGCTGGGCTGGGAGGTGGCTGACTGGGCCTGCGGCTGGGCAGCCGGCTTGGAGCGGGGATGGATGGCCTTGGGCCAAAGGAGGCCGGCGGCTGGAGCTCCTCTCCATATATTTCTTAGCAGAAATAAATAAATAAAGAGAGTCCAAAAAAATAAGAAAGGAGGCCATGAAGAAGAAATAAATGATGGAACATTTTTGTAAGGCTTTATGGAATATTACCAACCCAACAAAAATGGCTCCAACGAAATAGGGAAGATATGCAAGTGTGTTGCGGTTAAATCCAAACAAATGGAATATTTATTAATAGCTCCATAATACTAGGAGGATATGTTATAAAGAGAAGTCACACTACCCTCGATTTAAATGGACCGAAGGTCCACACAATTTATTTAAGTTGAGATGTAAAAGAAATATGACATGATGGCATGATGACATGATGCAATGCAAAATAAATAACACAAGCACAAATGAAACACACGGGAGAACCCGAAACATCTGGAATCTTTTGGAATCTTCTGGGACGTCGGTCTTCGGGCGTCACACATTTCCAATGATGTATCATATGTTTCATTCCGACAAGCGATTTAGAAAAAAACGCAAAAAACGCTCGCTGCCATTCATTTTGAGCCGCACGATTTTCGAAACTGCTCTTAAATTATGATGAATTTTGAAAAGGTGTTCAACATGGCGAAGTTGTGTCTACTCCATAGCTTTTCAACGGTATATTACACGCATAATTCTGATAAACGGTTAAAAAACTAGAGCAAAAAAGGTACCGAAAAACAACACGTACAGTTTTTTTCAAACATGCAGTTCACTGGTCTCTGTGTTGCAGTATCTGTGCAGTTCAGAAGCACAAAAAAACGCTCGCTGCCATTATTCATCGGTCGCACAGTTTTCAAAACTGCTCTTAAACCGTGCGGAATCTCGAAAAAGTGTTCAACATGGCGAAGTTCCGTCTACTCAATAGCTTTTCAAACACGCAAAAAAACGCTCGCTGCCATTATTCGTCGGTCGCACCGTTTTCAAAACTGTTCTTAAACCGTGCGGAATCTCGGAAAGTGTTCAACATGGCGAAGTTACGTCTACTCCATAACTTTTCAACGGTATATTACACGCATAATTCCAATAAACGGTTAAAAAACTATAGCAAAAAAGGTACCGAAAAAACAACACGTACAGTTTTTTCAAACATGCAGTTCACTGGTCTTTGTGTTGCAGTATCTGTGCAGTTCGGAAGAGTAAAAAAAGGCGTCGATTTGGGTGTCGCGAAAAACAGAGATTCTGCTTTTTGTAATTTCAAAACTGCTCTTAAAACATAATGAATTAGAGGGGGTGTTCTACATGAAAAAGTAGCGTCTCGACGATATCTTTCCAACGGTGTATCATTTGGATCATTTTGACCAACGTTATGTAAAAAATTCATGAAAAACGGCCACTGCCCTTCGTAGTCAGCAGCACGATTTTCAAAATTAAGTAAAAACCGTAAGGAATCTCAAAAATATTTCAACATATGAAAGTTGCGCCTTGTTCGTAGCTTTCCAACGGTGTATTACACGCCTTGTTTCGACAAACGGTTAGAAAACTGGAGTGAAAACAGTACCGAAAATTTGAAAAATTTGAAAAACACAATTCCGCGATTTAGTAAATTTAAAACTGCTTTTAAACCGTAGCGAATTAGAAAAAATAATAGGTATGAAAAAGATGCGCGCCGATGATACATTTCCAACGATGTATTATATGTTTCATTCCGACGAGCGATTTAGAAAAAACGCAAAAAAAAACGCTCGCTGCCATTCGTTTTGAGCCGCACGATTTTCGAAACTGCCCTTAAACTATGATGAATTTTGAAAAGTGTTCAACATGGCGAAGTTGCGTCTACTCCATAGCTTTTCAACGGTATATTACACGCATAATTCGGATTAACGGTTAAAAAACTAGAGCAAAAAAGGTACCGACAAAACAACACGTACAGTTTTTTCAAACATGCAGTTCACCGTTTTGAAAACTACTCTTAAACCATGCGGAATCTCGAAAAGTGTTCAACATGGCGAAGTTGCGTCTACTCCAGAGCTTTTCAACGGTATATTACACGCATAATTCCGATAAACGGTTAAAAATTAAAGCAAAAAATGTACCGAAAAAACAACACGTACAATTTTTCCAAACATGCTGTTCAGCGTTTTCAAAACTGCTTTTAAACCGTGCGGAATCTCGAAAAGTGTTCAACATGGCGAAGTTGTGTCTACTCCATAGATTTTCAACGGTATATTACATGCATAATTCCGATAAACGATTAAAAAACTAGAGCAAAAAAGGTACCGAAAAAACAACACGTACATTTTTTCCAAACATGTAGTTCACCGTTTTCAAAACTGCTCTTAAACCGTGCTGAATCTCGAAAAGTGTTCAACATGGCGCAGTTGCGTCTACTCCATAGATTTTCAACGGCATATTACACGCATAATTCCGATAAACGGTTAAAAAACTAGAGAAAAAAAGGTTCCGAAAAAACAACACGTACAGTTTTTTCAAACATGCAGTTCACCGTTTTCAAAACTGCTCTTAAACCGTGCGGAATCTCGAAAAGTGTTCAACATGGCGAAGTTGCGTCTACTCCATAGCTTTTCAATGGTATATTACACGCATAATTCCGATAAACGGTTAAAAAACTAGAGCAAAAAAGGTACCGAAAAAACAACACGTATAGTTTTTTTCAAACATGCAGTTCACTGGTCTCTGTGTTGCAGTATCTGTGCAGTTCGGAAGCACAAAAAAACGCTCGGTGCCATTATTCGTCGGTCGCACCGTTTTCAAAACTGCTCTTAAACCGTGCGGAATCTCGAAAAAGTGTTCAACATGGCGAAGTTGCGTCTACTCCATAGCTTTTCAAACACGCAAAAAAACGCTCGCTCCCATTATTCGTCGATCGTACGATTTTCGAAACTGTTATTAAACCGTGCGGAATCTCGAAAAGTGTTCAACATGGCAAAGTTGCGTCTACTCCATAGCTTTTCAACGGTACGCATAATTCCGATAAACGGTTAAAAAACTAGAGCAAAAAAGGTACCGAAAAAACAACACGTACAGTTTTTTCAAACATGCAGTTCACTGTTTTGAAAACTACTCTTAAACCATGCGGAATCTCGAAAAGTGTTCAATATGGCGAAGTTGCATCTACTCCATGGCTTTTCAACGGTATATTAAACGCATAATTCCGATAAACGATTAAAAAACTAGAGAAAAAAATGTACCGAAAAATCAATACATAGATTTTTTTCAAACATGCAGTTCAGTGTTTTCAAAACTGCTTTTAAACCGTGCGGAATCTCGAAAAGTTTCAACATGGCGAAGTTGTGTCTACTCCATAGCTTTTCAACGGTATATTACATCCATAATTCCGATAAACGATTAAAAACTAGAGCAAAAAAGGTACGAAAAAACAACACGTACAGTTTTTCCAAACATGCAGTTCACCGTTTTCAAAACTGCTCTTAAACCGTGCTGAATCTCGAAAAGTGTTCAACATGGCGCAGTTGCGTCTACTCCATAGATTTTCAACGGCATATTACACGCATAATTCCGATAAACGGTTAAAAAACTAGAGAAAAAAGGTACCGAAAAAACAATACGTACAGTTTTTTCAAAAATGCAGTTCACCGTTTTCAAAACTGCTCTTAAACCGTGCGGAATCTCGAAAAGTGTTCAACATGGCGAAGTTGCGTCTACTCCATAGCTTTTCAACGGTATATTACACGCATAATTCCGATAAACGGTTAAAAAACTAGAGCAAAAAAGGTACCGAAAAAACAACACGTACAGTTTTTTTCAAACATGCAGTTCACTGGTCTGTGTGTTGCAGTATCTGTGCAGTTCGGAAGCAAAAAAAAAATGCTCGCTGCCTTTATTCGTCAGTCACACCGATTTCAAAACTGCTCTTAAACCGTGCGGAATCTCGAAAAAGTGTTCAACATGGCGAAGTTGCGTCTACTCCATAGCTTTTCAAACACGCAAAAAAACGCTCGCTGCCATTATTCGTCGATCGCACCATTTTCAAAACTGTTCTTAAACCGTGCGGAATCTCGAAAAGTGTTCAACATGGCGAAGTTGCGTCTACTCCATAGCTTTTCAACGGTATATTACCCGCATAATTCCGATAAACGGTTAAAAAACTAGAGCAAAAAAGGTACCGAAAAAACAACACGTACAGTTTTTTCGAACATGCAGTTCACCATTTTGAAAACTACTCTTAAACCATGCGGAATCTGGAAAAGTGTTCAAGATGGCGAAGTTGCGTCTACTCCATAGCTTTTCAACGGTATATTACACGCATAATTCCGATAAACGGTTAAAAAAATAGAGCAAAAAATGTACCGAAAAAACAACACGTGCAATTTTTTCAAACATGCAGTTCAGCGTTTTCAAAACTGCTTTTAAACCGTGCGGAATCTCGAAAAGTGTTCAACATGGCGAAGTTGTGTCTACTCCATAGCTTTTCAACGGTATATTACATTGTCGGTGTACTAAAGTAGGGGTACCTTAGTGTCCCGACTTGTGCACGGGCAGTAGCATTGTCCCGTGGTCTGGCTCACCACGCGCCCGCCAAAGCCCACTCTAGACCCTTTTAAGCCATTCAAGAACGAAGTATTCAAGTTAAGAGACAAGACCCCGGCAAGAGGAGCTTGCCGGGAAGGCCGCACCAAGCTCAAAGTTATCATTCCAGCACAAGACCCTGGCAAGAGGAGCTTGCCAGGAAGGCCAAAAGAACGGCACTTCAAGGAGGAATATCGCGGTGCATCATGCGCCCCGGCAGGGCCCGGAGAGCGACAAGCTTCCGGGCCCGGCAAGGTTGCGACCCCGGCAAGGTGCTTGCCGGGGAAACTTATGCTGTGTGCCTGCGCTCCAGCTCATCTGGCCAACTGTCGTCCTGGGGCCCTTCCAGGGGCACGTGGCGGATGGCTGTGCAGCCTGGGGTACACGGTGGCAAGCTGCGGTGACGAGACTATCGCCGTGGCAAACGGAGACGCATGGACGGGCGCTTTTGGGGCGACGGCGACGGGCATTCAATGCCTTTATCCCCCACCGTCAAAGTTAGGTGAAGACCACTATTTATACACTGTTCACGCACTGTTACAACCACCACCATTTTTACATTTTTACCCTCCTCTACGTTGACACCTGTCGGTGACCCCTTTGAGCTATAAAAGGAGGCCCATGCACAACGTAGAGGGGGTTCGATCCCAGAAACTCGATCACCACTACGCTCGGTGTAGCTAGTACTGTAGATCTTCAAGCTCCCGAGCCCAAGGACTAAATACAACCAAAGCAGGAATAGGGTTTTACGCGTCATCGCGGCCCGAACCTGGGTAAACTGCCCGCGTGTGCTCCTCGATCTGCTCTCCGTGCTCCCTCCGCTCCCTTACCGCAACGTAGAAGGGGCTCCGGTCCCATAGGTGTTCGCGGGCGGTCAGTTTCCCCGACATCTTTGGCGCGCCAGGTAGGGGGCGTCGAGGTTGTGTGAACCTGATCCGGCGCTCACGCGGGCGCAACCTTCAGCAACTTCACCAGCTCTATCAACCTCATCGACTACATCAACATGCCTCCGAAGAAGAAGGCTTCGGAGGTCGGAGGCCCGTCCGCATCGATCCCACCACCACCAGAGCCGACGGTTGGTGGGGGAGACGCCGGCGGAAGGGTGGACGCCGGTGGGGAGACTCACGGCGCCACCAAGTCTAAGGACAAGACGGACGACCGGGCGAACTCCAAGGCCTCGGTGTCCGTGCACGCACCACGTCCCTCTCAGGAGGTGCCAGACCAGCAGCGACGTGGTACCGGAGGTACCATACGCTTGCTGGGACGTGGCCAGACCGGCGGGTCACGGGACGCTCAAGGCCAACGTCCTGGCACGAGCAAGGCGCGGTCGCCGGGACGGGAACATGCTCCTTCTAACGCGGTTAGAAGTCCGAGCGTGTCCCGCTTCTCGCACCGTTCTCCACCGTTTCCCTCCTCTCCAGCAGAAGCCCTGGCCAGGGCTCAACTGCTCCTCGACTTCCCTCCAGCGGCGGACAAGGCCGAAGACTGGAGGGCGACGATCCAGAGCCTCATCGCCTTCGCCAACAACGACGCGCCGCAGCAGCCGGCAACTTCACGGCCGCGGCAAGTCGACCTAGCAAAGGCCGACGGTGACAAGACCGCCGGGGGTGCAACTACCGTGCACTCCCCGCCGCGGAAGCAGAAATCGCCACCCCGTCGGATCAACGTCGACGACGACTCCACGGCGTCGTCGGATCCGCGGGCTCGCCGCGATCAGCGCCAAGTCCTCGACGACAGGCGACAAGAGGACGCTCGAACTCGTATCGAGCGCCGAAGAGAAGCTCGAAGACAGTCCGATCAGCGCGCTGGGACCGCTGTCGACATGCACGCGCCCGGTGAACCAGGCGACATGCCGTACGCGGCAGGCTGCCCTGCGTTCACCCGAGAGCTGCTGCAAGTCCAGTGGCCCGGCATGAAGAACTTTAAGCCCGACGTACCCGAGAAGTACGACGGCAAGACACACCCCTCGGAGTTCCTCAGCATTTACACCATTGCGGTGCAGGCTGCCGGGGGACGCGACGAGAAGATCCTAGCCAACTACTTCCCGCTCGTGCTTAAGCCAAACGTCAGGTCTTGCCTTATGCACTTGCCGGAGAACTCCATTTCTTCATGGGCGGATTTGTGCCACCAGTTTGTTGGCGCCTTCACGGGCGGCCACAAACCCCACGGCCAGGAGAGCGATCTCCACATCCTTGCCCAGAAGGAGGGAGAGTCCCTGTGCAAATACATCCAAAGGTTCAGCCGCGTTCCACACAATATCCCCGATGTCCACCCTGCCACGGTAATCAGCGCGTTCCACCAGAACGTGTGTAACCGCCGGATGAGGGAGGAGATGGCGATGACCAAGATCCGGGACGTCAGCGAGCTTTATGCTCTAGCTGACAAATGTGCACGTGCTGAAGAAGGGAGGAGACTCCCCGGAGAGGATGCCGGTGCAGGAGGAAGCGACAGCGAGGATGCCGTCCCGGCAAAGAAAAACCGGCGGCGGAACAAGAAGAGGAAGAACAAGGAGGTAGTGGTTGTCGAGCAGTCCGGCAAGGAGGCTCCCGCCAAGAAGACACAGGCTGGTGGCTCCGGCAAGGAGGCCGCCCCTGTAGCGGCAGCCGACAAGCAGGACGGCTCCGACAAGCAGTACTGCAAGATCCACCGCACCAAGGGCCACGATCTCCAAAACTGCAAGAGAGTAGAGTACCTCGTAGAGCAGCAGAAGGCTGAATATGAGCGTCGCGACAAGGAGATGGCCCAAGGAGGTGGAGGAGAGCCCAGCAAGAAGCGGCCGTTCAATGGCCGGGGAGGACGCCGCGGCAAGGCCAAGCAGCGGCAAGGAGACAGGCCTCCCCGGGGCCGCGACAAGGACGAAGACGAAGACGATGACGAGGACATGGATGAAGGAGACAACAGCGAGCAGGAGTTCCAGAAGGCCACAGAAGTTCTGTGCGTCGATGGAGGTGCCTCTCTGCACACTTCCCACCGTCAACTCAAACAATGGGTACGGGAAGTGAACGCAGCTGAGCCACCCGTCGAGTCGCGCAGGCTGCTGAAATGGTCCGGCACGCCCATCATCTTCGACCTCGAGGACCACCCTGACCGCACAACCGCGGTCGGGTGCTTGCCGATGTTGGTTTCACCAACTATCCGCAACCTCAAGGTCACCAAGATGTTGGTTGACGGCGGGGCCGGCCTCAACTTGATTTCCTCCGCTGTGATCAAGAAACTGCAGATCCCCGACAGCGAGCTCGAGGAAACCGGGACGTTCCAAGGAATCAACCCGGGAAGGAGCAAGCCGAAGGGGAAGATTACGCTGCCAGTGACCTTTGGTGGAGAGCTCAACTTCAGGACGGAGAGGATCACGTTCGACGTTGTCGATATCCCATTGCCGTATAATGGGATACTCGGCCGTCCTGCACTCGCCAAGTTCATGGCAGCTTCCCACTACGCATACAACATGCTCAAGATGCCAGGGCCGATAAGCGTCATCTCTGTCCCCGGCGACAAGAAGGATGCGCTTATCTGCGCCGACAAGATCTACCGGGACGCTGCAGCCGCGGCAGATAGCAAAACACTTGCCGCTGAAGCTCCCGGGGGGAAGACCAAGACCAAGTCCGGCAAGAGCTCTGGAGCCCACTCCGGCAAACGCACCTCTTCGGAGTGCTGCGCTGCCTCGAGGACGCACCATCGAGCTCCACCGGCAAGTGCAAGAAGGGAATGGCAGCTCCACCGGCAACCAAGAAGGTGTCCGCCAAGGAGGACGGCACTGGTGGTACCTTCACCATCAGTGCTACACTCGACCCCAAATAGGAAAGCGCGCTCGTTGCCTTCGTGTGGGCGAATGTGGACGTGTTTGCATGGCAACCGTCTGACATCCCCGGTGTTCCCAGGAAGGTAATTGAGCACAAGCTTGCTGTTTGTCCTCATGCGCGGCCCGTCAAGCAGAAGGTCAGGAAGCAAGCGGTGGAGCGCCAAGTGTTCATCGCCGAAGAAATCAAGAAGTTGGAAGCAGCAGGCCTTGTTAGAGGCGTACTCCATCCTACGTGGTTGGCCAATCCAGTTGTCGTACGGAAGGCTAATGGGAAATGGAGACTTTGTATAGACTTCACCGATGTGAATAAAGCATGTCCCAAGGATCCATTTCCCTTGCCACGCATCGACCAAATTGTGGACTCCACGGCTGGATGTGAGTTGCTTTCATTTCTCGATGCATATTCAGGTTACCATCAAATATTCATGGCTGAGGAAGACGAGGAGAAGACAGCGTTCATTACTCCATGTGGCACATATTGCTTTATACGCATGCCCTTTGGATTGAAGAATGCGGGCTCGACATTTGCAAGGGTGGTACACACTGCTTTTGAGCCACAGATACACAGAAATGTAGAAGCCTACATGGATGATATAGTGGTCAAGAGCAAGTGCAAGGATACCCTGATTCAAGACTTAGAAGAAACCTTTGAGAATCTGCGCAAGATACAACTCAAGTTGAACCCCGAGAAGTGCGTTTTCGGAGTCCCCTCCGGCAAGCTTCTCGGGTTCTTTGTGTCCCAGAAGGGGATTGAAGCCAATCCCGACAAGATAAAAGCCATCGAGCAGATTGAAGCCCCGAAGCGCGTCAAGGACGTAAGAAGACTTGCTGGTTGTGTGGCTGCCCTCAGCAGGTTCATTTTAAATTCCGCAAAACGCGCCCTGCCTTTCTTCAAAATCTTGAAAAAGGCAGGTCCTATGAAATGGACTCCGGAAGCGGAGGCTGCGCTGCAACACTTGAAAGGATACCTATCCTCCACTCCAATACTTGTCGCACCTAGACCACAAGAGAAGTTGCTGCTGTACTTAGCAGCAACCAATCAAGTGGTTAGTGCTGCGTTAGTAGCGGAGAGGGAGGCAGATGAGGAACCCACATCCCCGGCAAGCGCATCCAGCGACAAGCAGGGGGCTTCCCCGACAAGCTCTGGCCCCGACAAGGACAAGTCCGCGCAGGAACAAGGAGAAGTGCGAAAGAAGATGGTGCAGCGCCCAGTTTATTTTGTAAGTTCCCTCTTGCAGGGGGCTAGATCAAGATACTATGGGGTGCAGAAGTTGCTTTTCGGCCTCCTCATGGCCTCAAGAAAGCTGCGCCATTACTTCCAAGCACACGAGATAACAGTGGTCACTCGCTTTCCGTTGAAGAGGATATTGCAAAATCCAGAAGCAACAGGCAGGATCGTCGAGTGGGCACTGGTGCTGTCAAGCTTTGGTCTCAAGTTTGAAAGTACTTCAACTATACAGAGCAGAGCTTTGGCAGAATTCATAGCGTAATGGACCCCAACACCAGATGAAGAAGTTCCAGAGACAAGTATCCCCGTCCAAGAAGCAAGCAAGGAATGGATAATGTACTTCGATGGTGCCTTCTCGCTGCAAGGCGCCGGCGCTGGCGTGTTACTCATAGCGCCCACCGGAGAGCACCTCAAGTATGTTGTTCAAATGCACTTTCCCAAGGAGCAAGCAACAAACAATACTGCCGAGTATGAAGGTTTGCTTGCCGGTCTCAGAATTGCGGCCGAACTTGGGATCAAGAGGCTGATTGTGCGGGGAGACTCACAGTTGGTGGTCCGACAAGTAAACAAGAGTTACCAGAGCCCTCTGATGGAAGCTTATGTCGATGAAGTGAGGAAGCTTGAAGAACACTTTGAAGGCCTACAGATGGAGCACGTTCCAAGAGCTCAGAATGACATCGCAGATGGCCTCTCAAAGTGTGCTGCAATGAAGTTACCCGTGGAACCAGGGGTCTTCATGCTCAAGCTAACTCAGCCATCCGTTACACCATCAGTTGGGCAGAGCAAGAAGAGGAAGTTGGTCTCCGGCGACTACTTGCCGGCGGATCTTCCCGAAACCGCTGCCAAGGTCCCTAAGATCAACAACCAAAATGCTGAGGAACAGTCTGCTCCTGCGGACCCAAGGGTCTGTACAGTTGAAGCAGGCGTTCCCGGCATGCCTTGCCCCGGCAGGCTTGCCGGGGAACCCTCAGCTCCGACAGAGCCGCAGGTTCTTGCCGTAGAAGCTGAGGTTCCCGCAGCAGCCCTGATGCCTTTAGTCCTTGTTGCTGAGCCTCAAGCTCCAGCATGGGCACAGCAAATCGTCCGTTTTCTTCAGACTGGAGAACTTCCCGAAGAACCAGAAGAGATAGAGAGGATAACCAGGCAGTCAAGTATGTACCAGTTCGTTGGCAACAAACTATACAGAAGAAGACTCAATGGTGTCAGATTGAAGTGCATTTCCCGGGAAGATGGACAGAAGCTGTTGGCAGAGATACACGGAGGCATATGCGGTCACCACATTGGCGCGAGAGCACTTGCCGGGAAGGCGTTCCGGCAAGGTTTCTTTTGGCCAGAAGCCCTCCAAGATGCAACTGCACAAGTAACCAAGTGTGAAGCGTGCCAGTTCCATGCCAAGCAAATTCACCAGCCAGCTCAAGCTCTCCAGACGATCCCTTTGTCCTGGCCCTTCTCGGTCTGGGGGCTCGATATCCTCGGCCCCTTTCCCCGCGCCGTCGGGGGCTTTGAGTACTTGTACGTCGCAATCGACAAGTTCACAAAGTGGCCAGAAGTGGAACCAGTGAGAAAGGTGACGGCACAGTCAGCAGTCAGGTTCTTCAGATCAATAGTTTGCCGTTTCGGGATCCCTAACAGGATCATCACCGACAACGGCACACAGTTCACAAGCCGCACCTTCATGCAGTACGTCCAAGACCTTGGCGCCAAGGTCTGCTTCACTTCTGTTGCTCACCCAAGGAGCAATGGTCAAGCGGAGAGGGCAAACGCTGAAGTGCTGCGCGGACTGAAGACAAGAACCTTCGACAGGCTGCACAAGTGCGGAAGAAACTGGATCGAGGAGTTGCCGGCGGCTCTTTGGTCAATCAGGACGACACTGAATCGAGCCACCGGACAGACACCCTTTGCTCTTGTTTATGGAGCAGAGGCAGTTCTCCCCACGGAACTCGTATACGGGTCTCCTCGAGTGCTCGCTTACGACGAGCTAGAGCAAGAGCAACTGTGGCAAGATGATGCATTGCTCCTTGAGGAGGAACGTCTCCAGGCTGCTGTACGAGCTGCTCGATACCAGCAAGCCTTGCGTCGCTATCATAGCCGCAAGGTCAAGGCCAGGAGTCTCGAGGAAGGCGATCTTGTTCTTCGGCGCGTTCAGTCCGCCAAAGGCTCCAACAAGTTGACGCCGAAGTGGGAAGGCCCTTATCGGGTGAGGCAAGTCACAAGGCCCGGCGCTGTCCGCCTTGAGACCGAAGAAGGCTTACCGGTGAGCAACTCCTGGAACATAGAGCATCTTCGCAAGTTTCACCCGTAAGGCGCGGTTGCCGTGATCCGCTCCGGCAACCACCTTTTGTACAAGTCTTGCCGCTGTTGCATGTAAACCTTTGTACAAAGCCGGGCGCAGACCCCGTGCATCAGTAAAACTTTTGTGCTTCGCACCATTTGTCATTTCGTGCTTTTCCTTTTACTTGCATGTATCATCTGATATTTTGTGCAGCACACACCCCTGGTAAGCAATGACAAGCCGCAAGGCCTCGTACTTGTATTTCCTCCTCTGTTGCCTTTCTCTCTGAAACAGAAGGACTGTTCCTCGCGCACAAGTCTGCCGGGGGGGAAGGAGATAGAAGTATGGACCAAGTGCTGTTCAAGAAAGAAAAGTCTTGCCGGGAAGCAAACAATCCATGAAAGCTAAGTTACCAAAGTTTGAGCATTCAAATTTTTAAATTTTTTGTTATCTTCCCTGAACAACCACACATTGTATGGAAAACCTGTGCACGGAGGAACCTACCCATGGCTAGCCGCGCCCTTACTTTTTTCGAGAACGCTCAACGGCTTAAGTGAGCTGCGACAAGTGTCGCGCCGTTACTTCGTTTTCGAGTTCGCTCAGCAATCTAAGTGTGCTGCGACTAGCTGCGGCAAGGTTTCTTGCCGGCAAGGGCTTTGCTAGCAGGCTGCTAAGAGTCCCGCACTCAGCGCTCGCGGCAAGGGCCCCTTGCCGGCAAGTTCCCCTAAAAGCGTAGGGTGGAAAGCATACAAAGTGAAGGAACTAAAGCGAGGGACATAACACTACATTGATTACCCAAAATGAAAGTATATATTACAGAGATAACTTGCCGCTGTTCTAAACAACTACTGCCTATGACTTAATTGACAGCGGCGAGGGAAGCAAGGTGCCTAGTCTCTGCGGTCTCCGTCAATCCTCTGGATCTTGCCCACCTTGGCTACGATGTGGGCAACTTGGGCCTTCAACGCCTCCTGGTCAGCTTCGGGCGGCAGGGTCCGAAGGACGTTAACGAGGTTGATCCCGGGGTTGCGGTAGACGATCTTCGACAACACCCGCTCCATAGTACCCGTGCAAAGCTGGCGCGCCTCGTCGGCCAGCTGCGTGGGGATCTTCTCCCGTAGCCGCGCGAGAGCCGGCGCCACTCCTCTGAGGAACAAGCTCAGCTTGGCGCTGTGGGGGAGATTCTCGTCGGGGGAGTACGCGAGGTGCTCCGCCCTCAGCGCCACCATCTCCATATCGATGTTGGCGGCGGAGGTGACGAGCTCCTCGGTCCACTGCTCCACCGTCCGCTGAAAGTGATTTTGCAAGACGGCGGCGCTCTCCAGCAAGGCCCTCTCGGTACGGAGATCGTCCTTCAGCTTCGTCTCGCGGTCCCGGGCGGCGTCAAGCGAGTCGGTGAGGGTAGAGACCTTCATCTCCAAGTCAGCAATGGAGTCCCTGGCGTCGGTGAGCTCTTTGCCCTTCTCGGAGAGGCAGATTTGCAGCTCCGAGTTGGTGTGGGCATCCTTCTCCCGCGCCACGTTGAGCGCGGCGACCCTATCTTCACTCGCCTTCAAGTTCAGCTCCATCTGCGCCACCCTGGCCTCCAGATCCCTCTTGGCGGTCTCTGCGGCAGCGGCGGCATCCCTCGCCTCCTGCAGAGCCCCGCCAATGGCCTGCTCCCGAGCGGTGAGGTCGTCCTCGTGGCTGTCGAGGTCGACCTTCCGCTGGTTGAGCTCTCCTTCCCGCCAAGACAGCTCCTCGGCGGCCAGACGCTGCTGCTCTTCCACCTCGGCCTTCTCGAGGAGGAATGCTTGGTGTGCTCCGGCAAGCTCCTCGCGCTCCTCCGCCAAGTTTCGGAGGGCCGCCTGGTTGGCGGCACGGAGCTCCGTGGCGCGCTTCTCCAAATCAGCACCAGCCTTGGCAGCCAGAGCTTCCCGAGACTCCAACTTCGCCTGCCTGGCCCGGTACAAGCCCAGGAGCCGGCGTAGGAGTCGCTCCTCTTCGGGCTCGTCGCTGCTGTCGGGCGCGTCGACGACCTTCAATCCGGCGGAGGCAAGAACTTCTCCGTCAAACGTCTCTCCCTCCGCGGGTGCCCTTGATGAGGACGCCCATGGGACTTGGATAAAAACCCCGTTGGCGGCCTCCAGATAGACGCCCGACCCAGCCGCGGAAGCGGAAGGATCGGCGGCCGGTGCAGCGTCCGGCGCTCCTGCGGCCTCCAAGCCAGCAGTGCGGTCGCCGGTCCCTTCCCCAGCCGCGGCGTCAGCGGTCGGGGCGGTCTCCTCGGCGGCTGGCTCATCGGCGCCAACCGTTCCCTCTGCGGCGGTGGCATCGCCAGCGTCGCCACGCACCTCCTCCTCGGCGATGGTTTCCGTCTCCATCGACTCCGGGGCGGGCGGATCTAGCAGAAGAAAAAGAAAAGAAAGATTTGTCAAGCAAATATCCAAAAAGAAGAATCCAAGAAGAAGAAAGTACAAGGGTATACCTGCGCGGGCCTCTTCGATGACGGGGTCCCTCACCGGGGAGCTCTCCCTTGGCGGCGTAGAAGTGGCCCCTGCTGGCGGAGGGCCGCTTGCGCCCTCCCTTGGCGGGGTGCTCACCCTTATTGGGCTGCTCGCCCTTGGCGGGGTACTCGCCCTCGGCGGAGTGCCCGTCCTTGGCGGAGCGCTGTCCCTCGCTGGGGAGCTCATCCTTGGCGGGGAGGGTGGAACAGGCGGCTCGTCGGGGGTGACCTCCTGGTGCTCCTGTAGCTGCGGCTCCACTTCTGCACAAGACAACAAGATATCAATAAGGATAACAACCTCAAGCGCGCCCGTCAAGCAGAAAAATGAATACCAGACTTACGCTGGGGGCTGCGCTGGGGGCTGCTCCCCGGAGCAGCAGGCTGGTCCGGCAAGTCTGTCGCTGGCGCATCACCTGCCGCTGCGACGGGCTCGTCGTCCTCGATATCGACCACAGGGATCTTGGCCCTCTTTGCCATCCGCTGGGTCAAGGTCCTGGAAGCCAAAAAAGATCAGAACCAAGCAAGAGAAATCAAGACAGAAGCAACAAAAACAAAAGGAAATGAAAATTGCAAATGCTTACTCTTCCTCCTCTTCATCGGAGCTGAGGGCGGAGAAGTCAAACCCCGCCTCGTGTGCTCCAGCACGAGGAGCTCGAGGAGAAGGCTCCCTCGGGCGCTTGGTGGGCTCCGGGGCTGCGGGCTGTGAAGACCCAGCACCGGTCGTCGCTGAGGACCGAGGAGCAGAAGGAACCCCAGAGTCACTCCGGGAAGATCCCCCTCCGCTTGTCGCTCGAGCACGGGGCGCCTCCTTGACGACCTTGCTCGTCGTGGTGGCGCGCGTCGCCCGGCGCTTCGGTTGCTGTCGAGGCGCCTGTGGACTCACCGTTTCGGCGGCCTTGCGGAGGCGCTTCTTCTGTTGCGGCGGAGGGCTTGGTGGTGGCGGAGAATTCTCCGAGGATGAGGAGGCATCGTCGTCAAGATTCAGAGACCCGCCAGAATCTTCGTTGGAATCACCGGACTCGGCTTCCTCCTCCTCCTCGGCGGGCCCGCTGGACTCAGTACCCTTCCCGGTAGCCTCGCCCATCCTGACAGGCTCCCCGGTAGGCTCCCCGGCAAACTCCTCGGGCGCAAGCTTCAACAACTTGAGGATTTCCTCCTCCTCAGCCTGACTCACCGCTTCCGCCGCCTCCGCTTCATCCACAGTGTATCCAAATTCACCTGCCGCTGCAGCCGCAGCGGCCTCCTCCATCCTGGAGGCAATGTACGCCACATCCCGCTCGGTGGTCTCCTGGGTGAGCCCCTTCTTCTCCTCGGCTTTGCGTGGTTTTTCAACCAAGTTGTCGAAGAAGGCTGGCACGGTCTCCGCTAAAGGCTCCAGCCAAGTGGGGACGACCCCGTGGGAGTCGCACTCAGGCATTGCCGCGCGGATGGCACTAAGGGCAGTATTGTTGCACAAGGGAACTACTCCGACCGACGGTTTGAACCACTCTGGGTGCTTGGGGTCGTGCTTGAATAGCTCCCGGACCATCCCCTTCTGTTCCAAGACGGTGAAGTTATAGTTCAGCCCGGGGCGCAGCCTCATGCGGTCTGCCGCGTTGCCGAACTCCCAAGCGGGTTTCCTCCTTTCCTGCAGAGGGGCAATGCGGCGGCGGAGGAAATCGGCCCCGACTTCACCTACAGTAAGATTGGCAGCCCGGAGACGAAGGATCCTAGTAAGAGCAATCTGCAGCTTGTCATCCTCCGGAGCCAAGTCACTCCAATCCTTGCCGCGCACTCTTGCAGTCTGGCGCGGCAAGGTAAACTGCTCGGGCTCATCTTCCAGAACCCAGCACCAGTCAGCCCTCCACTCTTCCCACTTGCCGCGAAGCTCTCCTTTCAAGTACGCCTCCTTCTTGTTCAGCCTGAAGATCCAGGAGATGCCGCCGGAGAGTGGGGATCCGGACTCTACTCTAGGCGTGAAGAAATGGCGGAAAAGGGCTACATTTGGGTGGACCCCGACATAGTTTTCGCACAGATGTGCGAAAACAGCCAAGGTGAGAACGGCATTTGGGGTGAAATCTAAGAGGTGGAGGCCGTACGTGTTCATCACATCACAGAAGAACTCCGAATACGGAGGGTAGAGACCGCAATAGAAGAACGCAGCGAAGAAGTAGTAACCTCCCGGGAACATGTCGACGGCCATGGCGGGGAGGACTCTGGTGCGCGGGTGATCCTTCGTCTCCCTCGCCCAGAACAAGTAGTACTTGTCCCGCAGCTCTCTCGGGCCGAGCCTTGGCGGGAAGACCACCCTCCTTCTCCGCATGGCTGCCAGCTTCGCCGCCTGCTCAGACTTCTCCTTCTTCGCCTTGTCGCTCTTCGCCTTGTCGCTCTTCGCCTGGTCGCTCTTCGGGGCCATGGCGGGGACGGCGAGGGAGGGCGACGACGCTGCGGGTGGGGAAGACGGCGGAGGAAGGGCGGAGGCAGGGAGCGGCGGGGGTTTCTGGAGATTCAAGGCACAGTGAAGGTAATGGGGGGAAACTGCCCCTGCTTCCTCTGCTTTTAAGGGGGAAGTGGGGGACGTTCCGCATTTCCCCATTAAAGAAACCGGCCACGATCTCTCCCACGACGCCGCAATCGACGCGTGCCGTTAGGGAGAGATGCGGCGAATCTGGAGTGGGAAACGGCGCGGCGTGGGCCGCGTGTGCCCGTGCACTGTTCTGGGCCTGGCCCAACAGCGCTCGGCACCGTGTGTGGCCCAGGCCCGGGGGCTCCTGTCGGTGTACTAAAGTAGGGGTACCTTAGTGTCCCGACTTGTGCACGGGCAGTAGCAGTGTCCCGTGGTCTGGCTCACCACGCGCCCGCCAAAGCCCACTCTAGACCCTTTTAAGCCATTCAAGAACAAAATATTCAAGTTAAGAGACAATACCCCGGCAAGAGGAGCTTGCCGGGAAGGCCGCACCAGGCTCAAAGTTATCATTCCAGCATAAGACCCTGGCAAGAGGAGCTTGCCAGGAAGGCCAAAAGAACGGCACTTCAAGGAGGAATATCGCGGTGCATCATGCGCCCCGGCAGGGCCCGGAGAGCGACAAGCTTCCGGGCCCGGCAAGGTTGCGACCCCGGCAAGGTGCTTGCCGGGGAAACTTATGCTGTGTGCCTGCGCTCCAGCTCATCTGGCCACGCGTCGCCCTGGGGCCCTTCCAGGGGCACGTGGCGGATGGCTGTGCAGCCTGGGGTACACGGTGGCAAGCTGCGGTGACGAGACTATCGCCGTGGCAAACGGAGACGCATCTACGGGCGCTTTTGGGGCGACGGCGACGGGCATTCAATGCCTTTGTCCCCCACCGTCAAAGTTAGGTGAAGACCACTATTTATACACTGTTCACGCACTGTTACAACCACCACCATTTTTACATTTTTACCCTCCTCTACGTTGACACCTGACGGTGACCCCTTTGAGCTATAAAAGGAGGCCCATGCACAACGTAGAGGGGGTTCGATCCCAGAAACTCGATCACCACTACGCTCGGTGTAGCTAGTACTATAGATCTTCAAGCTCCCGAGCCCAAGGACTAAATACAACCAAAGCAGGAGTAGGGTTTTACGCGTCATCGCGGCCCGAACCTGGGTAAACTGCCCGCGTGTGCTCCTCGATCTGCTCTCCGTGCTCCCTCCGCTCCCTTACCGCAACGTAGAAGGGGCTCCGGTCCCATAGGTGTTCGCGGGCGGTCAGTTTCCCCGACATACATGCATAATTCCGATAAACGATTAAAAAACTAGAGCAAAAAAGGTACCGAAAAAAAAACACATACAGTTTTTCCAACCATGCAGTTCACCGTTTTCAAAACTGCTCTTAAACCGTGCTGAATCTCGAAAAGTGTTCAACATGGCGCAGTTGCGTCTACTCCATAGATTTTCAACGGCATATTACACGCATAAGTCCGATAAACGGTTAAAAAACTAGAGAAAAAAGGTACCGAAAAAACAACACGTACAGTTTATTCAAACATGCAGTTCACCGTTTTCAAAACTGCTCTTAAACCGTGCGGAATCTCGAAAAGTGTTCAACATGGCGAAGTTGCGTCTACTCCATAGCTTTTCAACGGTATATTACACGCATAATTCCGATAAACGTTTAAAAAACTAGAGCAAAAAAGGTACCAAAAAAACAACACGTACAGTTTTTTCAAACATGCAGTTCACTGGTCTGTGTGTTGCAGTATCTGTGCAGTTCGGAAGCACAAAAAAACGCTCGCTGCCATTATTCGTCGGTCGCACCGTTTTTAAAACTGCTCTTAAACCGTGCGGAATCTCGAAAAAGTGTTCAACATGGCGAAGTTGCGTCTACTCCATAGCTTTTCAAACACGCAAAAAAACGCTCGCTGCCATTATTCGTCGATCGCACCATTTTCAAAACTGTTCTTAAACCGTGCGGAATCTCGAAAAGTGTTCAACATGGCGAAGTTGCGTCTACTCCAGAGCTTTTCAACGGTATATTACACGCATAATTCCGATAAACGGTTAAAAACCTATAGCAAAAAAGGTACCGAAAAAACAACACGTATAGTTTTTTCAAACATGCAGTTCATTGGTCTTTGTGTTGCAGTATCTGTGCAGTTCGGAAGCGCAAAAAAACGCGTCAATTTGGGTGTCGCGAAAAACAGAGTTTCCGCTTTTTGTAATTTCAAAACTGCTCTTAAACCATAATGAATTAGAGGGGGTGTTCTACATGAAAAAGTAGCTTCTCGATGATATCTTTCCAACGGTGTGTCATTTGGATCATTTCGACCAACGTTTTGTAAAAAATTCACGAAAAACGGCCACTGCCCTTCGTAGTCAACCGCACGATTTTCAAAATTAACTAAAAACCGTAAGGAATCGCAAAAACATTTCTACATATGAAAGTTGCGCCTCGTTCGTAGCTTTCCAACGGTGTATTACACGCCTTGTTTCGACAAACGGTTAGAAAACTGGAGTGAAAACAATACCGAAAATATGAAAAAAATCGAAAAACACAATTCCGCGGTTTGGTTAATTCAAAACTGCTTTTAAACCGTAGCGAATTAGAAAAAAAATAATAGATATGAAAAATATGCGCGCCGACGATACCTTTCCAACGATATATCATATGTTTCATTCCAACGAGCGGTTTAGAAAAAAATGCAAAAAAACGCTCGCTGCCATTCGTTGTGAGCCGCACGATTTTCGAAACTACTCTTAAACTATGATGAATTTTGAAAAGTGTTCAACATGGCGAAGTTGGGTCTACTCCATAGCTTTTCAACGGTATATTACACGCATAATTCCGATAAACGGTTAAAAATCTATAGCAAAAAAGGTACCGAAAAAAACAACACGTACAGTTTTTTCAAACATGAAGTTCTGTTGCAGTATCTGTGCAGTGCGCATAGCTTTCCAATGGAGTAACACAAAGCAGTTCGGAAGTGTTATGAGAATATTATTCTCATAATGTTATGAGAATAGACCGGATGTATATATATATATATATATATATATATATATATATATATATATATATATATATATATATATATATATATATTGTCATATGATTATTATGTTTAAGTAACAATTCATTCACAATATCGAGCATGAATCGTAAACTTCATTGAAAACCAACAAACTATAATCTCGGTCATTGAAGCAATTCAAATTTATCATAACATCGGAAAGAGTCAATATAAGACCTTTTCAGCAAACCTACATACTCAACTATCATATAGTCTTTCACAATTGCTCACACTCACGCAATACTTATGGTTATGGAGTTTTAATCGGCCACAAAGAAAGATAGGGGCTTATGGTGATGTCTCCCAACCCTTTTACCTCAGGGGTAATGTCAACAGTAATAGACCATGAAAACTTACATCCAAGTGGGTATACATGTCAGGATCTTTCCAACACGGTGTGCTTGCCAAAGGATAAAATGTAAAAAGGAAAGGTGAATTTCACCTTGACTCTTGTAAGGCAAGAATAATAGATAGGCCCTTCGTAGAGGGAAGCAGAGGTTGTCATGTGCTTTTATGGTTGGATGCACAAAGTCTTAGCACAGAAGAGCGTCACTTTATATTGCCACTTGTGATAAGGACCTTTATTATGCAGTTCGTCGCTTTTATTACTTCCATATCACAAGATCGTATAAAGCTTATTTCCTCCACACTAATAAATCATACATATTTTAGCGAGTTTGCAACATGACAACTTACTTGGAAGGATCTTACTCAATCCATAGGTAGGTATGGTGGACTCTCATGGCAAAACTGGGTTTAAGGATGTATGGAAGCACAAGTAGTATCTCTACTTCGTGCAAGGAGTTTTGGCTAGCATGAGGGGGAAAGGCAAGCTCAATATGTTGGATGATCCATGACAATATACTTTATTTCAGATATAAGAAAACATAACCCATTATGTTGTCTTCCTTGTCCAACATCAACTCTTTAGCATGTCTTATTTTAATGAGTGCTCACAATCATAAAAGATGTCCAAGATAGTATATTTGTACGTGAAGCCTCTCTTTCTTTATTACTTCCTATTAATTGCAACGATGACCAAAACTATATTTGTCAACTCCCAACAATTTTTATTCATCATACCCTTTATATGTGAAGTCATTACTTCCCATAAGATCAATATGATCTCTTGGATACTCTTTATGTTTTCTTTTATTCTATCATGACCAAAGTGAGGAAATCAAGCCCTTGACTCAACACTAATCTTTATTATATAGCTCACGGACTCGGTTACAAAGGGTAAAGATAATAAAGCAAAAGCTCACAACTAGATCATGCTAACTTTATTCTACTAGATCAAGATACTACCAAAAGGACCGAACTAAGAAAAACGATAAATATAGGAGTGATGGTGATACGATACCGGGGTCATTCCTCCAAGCTTGGCAGTTGCCGAGGGGAGCGCCCATACCCATATGATTGTGTCTCCTTCGTCGGGGGTGGTGATGATGGAGTTGTTTATGATGTAGGCTTGTTGTCCACCTCCCAAGGCATGGGCTCACCATCGTAGAAGGATGATCGAGTCTCCGGTATACTCAAATCTGTAGCCAAACTCATCTTCTTGAAACTATATTCATACTCACAGTTTTGGTTTTGCACGTCATAGATCTGGGCTTGGAGGTGCTCGATTTTCTCTTGAAGATTGGAGATAGCTTCCCCGAAGATCCTTGAGTCCAGCTTGAGGTTGTTGGCGAGCTCCAAGATCATCATGTGGTTGGCATTGAGTCCTCGTTCCACCATACCTTGGCACTTGAAAACTTGCTGCTCCATTGCTTCGAGTCTTGTCTCCACGCTTCCAGTCCTCCTTGGCCCCTCAACATCGCGGATGTGTAACACCCCCTCATGCAACTCCATGGTTTGAGGATGATGCAGCACCTCCGCAAGATAGGGGTTGATGACCTTCTCGAAGAACATGTCCTTGGGGGTGTTGGAAGACGCCATGATGATCTAGATCCGTCAAAAACAATAACTCGAAACTAAAATAGAGGATTGTTGCGTGATACAGAGGACAAAACCTTCGGGAGTATATATAATGAATTTTTACCGACCAAAAGGAGTAACATACAAGAAATCGGAGTCCGGGAGGCACATGAGCTGCCCACGAGGCGGGGGACGTGCCCAGGGAAGGGGGCGCGCCCTCCACCCTCGTGGACGGCTCGTGTCTCTTTCGGACTGCCACTTATTTTTATATTTTTCTAAATATTCCAAGACGGAGAAAATTTGCCTTTAGAACTGTTTTGGGGTCGGTTTACTTACCGTATCACATACCTCTTCCTTTTCAGAGTCTGGATCGTTATTGAAAGTGTCCCTTATGTATTCCTCCGGGGTTACGATTTCAATAACATTGGTTTCAACATTTATAGGATTACCTGAGATATAACGTTTGATTCTTTGACCGTTCACCACCTTCGGATTTGTGCCTTCGAAGTTGTTGATTTTTATGGCACCGGAACGATAGACCTCCTCGATAACGTAAGGTCCTTCCCACTTAGAGAGAAGTTTTCCTGCAAAAATTCTTAAATGAGAGTTGTATAACAAGACATAATCACCTACGTTAAACTCACGCTTTTGTATCCTTTTGTCATGCCATCTTTTAACTTTTTCTTTAAACAGCTTGGCATTCTCATAGGCCTGGGTTCTCCATTCATCAAGAGAGCTAATGTCAAATAACCTCTTCTCACCGACAAGCTTGAAATCATAATTGAGCTCTTTGATAGCCCGGTATGCCTTATGTTCTAGCTCAAGAGGTAAGTGACAAGATTTTCCATAAACCATTTTATATGGAGACATACCCATAGGATTTTTGTATGCAGTTCTATAGGCCCATAGTGCATCATCAAGTTTCTTAGACCAATTATTTCTAGACCTATTAACTGTCTTTTGCAAAATTAATTTCAACTCTCTATTACTCAGTTCTACTTGACCACTAGTCTGTGGGTGATAAGGGGATGCAATTCTATGATTAACATCATACTTTGAAAGCATTTTACGGAAAGCACCATGAATAAAGTGTGAGCCACCATCGGTCATTAGGTATCTAGGGACTCCAAACCTCAGAAAAATAACTTCTTTAAGCATCTTAATAGAGGTGTTATGATCAACACTACTAGTTGGATGTAACACCCCATATGAGATACCTTCCATATATGGCAATAAAGCTTTACCAATTGATCCTTGTCCTTTCCTTGGGGGTTCTTTTGCAATTATGCATTCTTATTATTATTGCATTGTCATTTCATTTTTTTCTTATGCATCCATGCATTGCTCATCACCATCATTGCATCATGATCAACATAGCATTCTTTTACTTGTCATTGTGTTTGTTCATCCTTAGTATTTTAAGTGAGGTCCTTGTTCATGTTGTGATGGTGTTAGTGAGCTCTTGGCCATGCTAAACCCTAACCCCCCTCCTTCTTGCACAAATCTTCTCCTTCCTCCTTTTCTTTTCCATTCTTTAAGCAATTTTGCAAGTGACTTAGCCTATTCCCAAAATGTTCATATCCTCCCCACATCTTTGTCACTTTGACATGAGTCACCTTGCAAAGCCTTGCCCCAATTTGAAATGATTTGGTTAGGTTAAAAAATGACAGAAGTTTGAACCATATTAAAACTTGTTTTATTTTTCTACCTCTAAAAATGCCCAAACCAAATTTATAAAATAGGGCATAAATCCAGGAGCTTGGGGATATTTTATTTTTCCCCAAATTCCTTTTCTTTTAGCCTGAGCTTTTTCTTTTGTTTTTTTGTCTGAGGAAAAAAGAAAAAGAAAAAGCCACAGCACAACAGCCAGCAGCAGCGCAGCCCAGCAGCCACCTGGGCCAGTTCCCCCCTCGGCCCAGCAGTCAGCCGGGCCAGCAGCCATCTTCAGCCCGCGCGCGTCCCTGCGTCCCTTTCTCACCCGTTTACCCCCGCTGTGTCGCGCCCACGTGGACGCCTAGGGCCCACACGTCAGTGTCTGTGGTGAGTCGCGCACCCACCTTTGCGTCCTCCTCACACCGTCGCCATGGGGACCGCTAGCGCGACGCCGTTGCCGCTCCGTCGTCGCCTTGGCCCCCCTTTTAAGCCCCCTCCGTGTCCAACCAACCTACTAGGGTTCCCTCCTCCTTCCTCGCCCGCCACCGGGCCACCTAGACCCCCAAATCCGCCGTTCCTCTGCCGTCCCAAACACAACAGAGAGCTCGTCCTCGTCGCCGACGTGCTCTCCGGCCACCGTCGCTCTGGAGACCGTGTCCATCAAGTTCGTCGACGTCGTCTACGACTCCTGCTACATCTACGGCCCGCGGGACGCCAAGTACGAGCACCTCCTTGTCGAGTTCCCCCGCATCAGCCTTCGATCTTCTCCGGTGAGATTCCATCGCCTCCGACCTCCTCGCGGCTAAGCAAGAACACATCCGTTCTTGTGGTACGTTCGCGCACCTCCCCGACCCATTCTTCTCCTCGTTTGCTTGCTCTAGCCGTGCTAGCCGTGCGCACCCTAACGCGTCACCGTCAGGCCTCGTCTCCGGCGAGTGCCCCGACTACCGTAGCTCTTTTGCTGGTGTCCATCGTCTTCGTCGTGTCCCGTAGGTGCTGCATGTGCTCTCGTCGTAGCATCTCGCGCCGTGTTTTGCCGCGCCGTTGTGCGTCGCCGCCACCTCTGTTGCTTGTCGCGCCGTGTTTTGTCGCGTCGTTGTGCGTCGCCGCCGCCTCTGTTGCTTGCCGCCGGCGTCGTTGTAGTCTTCGATAGGTGCTGCAAGTTTGCGTCGCGGGTGCGAAACTCCTCCAGGAGCACGCCGCACTACTCCGCCGCTTGTATTGGTCACCGTAGCAGCTCCGACGAGCTACTCCGACGGGCTCTATTTCCCCCCTGCTTTCTGCTTCTTCAGTTATCTCTTAAGACAGTGCTCCCCTTATCTGTCAGATACACGCTCGTAGCCCAGTGGTGTGTCTCTTCGTCAGTGAACCAGCGACGCGGGTTCGATTCCGCGCCGTGGCAGTGGCTCGCCTCTTTTTTTGCATTATTTGAGCCACTGACAGGCCAACCCCACCTGTCATCCAGCCAGCACACACACACACACACACACACACGCACATGCGGTGCCACCTCAGCGCGTCCTGGACCCACGGGTCAGCGCCTAGGGCTAGGCCCAGGCTGGGTCAGCTTGACCTTTTCCTTTGTTTTTCTTTCTGTTTTTGTTTTTGTTTTGTTTTCTGCATTTTATTTTGCATATTTATATCTTTTAAAATATGCATCTGATGGAAATGTTTTATATATGAAAACTGCCTAGTTTTTCATGTAGAATATTAATATGTTGTTTGTTGCCATGTTTAAAAACATTTAAATTATTGTTTGAAGTATTTGGAGTTTAAATATGCTCAAACTTGTAAAATTCATAACTAAATAACCCTAACTCCAAATTTGACAAACTTTATATGTATTTGGGGTGAAAAAATGTGTGGATTAGTGTGGTGTTGTTGCTTTGCATGTTTAACAACTTTAAAATATGACTTTCTCAGTTCTGTCCTGTTTGTATTCATATGAATATGGGAGTTTCCGGAAAATGTTGTTTATCCTTTCCGGCCCATTTAAAATGCTAGCATGTTGTTGTTAGTCCTAGTTGAATCCCTTGCCATGTTAGACAACTTATAAAACTTGTTGGGTGCTTGTTTAAAACATCTACAAAACCACTTGTGGTCATGTTAGTTTTATTTCCTTTTGCTTGTGTTCCACATGTGTGTGATCATGTTTGTTGCCATGTTGCTTGTGCACTCTTCTTGTCCCTTTGAGTTGCATCATATCCTACCCATGTTCATATGCATCATATCATGCATATTGTTGTTCCGGTGTTTGCATTGTTGTGTTGGTTAGAGCCCGGTGACGATTCAGAGTTCGAGGTTCCTTTCGAGGCTGAGTTTGAGGAGCAAGGTTACGATCCCTCTATGGACTCAACAGGCAAGATGACCATTCCCATATATCACTTCTATCTTTGCCTATGCTAGATGTCTCGTTCTTTTAGTTATGCCTCGATGCCCATTCATGTTTGTCAGCCCCCCTATTGTTGCCATGAAACACTCTAACCGCCTTCCTAGCAAACCGTTGTTTGGCTAAGTACGCATCGCTCAGCCCCTCTTATAGCGTTGTTAGTTGCAGGTGAAGTTCTGAAGACTGCTCCATGTTGAACTTGTTGTTGGGATAACACAATATATAAAATATCTGTTAAACTAATTCACCTATATATTGGTAATGAGTGGAAAGCTAAGCCTTTCTGCTTGGTGTTTTGTTCCACTCATGCCAACTTAGGAACCGATAAACCGGTGTTATGTTCCTTGATATTTGCATTCCTAACACGGTTGGGGTTTATGGGCCCCCCTTGATAATCCGCTCTATTTAAAGCTTTTCCAGCAAGGCCCAACATTGGTTTTACATTAGCCTAATAACTAAAACTTGCATAGGGCGTTGTAAACCCGAGTTCTTAATTAACAACCCGGGCCAGTGCTCCTCATGAGCGTTGGTCCAAACTGGGCGTGCTGCGGGGCTGCCTTGGGGAAACCTGAGGTATCTGGTATACACCCGTAGCTTATCCCATCCGGTCGTGGCCTGAGACGAGATACGCGCGCTACTATTAGGGTGTCGGCACACCGGGAGGTCTTGCTGGATTAGTTTTACCTTTGTTGAAATATATTGAGCACGGGATTTCGAGGATACTCGGGTCTTCCCACTTTGGAGTTGCGACTCCGCGGATCGTGAGCTTGTGATGGGCTAAGTTGGGACACCCCTGCAGGGTTTGATCTTTCGAAAGTCGTGCCCGCGGTTATGTGGCAGATGGGAATTTGTTAATATCCAGTTGTAGATAACTTGACACCTTTTTCATAAGAATACACTACCTATGTGAGTAACCGTGATGGTCTCTTTCCGAAGGGTTTCGGGAAGTGAACACGGTGGGGTTATGTTTGATCGTGAGTTGCTAGGATCACTTCTTGATCAACTTGGCGATCGTTGGCACTTTTTCTCTTATCGCTCTAAACTCGTAAGCTAGAGCTTAGTGCTTGCTGAACCCTTGTTTATAGCATTTCCACACATAAGGCTTTGGTAGTTTTGATACCCGGGAACGGGATTGGTGAGTCCTCTATGGCTCACAGATTCAACACACACCAGATGCAGGTACCGCTGAGAACAATGCAGGAGATGGTTCAGAACTTCAGTTGGGAGTTCGATGAAGAGCGTGGACGTTACTATTTTTCGTATCCCGACGATCAATAGTGGTTCTTACTAGGAGGATCCGGGCTTGTGTTTTGGTATCTTTCTCATTTGGATTTTCGTCCGTAGTCGGACCCTGATGTTCTTGGGATGATGTATGCTATTGTATTCATTGTGTGACGCGGTGAGTATAAGCCAATTATCATTTTACAATTTTCATCCCTGAATTTTACATGAGATGTGCAAAGATACCATATTTGAGATCATTCTAGTATGCGCTTATGTCTTTAAGTCATGCCTCGACACATGGGAGACATAGTCGCATACTGGGCATTACAAGTTGGTATCAGAGCCTTCTCCGCCCTAGGAGCCCCCTGATTGATCGAATTGCTGACGGTTGAGTCTGGGCACACACACAAAATGTTTTGAGTGTTATATATATATATCGGAGAGTAGGATTTCTTTATACTCCTCATCCCTTCATCGCTCTGGTGAGGACTCCTGACGTTGTTCTATCTCCTCTACTCCCAAAATTTCACAATTTTTTTTAGGATCACGCGGGTATTGTTCGGATTGTTCCGATATCTTTGTGACGAGAACATTGTTCTCGATGCCTCCTATCATTTAGGGTTTGTGGTAGTGTCTCGGGGAGTTGAGCTCCGAGGTGTTGTCGTCACAAATGTATCGTAGCGATTCTAAAATACCAGAGGCGGCCGATATTGAAAACTCTTCTATGCATGTCTGGTGGTGTGATAACCCCGACGTCACCCAGTACTGGGAAGATAGTTCGGGAGTATTGCCACAGCTCGTATAGCGGATGCGTTTCGAAGGTCCGAGGTAAATAGTTTCCGAGGATGACTGGTTATGTGTTGACGGATGGATACAGCTGGATGTAGGTTTAGAGTTGAGTGCGCGGTGCTTCCCCTGTATCCCCAACACCAGATTGCATCACCAGAAAACTTCGGGAATTAATAGGTGGGTTTCAAGTAGCTCGTAGGTATTCTTCCAACGAGTGCGTGGTATGAGGTTTGGGGTTCAACATCTAGTGAAGAGGTTTCATGGGCGTTGTTCCAATTGGGAGTTGCATCTTAAAGGGCCCTTGGCTTTGCTGATCCGGGGATTGCAACACCCTTTGTAACACGTACCATGGGGCATTCAGCATGAACATGTGGGACGAAACTTCTATCATGTATTTGTTCCATCTGCACCTTGTTGTTTTTATTTTATCTTTTGTCTCCTAAGTGGCTTCTCGACAAGATTGTTGTACCATTAAGCTGTGGAATTCATTCGTTCATTTTGTTCGAATGTTCATTGTGAAGACTTTATGTTGCAAATATCTAGCCGTTGATTCAGCTTACCTATTTTGCATCAATGGCTAACGTTTGTCTTCATATTCAGGATGGCTCCTAAGAAGGTTCCCAACCCAAACCAAGAGGGCGAAGAAGAGCGTCCTCCTGAACGTCCTCCTTCCCCTCCTCCTCCGTCTGAGGCATGGAGAGCGATCATGCAAGAAACCAACCAGAACACTCAGATGCTCATGCAGATGATGCAGAATTTCCATGCCAACCAAGCAAATCAAGGAAATCATGGGAACCAAGGCCAAGGCAATCTGTTCAATCAACCTCACTTTGCGACACTGAACCAATTCCTGGCAAACCAACCAAAGTCTTTCAGTTACTGTGTGGACCCGCTAGATACTGAAGATTGGATCACAGACATCAAAAAGCACTTTGAATGCAGTAACGTGAGGCCTAATGATTATGTCAAGTTTGCCACTTTCCAACTCAAAGGTCAAGCTGCTGATTGGTGGCAACAATACAAAGATTCCAAAGGTGATCTTGAGATCTCGTGGACTGACTTCTGCAAAGATTTCCGCTCTCATCACATTCCAACCAGTGTCATTGAAGGCATGCGTGAGCAATTCCGCAACCTGAAGCAAGGCACCATGTCCGTCTATCAATACAATGTCAAGTTCCAGAATCTTGCCCGTTATGAGAAGCAAGACATCCGTGATGCCAAGAGCAAGATATATCAGTTCTGAGGTGGCTTGAAAGATGAACTCCAACTTGCTCTCACCTTGTTTGAGCCGGATGAATTTGACCAATTCTACAATATGGCTCTCAAGCAAGAGGCAGCTCAGCTCAAGTGTGAAGCTTCCAAAAAGAGGATAAGAGATGTTGTTCACTCCTCCTCTTCCTCTCAAGTGGTTTCCAAGTAGCAGAAGTTCTGGCTACCGCCTCCTCCAGTGCTCCGTCCTCCAAGCAACAACAAGCACTCAGGTGGTCATGGATTCTCCCACCCACCCAACCCAAGCAACCAGTCCAAGCCTCAGTTCCAAGCTCCAAGCTCAAGTGGTCCTTATCATCGGCCTCTTTCAGAAGTTACTTGCAACAAGTGTGGCCAGAAGGGTCACTATGCCAACAAGTGTCCCAACCCAAAGCGCCTTCCGCCTCCTCCACCTGTCAGCAATGCTATTGTCAAGCACAATCCCAAGGTTGCAAGAGTGAACCTGCTGAGTGCAGCTCAAGCAGAGAATTCTTCAGATGTGATAATTGGTAATCTTCCAGTTAACCTTAAACCTGCTAATGTCTTGTTTGATTCTGGTGCATCACATTCCTTCATGTCATATCCATTTGCATCCAACAACAATGTGGGCATAGTGGCTTTACCAAGGGAGATATCAATTATTTCTACGGGAAAACAAATGAATTCTAGCTTGTATGCTTCGGATATATCTATTCATATGGGTGATTACAGTTTTCTGGTTTCCCCAGTTATTCTCGGTAACTCGGACATTGATCTTATTCTTGGGATGGATTGGCTCTCGAAGCATGATGCACTTATTGATTGTGCAAATAAGGAGGTCAATCTAACTCATCCTTCCGAAGACGTGATTATCTTCGCTTCTCGAGATAACACAATCAGGCTATTCTCTCTTAATGTTAAGGGCGAGATTAATGCCATTTCTCAGATTCCGGTGGTTTGTGAATATGAGGATGTATTCCTTGAAGAGCTTCCAGGCATGCCTCCAAACCGTCCAGTTGAATTCGTCATTGAACTTGAACCCGGTACCGGGCCGGCATGTCGGCGTTCGTACAAGCTTTCTCCTAAAGAGTTGAAGGAGCTAAAGAAACAACTCGATGAGCAAGAACGTATGGGTCTAATCATACCAAGTACTTCTCCTTGGGGTTGTGGTGTTCTATTTGTCAAGAAGAAGGATGGCACGGAACGCCTTTGCGTTGATTACCGGCCATTGAACAAGAAGACAATAAAGAATAAGTACCCGCTCCCCAATATCAATGAATTGTTCGAGCAGCTCAAAGGAGCAAAGGTTTTCTCGAAGCTCGATCTCCGGATGGGTTACCATCAGATTCATATCCGTGAAGAGGATATTCCTAAGACCGCATTCAGAACGAGTTATGTCTCCTATGAATACACGGTCATGTCTTTCGGTCTTGCAAATGCTCCACCCACTTTCTCTCGGATGATGCACTTCATATTCAACCCCTACACCAATGAGTTCGTTCTCGTCTATCTAGATGATATCTTGGTATTCTCCAAGAATAAAGAAGACCATGCCAAGCGCCTCCGTTTGGTCCTTGACAGGCTCCGTGAGCACCGGTTCTATGCGAAGTTCTCCAAATGTGAATTCTGGCTGGATAAAGTCCTCTATCTTGGCCATATTATCTCTGCCGAGGGCATTTCTGTGAACCCCGAGATGGTTGAAGCTATTGTCAACAGGGAACCTCCGTAGAATGTCAAGCAACTCCGAAGCTTCCTTGGTCTCGCTAGCTATTGCAGAAGGTTCGTTGAGAACTTCTCCAAGATTGCCAAGCCTCTTTCCAACCTATTGCAGAAGAATGTCAAGTACTCGTGGACTCCTGATTGTGATGTGGCATTCAAGACACTCAAAGAGAAGCTCATTTCTACTCCGGTTCTTACTCCTCCGGATGAGTCCAAGCCTTATGAAGTCTTTTGTGATGCTTCATTGCAAGGTCTTGGTGGTGTTCTCATGCAAGACATGAAGATTGTGGCATACACTTCTCATCAGCTGACACCAAATGAGAAGAATTATCCCACACATGATCTCGAGCTAGCAGCAGTTGTTCATGCATTGATCACGTGGAGACACCTTCTGTTGGGCAGAAAAGTGGACATCTTCACCGATCACAAGAACTTGAAGTACATATTCACTTAGCCAAACCTTAACCTTCGCCAGACTCGTTGGGTTGAGATGATTCAAGAGTACAATCCAATCATTGTGTATACTCCTGGCAAGGACAATGTCATTGCAGATGCCTTGAGCAGAAAGGCGTATTGCAACAGTCTCCTTCTCGAACCGTTCCAGCCTGAACTTTGTGAATCATTCAGGAAGCTCAACCTCCAAGTTATTCCGCAAGGCTTTCTTGCAAACCTTCAAGTTGCCCCTACCTTGGAAAATCAAATCCGTGAGGCCCAACTCAGTGATGTTATGGTGCAGAAAGTGAAACATGGTATTGCTAAGGGTACTCCCAAGTACAAGTGCTATCGCATTGATGAGAAATACACCTTGTTCTTTGAGGACAGGATCGTGGTTCCCAAAGGTGATCTCAGGAAGCTCGTAATGAACGAAGCACATGACTCACTCCTCTCGATACATCCAGGAAGCTCCAAGATGTATCATGACCTCAAGCAATCATATTGGTGGACTCGCATGAAAAGGGAGATTGCCCAATTCGTGAATGAATGTGATGTCTGCAGAAGAGTGAAGGCAGAGCATCAACATCCAGCCAGACTCCTTCAACCTCTACCTATTCCCGAGTGGAAATTCGATCACATTGAGATGGATTTCGTCACTGGTTTTTCCAAGTCCAATAAAGGAAATGATGCTATCTTTGTGGTGATTGACAAGCTAACTAAAGTGGCACATTTTCTTCCAGTAAAAGAATCCATCAACGCAGCTCAGCTGGTAGAGCTGTACACCTCCAGAATTGTCTCTTTGCATGGCATTCCTCAAGTGATCTCCTCAGACTGTGGAAGCTTGTTCACTTCCAAGTTCTGGGATTCTTTTCAGTCAGCCATGGGAACAAAGATTCGCTTCAACACTGCGTTTCACCCTCAGACTAGTCGTCAAGTCGAAAGAGTGAACCAAATCCTTGAAGATATGCTCAGAGCTTGTGTCATCTCCTTCGGCATGAAATGGTAAGATTGCCTTCCGTTTGCCAAATTTTCTTACAACAACAGCTTCCAAGCAAGTGCCGGCAAAGCTCCGTTTGAAATCCTCTATGGCAGAAAGTGTCGTACCCCTCTCAACTGGTCCAAGACTGGTGAACGTCAGCTCCTTGGAAATGATTTGATCTCAGACGCCGGAGAAATGTGCAAAGTCATACGTGAGAATCTCAAAGCTGCGCAATCGCGTCAGAAGAGCTACTATGACGGCAAGCATCATGACTTGGCTTTTGACATTGGAGATGATGTCTATCTCCGCGTTTCTCCCATGAAGGGCACTCAGAGGTTTGGTATCAAGGGCAAGCTTGCTCCAAGATACGTGGGCCCTTTCAAGATTCTTGGCAAGAGAGGAGATATAGCCTACCAACTCGAGCTTCCCTCCAACTTTGCAAATGTGCATGATGTGTTTCACGTGTCTCAACTCCGCAAGTGCTTCAAGACGCCTGAACGCACCATTCTGTTCGAAGAGATTGATCTTCAACAAGACTTGTCTTATCGTGAGCACCCCGTTCCTATTCTTGAAGAAACTGAGCGCAAGACCCGCAACAAGTCCATCAAATTCTTGAAAGTGAAGTGGTCACACCATACCGACTGAGAAGCTACATGGGAACGAGAAGATCATATCCGTTCCGAGTATCCCTCCTTCTTTCAGTCCTAGATCTCGGGACGAGATCTTTTTGTAGTGGAGGAGAGTTTGTAACACCCCATATGTGATACCTTCCATATATGGCAATAAAGCTTTACCAATTGATCCTTGTCCTTTCCTTGGGGGTTCTTTTGCAATTATGCATTTTTATTATTATTGCATTGTCATTTTATTTTGTTCTTATGCATCCATGCATTGCTCATCACCATCATTGCATCATGATCAACATAGCATTCTTTTACTTGTCATTGTGTTTGTTCATCCTTAGTATTTTAAGTGAGGTCCTTGTTCTTGTTGTGATGGTGTTAGTGAGCTCTTGGCCATGCTAAACCCTAACCCCCCTCCTTCTTCTTGCACCACTCTTCTCCTTCCTCCTTTTCTTTTCCATTCTTTAAGCAATTTTGCAAGTGACTTAGCCTCTTCCTAAAATATTCATCTCCTCCCCACATCTTTGTCACTTTGACATGAGTCACCTTGCAAAGCCTTGCCATAATTTGAAATGATTTGGTTAGGTTCAAAAATGACAGAAGTTTGAACCATATTCAAACTTGTTTTATTTTTCTACCTCTAAAAATGCCCAAACCAATTTTATAAAATAGGGAATAAATCCAGGTGCTTGGGGATATTTTATTTTTCCCCAAATTCCTTTTCTTTTAGCCTGAGCTTTTTCTTTTGTTTTTCTGTCTAAGGAAAAAAGAAAAAGAAAAAGCCACAGCGCAGCAGCGCAGCCCAACAGCCACCTGGGCCAGTTCCCCCTCTCGGCCCAGCAGCCAGCCGCGCCAACAGCCCATCTTCAGCCCGCGCGCGTCCCTGCGTCCCTTTCTCACCCGCGCCTCCGCTTACCCCCGCTGAGTCGCGCCCACGTGGATGCCTAGGGCCCACACGTCAGTGTCTGTGGCGAGTCGCGCACCCACCTTTTCGTCCTCCTCGCGCAGTCGCCATGGGGACCGCGAGCACGACGCCGTCGCTACTCCGTCGTCGCCCTGGCCCCCCTTTTAAGCCACCTCCGTGTCCAACCAACCCACTAGGGTTCCCTCCTCCTTCCTCGCCCGCCACCGGGCCACCTAGACCCCCAGATCCGCCGTTCCTCCGCCGTCCCAAAAGCAACAGAGAGCTCCTCCTCGTCGCCGACGTGCTCTCCAGCCACCGTCGCCCTGGCAACCTTGTCCATCAAGTTCGCCGACGTCGTCTACGAGTCATGCTACATCTACGACCCGCGGGACTCCAAGTACGACTACCTCCTCGTCGACATCCCCCACGTCGGTCTGCGATCTTCTCCGGCAAGATTCTGTCGCCTCCGACCACCTCGCGGCTAACCAAGCACACCTCCGTGCTTGTGGTACGTTCGTGCACCTCCCCGACCCCTTCTTCTCCTCGTTTGCTTGCTCTAGCCATGCTAGCCGCGCGCACCCGAACGCGTCGCCGTAGGGCCTCGTCTCCGGCGAGTGCCCCGGCCACCGTAGCTCTTCTGCTGGTGTCCATCGTCTTCGTTGCATCCCGTAGGTGCTACCTGTGCTCTCGCCGTAGCTTGTCGCGCCGTGTTTTGCCGCGCGGTTGTGCGTCACTGCTGCCTCTGTTGCTTGCCGCCGGCGTCGTTGTAGTCTTCGCTGGGTGTTGCAAGTTTGCGTCGCGGGTGCGGAACTCCTCCAGGAGCACGCCGCACTACTTCGCCGCCTTTATTGGTCGCCGGAGCAGCTCCGACGAGCTACTCTGACGGGCTCTGTTTCCCCCCTGCTTTCTGCTTCTTCAGTTATCTGTTAAGACAGTGCCCCCTTATTTGTCAGATACACGCTCCTAGCCCAGTGGTGTGTCTCTTCGTCAGTGAACCAGCGACGCGGGTTCGATTCCGCGCTGGAGCAGTGGCTCGCCCCCTTTTTTGCATTATTTGAGCCACTGACAGGCCGACCCCACCTGCCATCCAGGCAGCACACACACACACACACACGCACCCGCAGTGCCACCTCAGCGCGTCCTGGACCCACGGGTCGGCGCCTAGGGCTAGGCCCAGGCTGGGTCAGCTTGACCTTTTCCTTTTCCTTTGTATTTCTTTTTGTTTTTTTTTTTCTGCATATTTATGTCTTTTAAAATATGCATCTGATGGAAATGTTTTATATATGAAAATTGCCTAGTTTTTTCATGTAGAATATTAATATGTTGTTTGTTGCCATGTTTGAAAACATTTAAATGGTTGTTTGAAGTATTTGGAGTATAAATATGCTCAAACTTGTAAAATTCATAACTAAATAACACTAACTCCAAATTTGACAAACTTTATATGTATTTGGGGTGGAAAAATGTGTAGATTAATGTGGTGTTGTTGCTTTGCATGTTTAACAACTTTAAAATATGACTTTCTCTGTTCTGTCATGTTTGTATTCATATGAATATGGGAGTTTCCGAAAAATGTTTATTATCCTTTCCGGCCCATTTAAAATGCTAGCATGTTGCTGTTAGTCCTAGTTGAATCCCTTGCCATGTTAAACAACTTATAAAACTTGTTGCATGCTTGTTTAAAACATCTACATAACCACTTGTGGTCATGTTAGTTTTATTTCCTTTTGCTTGTGTTCCACATGCGTGTGATCATGTTTGTTGCCATGTTGCTTGTGCACTCTTCTTGTCCCTAGGAGTTGCATCATATCCTGCCCATGTTTATATGCATCATATCATGCATCATGAGTTTGAGCATTGCATGATGATTGATTATTGTTCCGGTGTTTGCATTGTTGTGTTGGTTAGAGCCCGATGACGATTCGGAGTTCGAGGTTCCTTTCGAGGCTGAGTTTGAGGAGCAAGGTTACGATCCCTCCGTTGACTCAACAGGCAAGATGACCATTCCCAGATATCACTTCTATCTTTGCCTATGCTAGATGTCTCGTTCTTTTAGTTATGCCTCGATGCACATTCCTATTTGTCAGCCCCCTATTGTTGCAATGAAACACTCTAACCGCCTTCCTAGCAAACCGTTGTTTGGCTAAGTATGCATTGCTCAGCCCCTCTTATAGCGTTGTTAGATGTAGGTGAAGTTCTGGAGACTGCTCCATGTTGAACTTGTTGTTGGGATAACACAATATATAAAATACCTGTTAAACTAATTCACCTGTATATTCGTAATGGGTGGAAGGCTAAGCCTTTCTGCTTGGTGTTTTGTTCCACTCATGCCACCTTAGGAACTGATAAACCGGTGTTATGTTCCTTGATTTTTGCGTTCCTAACATGGTTGGGGTTTATGGGCCCCCCTTGATAATTCACTCTTTTAAGCTTTTCCAGCAAGGCCCAACATTGGTTTTACATTTGCCTAATAACTAGAACTTGCATAGGGCGTTGCAAACCCGAGTTCTTAATTAACAACCTGGGCCAGTGCTCCTCATGAGTGTTGGTCCAAACTGGGTGTGCTGCGGGGCTGCCTTGGGGAAACAGAGGTATCTGGTATACACCCATAGCCTGTCCCATCCGGTCGTGGCCTGAGACGAGATACGCGCGGCTACTATCACGATGTCGGCACACCGGGAGGTCTTGCTGGATTAGTTTTACCTTTGTCGAAATATCTTGAGCACAGGATTCCGAGGATACTCGGGTCTTCCCACTTTGGAGTTGCGACTCCGCGGATCGTGAGCTTGTGATGGGCTAAGTTGGGACACCCCTGCAGGGTTTGATCTTTCGAAAGCCGTGCCCGCGGTTATGTGGCAGATGGGAATTTGTTAATATCCGGTTGTAGATAACTTGACACCTTATTCATAAGAATACACTACCTGTGTGAGTAACCGTGATGGTCTCTTTCCAAAGGGTTTCGGGAAGTGAACGCTGTGGGGTTATGTTTGTTCGTGAGTTGCTAGGATCACTTCTTGATCAACTTGGCGATCGTTGGCACTTGTTCTCTTCTTGCTCTAAACTCGTAAGCTAGAGCTTAGTTCTTCCTGTAACCCTTGTTTATAGCCTTTCCACACCTAAGGCTTTGGTAGTTTTGATACCCGGGAACGGGATTGCTGAGTCCTCTGTGGCTCACAGATTCAACACACACCATATGCAGGTATCGCTGAGAACAATGCAGGAGATGGTTCAGAACTTCAGTGGGAGTTCGATGAAGAGCGTGGACGTTACTATGTTTCGTATCCCGACGATCAGTAGTGGTTCTTACTAGGAGGATTCGGGCTTGTGTTTTGGTATCTTTCTCATTTGGATTTTTGTCCATAGTCGGACCTTGATGTTCTTGGGATGATGTATGCTATTGTATTCATTATGTGACGTGGCGAGTGTAAGCCAACTATCATTTTACAATTTTCATCCCTGAATTTTACATGAGATGTGCAAAGATACCATACTTGAGATCATTCTAGTATGCGCTTATGTCTTTAAGTCGTGCCTCGACACGTGGGAGACATAGTCGCATACTGGGCATTACATTGGAATAGCTTCTACCCACTTAGTAACTCAATCAACAACAACTAGGTTATGTGTGTACCCATTAGAGGCAGGAAACGGTCCAATATAATCAAAGCCCCAAACATCAAATGGTTCAATAACAAGTGAATAATTCATATGCATTTCTTGACGTCTACTGATATTCCGAATTCTTTGACATTCATCACAAGATAAGACAAACTTACGTGCATCCTTGAAGAGAGTAGGCCAATAAAAACCGGATTGCAATACCTTATGTGCAGTTCTATCTCCAGCATGGTGTCCTCCATAAGCTTCGGAGTGGCACTTGCATAGGATATATTCCTATTCATGCTCAGGTACACAACGTCTAATAATACCATATACTCCTTCTTTATAAAGATGTGGGTCATCCAAGAAGTAATGTCTCAAATCATGGAAGAACTTTTTCTTTTGCTGGTATGTGAAGCTAGGAGGTATAAACTTAGCAACAATATAATTAGCATAATCAGCATACCATGGAGCAGTACGAGAAGTATTTACGACAACTAATTGTTCATCAGGAAAGCTATCATCAATAGGTTGTGGGTCATCAAGTATATTCTCTAACCTAGATAAGTTATCTACAACGGGGTTCTCAGCTCCCTTTCTATCAATAATATGTAAGTCAAATTCTTGCAGCAAGAGAACCCATCTAATAAGTCTAGGTTTAGCATCTTTCTTTTCCATAAGGTATTTGATAGCTGCATGATCAGTGTGAATAGTTGCTTTGGAATCAACAATATAGGGTCTAAACTTATCACAAGCAAATACAACTGCTAAAATTCTTTCTCAGTAGTAGCATAATTTCTCTGGGCACTGTCTAGAGTTTTACTAGCATATTGGATAACATTCAATTTCTTATCAACTCTTTGTCCTAGAACAGCACCTACAGCATAGTCACTAGCATCGCACATAATCTCAAATGGTAAATTCCAGTCAGGAGGCTGGACAATAGGTGTAGAGATAAATGCTTTCTTAAGTATTTGAAATGCTTCTAGACAATCATCATCAAAGACAAAAGGAATATCTTTTTGTAAGAGATTAGTCAGAGGCCTGGAGATTTTGGAGAAGTCCTTTATGAACCTCCTATAAAACCCGGCATGACCAAGGAAACTTCGTATACCCTTGATGTCCTTGGGGCATAGCATCTTTTCAATAGCATCAACTTTAGCTTTGTTAACTTCAATACCTCTTTCAGAAATTTTATGTCCCAAGACAATGCCTTCATTAACCATAAAGTGGCACTTCTCCCAATTCAATACAAGATTAGTGTCTTCACATCTCTGCAAAACTCGATCAAGGTTGCTTAAGCAATCATCAAAAGAAGTTCTGTAAACGGAGAAGTCATCCATGAAAACCTCAACAATCTTTTCACAAAAATCAGAGAATATAGCCATCATGCATCTTTGAAAGGTAGCAGGTCCATTAGATAAACCAAAAGGCATGCGTCTATAAGCAAAGGTACTGAAAGGACAAGTAAAAGTGATCTTTTCTTGATCCCCTTTTGACATAGGTATTTGAGAGAAACCAGAATAACCATCTAGAAAGCAAAAATGAGTATGTCTGGATAACCTTTCTAGCTTTTGATCAATAAAAGGCAAGGGGTAATGATATTTCTTAGTAGCTTTATTTAATTTACGGAAATCAATTACCATCCTATAACATGTAACTATTCTTTGCGGGATCAATTCATCTTTATCATTAAGAACAACAGTCATACCTCCCTTCTTAGGGACACAATGGACAGGACTTACCCACTGGCTGTCAGCAACTGGATAGATAATACCTACCTCTAGAAGTTTAGTATTTCCTACCTTACCACTTCTTTCATCTTAGGATTTAACTATCGTTGATGATCAATAACTGGTTTAGCATTTTCTTCCAATTTTATCTTGTGTTGGCATAAGGTGGGACTAATGCCCTTAAGATCATCCAGAGTATATCCAATAGCAGCATGATGCTTCTTCAGAGTTTTCAATATTTTTTCTTCTTCCTGCTCTGAAAGGTTAGCACTAATAATAACAGGATATATCTTCTTATCATCAAGATCAACATACCTAAAATTATCAGGTAAAGGTTTAAGTTCAAACACGGGATCACCCTTGGGTGGAGGAGGATCCCCTAGGATTTCAACAGGCAAGTTGTTTTTCAATGCGGGTCACTGATTAAAGAATATTTCATCTATTTCCATTCTCTCATTCATATGCATATCATTTTCATGATCTAGCAAATATTGTTCTAAAGGATCATTAGGAGGCACAGCAATAGAAGCAAGACCAATAATTTCATCCTTACTAGGTAATTCTTTATCAAGGGGTTGTCTACAGAATTTAGCAAATTAAAAATCATGAGACATATCCCCCAAACCAAAAGTAAGAATATATTTCACGCAGTCTATCTTAGCATTAACAGTATTCAAGAAGGGTCTACCGAATATAATGGGACAAAAGTCATCTTGTGGGGATCCAAGAACAAGAAAATCAGCAGGGTATTTCACTTTCCCACACAATACTTCAACATCTCTAACAATCCCAATTGGTGAGATAGTGTCTCTATTAGCAATCTTAATTGTAACATCTATACCTTCTAGCTCAACGGGTGCAATATCGTGCATAATTTCATC
>LR738713.1:186208264-186221425 GCA_902687465.1 Secale cereale | reverse complement strand
AACTTCAATACCTCTTTCAGAAATTTTATGTCCCAAGACAATGCCTTCATTAACCATAAAGTGGCACTTCTCCCAATTCAATACAAGATTAGTGTCTTCACATCTCTGCAAAACTCGATCAAGGTTGCTTAAGCAATCATCAAAAGAAGTTCTGTAAACGGAGAAGTCATCCATGAAAACCTCAACAATCTTTTCACAAAAATCAGAGAATATAGCCATCATGCATCTTTGAAAGGTAGCAGGTCCATTAGATAAACCAAAAGGCATGCGTCTATAAGCAAAGGTACTGAAAGGACAAGTAAAAGTGATCTTTTCTTGATCCCCTTTTGACATAGGTATTTGAGAGAAACCAGAATAACCATCTAGAAAGCAAAAATGAGTATGTCTGGATAACCTTTCTAGCTTTTGATCAATAAAAGGCAAGGGGTAATGATATTTCTTAGTAGCTTTATTTAATTTACGGAAATCAATTACCATCCTATAACATGTAACTATTCTTTGCGGGATCAATTCATCTTTATCATTAAGAACAACAGTCATACCTCCCTTCTTAGGGACACAATGGACAGGACTTACCCACTGGCTGTCAGCAACTGGATAGATAATACCTACCTCTAGAAGCTTTAGTATTTCCTTCCTTACCACTTCTTTCATCTTAGGATTTAACTATCGTTGATGATCAATAACTGGTTTAGCATTTTCTTCCAATTTTATCTTGTGTTGGCATAAGGTGGGACTAATGCCCTTAAGATCATCCAGAGTATATCCAATAGCAGCATGATGCTTCTTCAGAGTTTTCAATATTTTTTCTTCTTCCTGCTCTGAAAGGTTAGCACTAATAATAACAGGATATATCTTCTTATCATCAAGATCAACATACCTAAGATTATCAGGTAAAGGTTTAAGTTCAAACACGGGATCACCCTTGGGTGGAGGAGGATCCCCTAGGATTTCAACAGGCAAGTTGTTTTTCAATGCGGGTCACTGATTAAAGAATATTTCATCTATTTCCATTCTCTCATTCATATGCATATCATTTTCATGATCTAGCAAATATTGTTCTAAAGGATCATTAGGAGGCACAGCAATAGAAGCAAGACCAATAATTTCATCCTTACTAGGTAATTCTTTATCAAGGGGTTGTCTACGGAATTTAGCAAAGTAAAAATCATGAGACATATCCCCCAAACCAAAAGTAAGAATATATTTCACGCAGTCTATCTTAGCATTAACAGTATTCAAGAAGGGTCTACCAAATATAATGGGACAAAAGTCATCTTGTGGGGATCCAAGAACAAGAAAATCAGCAGGGTATTTCACTTTCCCACACAATACTTCAACATCTCTAACAATCCCAATTGGTGAGATAGTGTCTCTATTAGCAATCTTAATTGTAACATCTATACCTTCTAGCTCAACGGGTGCAATATCGTGCATAATTTCATCATATAAGGATATAGGTATTACACTCGCACTAGCACCCACATCACATAAACCATGATAGCAATGATATCCTATTTTAACAGAGATAACAGGCAGGCCTACAATAGGTCTATGTTTATTCCTAGCATCGGGTTTGGCTATTCTAGCAGATTCCTCTTGGAGGTAAATAACATGTCCATCTAAATGTTCTACCAAGAGATCTTTAACCATAGCAACACTAGGTTCAACTTTAATTTGCTGAGAGGGTGTAGGTGTTCTAGTATTACTCTTACGAACTACAGTTGTAGCTTTAGTATGATCATTTATCCTAACAGGGAAAGCTGGGTTCTCAATATAAGCAGTAGGAACAATAGGATCAACATTATAAGTGATAGTCTTTTCTTCAACTTTAACAGGTTCAACTAATTTTACTTCAATGGGAGGATGGTATTTAAACCACTTCTCCTTGGGAAGGTTAACATGAGTAGCAAATGATTCACAGAAAGAAGCCACTATCTCAGAGTCAAGTCCATATTGAGTGCTAAATTCACGGAAAACATCGGTATCCATAAAAGCCTTAACATAATCAAACTTAGGGGTCATACCTGACTCCTTACCTTCGTCGAGATCCCAATCTTCAGAGTTGCGTTTAAGTCTTTCCAATAAATCCCATTTGAATTCAATAGTCTTCATCGTAAAAGAACCAGAACAAGAAGTATCAAGCATGGAGCGATTATTAGGAGAAAGCCGAGCAAAAAAAATTTGAATGATCATTTCTCTTGAGAGCTCATGATTGGGGCATGAATATAACATTGACTTAGGCCTCCCCCAAGCTTGAGCGATGCTTTCAACTTCGCGAGGCCAAAAATTATAGATATAATTACGATCACGATGAACCTGGTGCATAGGGTAGAACTTCTGATGAAATTCTAACTTCAGACGATTATAGTTCCATGATCCAATATCATCACACAGACTAAACCATGTCAATGCATCTCCCTTCAAAGATAAAGGGAAGACCTTCTTCTTGATAACATCCTCGGGCATACTTGCAAGCTTAAATAATCCACAAACTTCATCCACATAGATTAGGTGTAAATCAGGATGCAGTGTTCCGTCTCCTGTAAAGGGATTATCTAGCAGTTTCTCTATCATACCCGAAGGAATTTCAAAGCAAACATTTTCAGTAGGTGCAGTAGGTTGAGGAGCAACTCTTTGCTCTTCTGGTTGGGGTGCAGATACCCTGAACAAACCCCTCAAAGGATTATGAGCCATAGTAACAAGTGGCAATAAATTTCAGCACACTATATAAATTTTTCCTTACCAAATTCCACTTACCAAAGGCGCTTCACTCCCCGGCAACGGCACCAGAAAAAAGTCTTGATGATCCACAAGTGTAGGGGATCTATCATAGTCCTTTCGATAAGTAAGAGTGTCGAACCCAACGAGGAGCAGAAGGGAATGATAGGCAGTTTTCAGTAAGGTATTTTCTGCAAGCACTGAAATTATAAGTAACAGATAGTTTTGTGATAAGATAATTGGTAGCAAGTAACAAAAGGTAAAAGTAAATAAGGTGCAGCAAGATGGCCCAATCCTTTATGTAGCAAAGGACAAGCCTGGACAAACTCTTATATGAAGGAAAGGGCTCCCGAGGACACATGGGGAATTATCGTCAAGCTAGTTTTCATCACGATCATCTGATTCGCGTTCGGTACTTTGATAATTTGGTATATGGGTGGACCGGTGCTTGGGTGCTGTCCTTACTTGGAAAAGCCTCCCACTTATGATTAACCTCTAATGCGAGCATCCGCAACTACAAAAGAAGTATTAAGGTAAACCTAACCATAGCATGAAACAAGTGGATCCAAATCAGCCCCTTACAAAGCAACACATAAACTAGGGTTTAAGCTTCTGTCACTCTAGCAACCCATCATCTACTTATTACTTCCCAATGCCTTCCTCTAGGCCCAAATAATGGTGAAGTTTCATGTAGTCGACGTTCACATGACACCACTAGAGGAGAGACAACATACGTCTCATCAAAATATCGAACGAATACCAAATTCACATGACTACTAATAGCAAGACTTCTCCCATGTCCTCAGGAACCAAAGTAACTACTCACAAGACATAATATTGTTCATTCTTAGAGGGGTATTAATATGCATAATATATCTGAACATATGATCTTCCACCAAATAAACCAACTAGCATCGACTATAAGGAGTAATCAACACTACTAGCAACCCACACGTACCAATCTGAGGTATGGGTACAAAGATTGGATACAAGAGATGAACTAGGGTTTGAGAGGAGATGGTGCTGGTGAAGATGTTGATGAAGATAGCCCTCCCCAAGATGGGAGAGTTGTTGGTGATGACGGCGGTGATGATTTCCCCCTCCCAGAGGGAAGTATCCCCGGTAGAACAGCTCTGCCGGAGCCCTAGATTGGTTTCCGCCAAGGTTCCGCCTTGAGACGGCGGCGTCTGTTCCCAAAAGCCTCCTTCTGATTTTTCCAGGTCAAAACACCTTATATAGGATAAGATGGGCATCGGGGGGGCATCCGGGGGCCCACGAGGAAGGGGGCGCGCCCCCACCCTCGTGGACAGGTGGTGGCCCCCCTGGTGATCTTCTTTCGCCAGATATTTTTCATATTTTCTGAGACGGTGTCCCATGGAGTTTCGGAGCTTTTTAAGTTGTGCAGAATAGGTTTCCAGAGTTTTCTTATTTTCCAGCCCAGAATTCCAGCTGTCGATATTCTCCCTCTTCATGTAAACCTTGTAAAATAAGAGAGAAACGACATAAATATTGTGACATAACGTGTAATAACAGCCCAAAATGCAATAAATATCAACATATAAGCATGATGCAAAATGGACGTATCAGCCATGATTTCATATCTGAACCTATTATGTTTTCATGAATATATGTGAGTTCTTGATCCTATCTGGCAAGTCAATAGTCACCTACTATGTGTTATGATCCGGCAACCCCGAAGTGACAATAATCGGCACCACTCCCGGTGATGATCATACTTTGAGGAGTTCATGTATTCACTATGTGTTAATGCTTTGGTCTGGTACTCTATTAAAAGGAGGCCTTAATATCCCTTAGTTTCCAATAGGACCCCGCTACCACGGGAGGGTAGGACAAAAGATGTCATGCAAGTTCTTTTCCATAAGCACGTATGACTATATTCAGAATACATGCCTACATTACATTGATGAACTAGAGCAAGTTCTGTGTCACCCTAGGTTATAACTATTACATGAGGAATCGCATCCGACATAATTATCCATCGCTGATCCAATGCCTACGAGCTTTTCACACATTGCCTATTGCTTATTTACTTTACCGCCGCTACTGTTACAATCACTACAAAACTACTATCGCTACTTTTGCCACTGTTACCGTTACTACCATATTACTTTGGTACTAAATACTTTACTGCAGATATTAAGTCTTCCAGGTGTGGTTTAATTGACAACTCAACTACTGATACTTGAGAGTATTCTTTGGCTCCCCTTGTGTCGAATCAATAAATTTGGGTTGAATACTCTACCCTCTAAAATTGTTGGGATCCCCTACACTTGTGGGTTATCAAGACTATTTTCTGGCGCCGTTGCCGGGGAGCATAGCTATATTCTCTGAGTCACTTGGGACTTATATCTGTTGATCACTATGAAGAATTCGACAGACACAAAAACCAAGATTTATCCCTCAACTACGAGTGGAGGTAAGGAACTGCCATCTAGCTCTGCACTTGATTCACCCTCTGTTATGAGTAAATTTGCGACACCTACTCCTGCTATTGAATCTGATATGTCGCATGTTCTTGATGATTCCACTTCTGCTATCTATGATGAAACTACTTCTATGCTTGATAATATTGTGCCACTAGGTGAATTTTTTGATGAACAAATTGATAGGGTTAGAGAGAATGAAATTTTTGAAACTGATAATATTGATGAAAGTGATGATGAAGATTCTCCCCTAGATATGAATTGCCTGTTGTGCCTGAGGGTTATGTTATGGATGAAGAAACTGCTAGAGACTTTCTTGCTTGCAATGATAGATATGATCTTAAGAAATTATTAGCTAAGCTGAAAGAAAAGTCTTTGAATGCTAGAATGAAATATGACCCTGCTTTTGCTACTTCACCTATCTGTGTTCCTTATAAGGATTATGATTTCTCTGTCGATCCTGAGTTAATTACTTTGGTTGAATCTGATCCTTTCCATGGCTATGAATCTGAAACTGTTGCGGCACATCTTACTAAACTGAATGATATAGCCACCCTGTTCACCAATGAGGAAAAAATTCGTTACTATTATATCCTTAAGCTTTTTCCGTTCTCGTTGAAGGGTGATGCTCAGATATGGTTTAATTCTCTTTATCCTGGTTGTGTGAGTAGTCCCAGGATATGATTTATTACTTCTCTGCTAAATATTTTCCCGCTCATAAGAAACAAGCTGCCTTACAGGGAATATATAATTTTGTGCAAATTGAAGAAGAGAGTCTCCCACAAGCTTCGGGGAGGCTTCTCCGGTTACTTAATGCTTTGCCTGATCATCCTCTTAAGAAAAATGAAATACTTGATATCTTTTATAATGGACTAACCGATGCTTCCAGAGACCACCTGGATAGTTGTGATGGTTGTGTTTTCAGAGAAAGAATTATTGATCAAGCTGAATTGCTATTAAATAATATGTTGACTAATGAAAACAATTGGACACTTCCTGAACCAGCTCCTAATCCAACTCCGAAGAAAAGGGGTGCTCTATTTCTCAGTCCGGAAGATATGCAAGAGGCAAAGAAACTATGAAAGAAAAAGGTATTAAAGCTGAAGATGTTAAGAATTTACCACCTATTGAAGAAATACATGATCTTGATAACCCGACACAGGTAGTAAAGGTAAATTCTCTCTATAGATTTGATGAAGGTGATATTCCTCGTTATAAGTCTGCTAGCCAATGCTTAGATGAGTTTGACAACTTTATTGTTAAACAAGAAAACTTCAATGCTTATGTTGGTAGACAATTGCAATGTAATGCTTACATGACTGAACGCTTGAGTGATTATATGTCTAGAGTTAAAGGTGAACTAAAACTCATTAGTAAACATGCTTCTATGGTTACCACTCAAGTAGAACAAGTACTTAAAGCACAAAATGATTTGCTCAATGAATTAAATAGTAAGAAAAATGATAATGCTATTAGAGTTGTGACTAGAGGTGGAAGAATGACTCGGGAACCTCTGTATCCTGAAGGCCACCCTAAGAGAATTGAGCAAGATTCTCAGAGAGCCAATGTAGATGCACCTAGTTCTTCTAAGAATAAGAAAAAGAAAAATGATAGGACTTTGCATGCTTCTAGTGAACATGTTTCTGACACACCTGAGAATCCCAATGATATCTCTATCTCTGATGCTAAAACACAATCTGGTAATAAACATGAACCTAGTGATAATGTTAATGATGATGTTCATGATGATGCTCAACCTAGCAATAACGATGATGTAGAGATTGAACCTGCTGTTGACCTTGATAATCCACAATCAAAGAATCAATGTTATGATAAGAGAAACTTTGTCGCTAGGAAGCACGTAAGGAAAAGAACCATGGGTTCAGAAACCCATGCCTTTTCCTCCTAAACCATCCAAGAAAAAGGATGATGAATATTTTGAGCGCTTTGCTGAAATGATTAGACCTATCTTTTTGCGTATGCGTTTGACTGATATGCTCAAAACAAATCCTTATGCTAAGTATATGAAAGACATTATCACAAATAAAAGAAAGATACCTGAAGTTGAAATTTCCACCATGCTTGCCAATTATACTTTTAAAGGTGGAATACCAAAGAAACTAGGAGATACAGGAGTACCAAATATACCATGATCCATTAAAAGAAACTATGTTAAAACTGTTTTATGTGATCTTGGAGCCGATGTTAGTATTATGCCTCACTCTTTATATCGTAGACTTGATTTGAATAAGTTGACACCTATTGAAATATCTTTGCAAATGGCCGATAAATCAACTGCTATACCTGTCGGTATTTGTGAGGATGTGCCTATTGTGGTTGCAAATGTTACTATTTTAACGGACTTTGTTACCCTTGATATTTCCGAGGACGATAGTATGTCTATTATCCTTGGCAGGGATTGTCACTTTTCATGGCAATGGTAATGAGCATACGGTACACTTTCTGAGGAAACAACCTCAGGTTCACATTATCAATCACTCCCTCCGTCTGGAAATACTTGTCATCAAAATGGATAAAAGGGGGTGTATCTAGATGTATTTAAGTTCTAGATACATCTATTTTTGTCCATTTTGATGACAAGTGTTTTCGGACGGAGGGAGTATATTGGAAAATTTTGAATGATTATTATTGGAGGTTTTGAATTTCCTCTCCCTACTGCCAAGAAGAAATATGATATTCTTATTGTTGGGGACATACATATCCCCATTGAGGTAACCTAGTGTTATTTGAAAATTCTCCGATTTCATGTTACTCGGAAAAAGTTATTTAACAAGACCTAATCAACCTTGTTAATGGATTCCTTTTGATGAGCATGAGATGGTAGAATCTAGAAAGCACAACTTTCTGTACCCTCCTTTTACTTCCTGTTAATTAGATTAAATAAAGCAAAAATAGTATTTTCTGTCTGTTTTATGAGTTAACCGTGCAATAAAAATACCCCGAAAATAAAAGTTCTCCGAATGCCCCGAAAATGAAATATGTTTTTTTTCTAGAATATTTAAGAATATTCGGCATTGAGAACACAACAGGGGGAGCCAACACCTGGCCATGAGGGTACAAGGCGCGCCCCCTCCTCGTGGGCCCCACGTGACCCCCCCCCCCCACTTACTCCAGCACCCACACACTCCTTCCTCCCAAAAAATCACCAACCAGCTCAAGCACGAGTTCTAGCTCATCTTGCTCCAATTTTCGATCTCCTTGATCAAAGCTCCATTCACAAAACTGTTTGGGGAGATTGTTCTTAGGTATGTCCTCCAATGGTCCAATTAGTTTTTGTTCTAGTGCTTTATTTATTGCAAATTTTTGTTGCTTAGGTGACCCTGTTCTTGAGCTTGCATGTCAAATTTATGTGGTTCCAAGTAGTTCTAATGCATGATATAGTCTCTAGGCACTTGCGAGAGTAGTTGCTATCAATCTTGTTGAGTTTGGTTCACTTTATTTTGAGTCACTAAAAATTTCAGAAATTTTTCAAAAAAAATGCATAGGAAAATCTACCAAGGTGGTTCCTCAAGGAAGCAAGGACCAAGGCTCGCGATACGTGAGCCAGACGATGAACTACCAAGGGAAGCTCAAGTGCGGCCTTGTGAATGGCCGTCGGAGGAGTTTATGATCCAGGCGGGCATTAAGGAAGAATTTTACACATATGTGCGTAATGCTGATATTGAGGACTTCGTGTCAGATAAGTTCCCTCAATACCATTACCTAACCGATTCCTTTGTGAGAAGATTTAAATTTACATCTTCACGTAATTCTCACATTGTCTTGTTTGATCTTTATGATAAATCTTATACTATGGACTTAGAAGATTTTAACGATGCTTGTAAACTCCCACAGTGGGGTAATGTTGGTGAACCTCGCAAATCTGAGTATAAGGATTTTCTAGCTAGTATCACTATGGGGGAATATAGAAAAATCACCCAAGCTACCATAGGGAGCATTCATTTCCCTGCTATACATTATTTTGCTCTCTTCATTGGTAAATGCATTAACGGTAAAGATGAGGCTTGCCACATGTACGTACCAAATCTTAGTGTCCTCAAAAGTGCGGTATTAGGTGATAGACAATATAATTTGGGGGCGATTGTTGCACGTAGGCTACATCATAATGTTTTAAATGGCAAGCTGTTTGGTGGAATTTATGCAACTCGCTTGGCCAATTATCTTCATATACCCATACATGAGAAGGATGTGGAGTGCCTCATGGTTATTTATACTATAATGCCATGATTCGCCATCAATTAATCGAGAGGGATGAACAGTCCCTCCAGTATCGACTAATCTTTGACAGGCGTCGCACTGTCCATATTGCTCTCCCTGCTCCTACTTTCTTTGACTTTCAAAAAAAGGGAGATATATTATAACCAGGGAGGAGGCGAATGAGTATGAGGAGAGGACGAAGGCGGCTCGTCTTCAAGATGCAGCTCGTCAGGCAATAGCCGCTGATCCTCAGTACAACCCCAACTACGACTTTGGATATCCGTCAGGCCAGTACTGGCCATAGACCAACTTAGGCCAAAAGCCTAAGCTTGGGGGAGTACGTATTTCTCACTGACATTACATTCATGTCCACACACTTCTTCTAGTTGTCAGTGCTCATACTTCTTCTTTGTACTGTCCATGCTAGTTTAATTTCTTTTCTTAATATTTTTCTTGTGTGTTAGAAAAACCTTAAGAAAAACAAAAAAAATAGTTGTAGCTTCTAGCTAGTTTACTTTCCATGCATGTAGTAGTAATAATTAAAAGAAAAACCAAAAAGATTTCTCGTTCTTCTTTTGCTTGTTGGGAGCTTTCCCGTGTAAATAGGTTCTTTTCTTTTCTTTGGGGGTCAAGAGGAAGACCATGATGAGAATGTTTATTGGCTCTCATATGCATTACTGTTGATTTAATCATGAGCCATATTACTTTCTCTTCTCCGTTTTATTAAATGCTTGCATATTCCAACTTAGTCCAATGCACGTGCACTATTCTTATTATCCACACCGTTCGGTCGTGCGAGTGAAAGGCAATAATGACGATATGTGATGAATTGATTGAGATGAGAAAAGCTAGTATGAACTTGACCTCTCTTGTTTTTCTAAATATGATAGTTCATCATTCCTGATTCAGCCTATTATGAATGAAACATGCTTGCAATGACAATTAGAGATCATAGCTTCCCATGCCATGCTTAATTAGCTAGGAGTTTATAATGGCCTATCTTGCGTGCCAACATGATATTAAAATGGGTGTGATGTGTTATGATAGGGTGGTATCCTCCTTTGAATTATTCTAGAGGTTTGAATTGGCACATGTTCACGCATGTAGTTGCAACAAAATCAACATAGCCTCCATGATATTTATGTTCATGGTGATTTATATCCTACTCATGCTTGCATTCATTGTTGATTAAATTTAATGCATGTTCATGACTGTTGTCGCTCTCTAGCTGGTCGCTTCCTAGTCTCTTTCTAGCCTTCACTTGTACTAAGCGGGAATACTGCTCGTGCATCCACTTCCGTAAACCCCAAAGTTGTTCCATATGAGTCCACCATACCTTTGTATATGTGGTATCTATCTGTCGTTCCAAGTAAATTTGTATGTGCCAAACTCAGAAAATTCATGTGATTGGCCTTCTCATGTGATTGCCTCAGAAAATTCATTCGGCAGAGGTTGCCTAACCACTCGCAGGACTTCCCGCAGCAACCGAGGATCAAGATCAGGCGCAAGTCGCCTTGAGGTAGGGCCTCGTGAGTCCCACACTGGCTCACGAGTGCCCAGACACACCTCGGCTAGCCCTGCCGTGCAAGCCACGTGTTGGGGGGTTGTACACGCCCCGGGGGCTCCACTCACATGGAGCCCTCACCCACGCACCAGTGGAAGCACCATGATCTGTGCTGGTAGACGACACGATCAAGGAGCGGCTATGCCCGTGCAAGTGCGGAAGCGCTATGCTCCGCGCTGGTGATAAACAACCGAGGGCGGCCCCTTGGCCGTATCAACCTCGGGGAGCCAGCAGGCTCGGTGCCTAGCCTCGTCGCAACGCTTCCCCTCGGGAGAATCGCGCGATGGGGGTTGGGCACGGGGGCTGCGCTCAAGTCACGCCTGGCATACGCCCCGCTAGGACAGGTATGGAGGTTTGTTCGTATGTCAAGGAGGACTCCTGAGCATCGCATCTCAGGATCCTAACTGGCCACGTAGCCCCTCACCCCCTGGCCTCGTCCTGGCGATCCGGACGAGCTAGCGGCAGCTAAGGTATGTGTGGGGTCAGGCCCTGCCGACACAGAACACCAAGGCCTAGCTACGCATTCCATTCCCAAGGTTTGTTCGTACTTCAAGGAGGACTCTTGAGCATCGCATCTCAGGGGCCTAACTGGCCACGTAGCCCCTCACCTCCTGGCCTCGTCTTGGCGATCCTGACGAGCCAGCGGCGGCTGAGGTATGCGTGGGGTCGGGCTCTGTCGACGCAGAACACCAAGGCCTGGTTTCGTGTCCCCTTCCCACGCATGTTCGCACGTCAAGGAGGACTCCCGAGCATCGCGTCGCAGGAGCCTAACTGGTCACGTAGCCCCTCACCCCCTGGCCTCGTCCTAGCGATCCGGACGAGCTAGCGGCGGTTGAGGTATGTGCGGAACCGGGCTCTGCCGACGCAGAACGCTAGGGCAGGAGAGAAGGAGATCGCGAAATCCTAGTAATTATTACAAAACATATTGTTCTTCGAATACCCCAAGCATAAGTTTAAACGCCTCCACGAGGCACGGTGCATGTTGTGGGAAATAAAAGCGAAGGAAAGCACAACCAGCAAGTCTCCTCTTCGGCCTTGGGTGTTGTCGTCACCCACAAGGAGCTCCCCCTCAATGTCGGCATCACCACCGGCCGCTGTCGCAGGGTCGGCGGCATCACCAGCAGAGGGAGCAGGGTCGATGGCGAGGAAATTCTCCGACAGGGCATCCACCCGATCCTTCACGGCTTCGGCGGCGGCCGCGTAGCACTCTTCGTCCAGAGGCTCGAGCAGGGCTCCGAGGTCGGTGCTCGGGTCATGCACATGTAGGTGGCTGGAGACGCATGTCAAGGCCGAAGCAAAAAGCGAACGGGCCTCCCCTTCCACGATCGGGCCGATCTCTTTGACAACGCCCTCGAGCGCCGTGATGAGTTAAGGAAGCAGCTCAGCGGGGCCTTCCTCGGCAGTCACCAGCGGCTTCTTCAAGCCCTTCCCATAGAGCTCATGCAGGGCCTCACGAGACTTCTGCTCAAGGGATTCGAAGGCCGCGCGATCTTCAACCAGAACCTTCGCCTTGGCTTCTAGCTGGGCTATCTTCACCTCTACTTCCTCCTTTAGCTTCTCCAGGCAGCCACGCTCCGTGGCCTGCTCCTGCGCTGAATGTTCCATCTCGGTGTCGTGGCCGGCAATCGCGTCCTCCAGGGCCTTCAACTCCTCCTCCAGCACCCCGAGTTGGCGGGCCTCGGCTGCTCGCTGATCGCGCAGGGTCTTCAGCTTGGCCTCCATCTTTAGGCAGCGCTCCTCAGCAGCCTTGGCATCCTTCAGCGCCACGTCGCGGGCAGCCCCAGCTAGGCCGACAGCCCGCTCGCCCTCAATGAAGGCCTAGATTTCCTGACTCCATGCTTCCTGGACAACTGCATCGGACCGCAACCACCCCAAAACCAGCTCCAGGCGCCTCGACGCCAGGCGGCGGTCAGGGCCTTGGAGGTCATCATGAAGCTAGGTCAGCACGGAAAGGGCCTTCTCCAGAGCATCGGGCGAAGCAGGAAGGTTGTGGCTCGATGACGTCGTGGAAGGAGGAGGAGGCGGCACCGGCGCCAAGACTTACAGGGCAGCCGTAGCAGAAAAGGCAGGGGGCTCCTGAGCTCTCGGAGCCCTGGAGGACGAGCAGGGGGCAGGTGCCTCTGGAGCGAGCTTGGCCATGGGGACCGCCTTCTCCGGACGGGTCTCAGGATCTCGCGAGGACGGTCTGGTCGCTGAAGTGTGAGCACTGCCCCC
>LR738713.1:186193853-186208037 GCA_902687465.1 Secale cereale | reverse complement strand
CCCGCTCCCGGGGTGACGCGACCGTGGCAGGCACCTGAATCTCAGGGGTCGCCACTGACTCCCTCTTCTTTTTCATCACTGACGCTGGCCTGCCTGTGCAAGGGAGAAGCATCAAGAAGCAGCAGCAAAGACAGGAACAAGGATCAGGGTGAAGCACATACTGGTCCACGGCGGCATAATCCCTCGCCCTCTTCTGCAGCACGAAGCCCGAGAGCTTCGTGGACTGGGGCACCGGCGCTTGAGCCCCAGGAGCAGATGGGGGCGCAGCAGCCGGACTCGCAGCGGTGCCAACCAGGGATGAGGCACCCTTGGGGATCACCGCCGACCTACCCTTCTTCGGAATCCCGGTCTGCAACCTCTTCGGGGGGTGCCCTTCGACCTTGTGGTAACCCCGAGGGAGCGCGGTGACTCCCTGGCTGGTTACTCACCGTCATCATCCTCGTCGGAAAGGATGTGGAGGAGATCAGTCTGGCATGGGGGAGAAATCTCCTCTGCGCCTTCCCGGATCACCTTCGAGTCCGTCTTCTCCTCCCCTGGCCGGACTCACTGGAGGATAGCACCACCGAGGCTTCAGTGGGCGCTGATAGCACGAGCCCGCGCTCGCTCAAGATGGGCATGGCAGCGCAATATGCGCCCTATCCGAGCGACGGTACATCGGAAGATGAGTGTCTGGGGGGTACCCTTGGTCATCCGAAACCAGGAGATGGAGGATCTTGCCCAGCACCTCGTCGGGCAAGGCACCTGGGCACCAGCGGAGGTCATCCCCCTCATCCATGAACCGCGAGTGTGCTTGGAGCGGAGCCAGGCGCTGCATCAGGAACTCCTTGATGATAATGGCCCCCGTCAACTTCTCCGCCTTCGGGTCGTCAAGCTTCAGGTCAGCCACCATCCTCGCCAATAGCTGCTCAGCTCGGGGGTCGCTAGCTTTGCGCTGTTCTGCCCGTCGTGAGACACTGGCACCCTCGTCGACAACATCAGCAGTGGGTCCAAGATCTTCTCATCCATGAGAACCCACTTGTTCTTGAAGCCCTCCTCCTTCTTCCTGGCTCTTGAGATTTCATTGGCCCCGTTGGCCGCGACGAAGTTGGCGCACCCCGAGCACTGGCCCTCCTTGATCCGGAGATAGAAGAAGTGGCGAAGCAACGCCATGGACGGCATTACCCCCACGAATGCCACATAGTAGAAGGCAAAGATCAACAGAAGAAGGACGGAGTTGGGGTGGAGATGCAGAGCGTGAAGCTTATAATGGCGGAGGACGGCGGAGAAGAAGTCAGAGAAAGGGTAACTAGCCCCGCGAAGACGTTGTGCATGAAGAAAGGGTAAAAATTACTACCTGAGGGCTCTGACACAGCGGAGCCGGCCCGGAGCTCAGGCTCCTTCCCCTCGTTGCCACCGTCCGCCGTCATCAGGCGCACGGTGGCGAGGTTCTTCTTCGCGATTGTGGGCGCGCTCAAGGCGGGCTCGAACCAGGAGGATGAGCGAGCGGCCTTCACCTTGTCAGGCACCAATGGCTGCGGACTCAGGGGAGAAATCAGGCGGATCTGGAGACTCTTAGGGCAGGAAGGAGAAGGAGATCAGGATCAAGGCGAAGGAAGGTAATGAAGACCCACCAGCGCTCGCCAGCCTTTTGTCAGATGAGGGCAGTTGCCGAGGCAGTGTGGGGAAGCGGGGATGCCCACGTCCAATCAAGTCCCCACGCGTCGACCAAGGTCACAAGCGATTGGGGCCCACGGTGCTTCGGCCTTGCCCCTTTTGCTTCGCCTCGAAGCCAAGTTCGAGCGCTCCTTGGGCTCGGGGGCTACTGTCGGCGTTCTAGGAATAGGGGTACCCAGACTTGCCTGCCTGCGACCCATGGCATGGCTCCATCGGCGGCCTGGTACGGCCGAGCTTCACTAACTGCAACTCAAGACCCGCACGAGGGGCCAAGCCTCGCGAGGCGGATGACAGCAAGACCTCCCTGGGGGCAGCCTCTCTAGGCTGGCTCCCGAGGAGTATATGCAAGGTGCACCTCGCAAGGTTCACGTGACGTGAGCCATGACGTCCAAGGCCAGGCGGGCGCCAGCCACTACAGAAAAATACACTTCTGTGATGATACGTGTTTGTCACAATAGGTCACGTTTTCTGTCATGCATGTACATCCATGATGATTTTATGATAGAATTAAGATAGTCATACATGTGCTGTCGTAGAAGTGTTCCATGACATTACCAAAATTATCATCACGGAAGTGTCCACTTCCATGACGATAAATCACGCGTCACAGAAGTGCTTTCATCAAGGGTGACCGACACATGGCATCCATCGTAACGGAACACCGTTAAGCTATCGGGTCCGGTTTAGGATCCGATAACCCATTAACAGCCCCGACCAATGGGGATTTCCACGTGTAAAATCATCATTGGCTGGGGGAAACACGTGTCGGCTCACCATTGGGACAGATGTCATCCACTCATTGGACACAAAACGCCTATAATACGTCGACACGTGGCACGGCCCAATAGAGGCCCATTCGTGTGAAAAGGCCGGCCCGTTTGACTTGGTCAAAAGATGGTGGGCCGGCCCATGGCAAGCCTGTTAACGGCCTGTTCGCATATAGCCCATTTACAGCCCACTAACCCAGGGCCCATTTACGGCCTATCCGAATTAGGCACATTAGCGTCATCTGGGCCGTTCAGTATAATTCCAGCCCGTTTTAACTTCCGGCCCATGTATGGCCCATGACGTCTTTCGGCCTATGATACGTCGACACGTGGCATGGCCCAACAAAGGCCCATATAGGTTAAAAAGGCCGGCCCACTCAAAGGCCCGTAGTACTTACTCAGGTACTAGTGGGCCAGCCCAATAACGACCTGCTTCATAAAGGCCCATTTACGACCCGAAGCCAGATTTGGCCCGTTAATTGTTCGCCGAATATTTGGGCCCATTTACGGCCCGAACCCACATCTGGCCCATTAACTGTTTGCCAAATATTTGGGCCCAAATAAAGCCCAGTCACTTTCAGCCTGTTAGAGGCCCGATGTAAACATGGGCCCATTTCAGCCCGGTGTGACTTTCGGCCTGGGAATGGCCCGTGCTGGCCATGGGCCATATATGGTCTGACAGGACATCGGGCCCACTAACAGCCCGTGATAAAGGCGGCAACAATTAAGCCCAACGTGACTTTGGGCCTCTTAAAGGCCCATGATATCAGTGGGCCAACTAGGGCCCGAGATATGTTTCGGCCTGTTAACTGCCCGTGATATAACTGGGCCCAAAAAGGCCCCGTCTACATTTCAGCCTGCTGAAGGCCCGTCGACGACTAGTGAAAATTGAGGCCCAATATGCATTTCGGCCTGCTAAAGGCCCATGGTTTCATCTGGGCCGTAACAGGCCAGTACAATATTCAGCCTGCTAATGGCCCAACGCTACCTGGCCCAAACTAAGCGCCTGGTCCACAAAAGGCCCAACTAAAATATAGGCCGGTGTAAGTTGTGGGCCTCATGCAAAGTGTGAAGGCCCCAATGATTCGGGCCCAAGAAAGATGCAGGCCGACCCAATTGTGGCCCGCTAAACACTAGGCCCATTACAAGCGAATGTTTCGGCTCGGTCGACTACATCTGATTTTTTTTCATATAGCGAATGATGGCAGTAACTAGTAAGAGTTAAGAACAAACCTACACTATACAATAAAGGATTTATGGTATATTACATCCACTAGGCATCGAAGTTTGCCACGAGTGATCATAACGCGCAACGAAGAGGCAGATTACAAAAACTGGGCACCATTGCAGGGTAACGAAATAATATTGAACCAAGACCACTTCCAAGACATTTCAAGAAAGGTTAGCCTTGCACGGGAACTGCTGCACAAGCTGCTGAGAAAGGCTATGAGACCGGCCTAGCATGTTGGTCATAGCTTCCAGGTGTAGCTGTTTAGCGATGAGGTTCTCATTGGTGTTCTCCGCAATCTTTCTTAGATATAGGATTTCAAGTCGAAGTTGAGTTGCAAATGCCTTTCTGCTAGAACTTGGGACTAGAGAAGTTGAACTGATTCAGACAACAAATTCTGTGAGCTTGTCTGACTGCTAGTCTCAAGTAACTTGAACACTGCATCAAGACAAGAGTTTGGGGTTGTCTCGCTATCTTCAAGATGTTCTGCCTTCTTTGCTGCAATATATGTTGGGTTTGTCTCACAACCTTCAGCAGACTTGTGCATGCCATCAGGCATATCACCCTGAAAAAAAGCAGAAAGATGACAGGTTTTGCACGTGTATAAACAAAGATGATAACTGTGCTGTCAATTCCATCCAATTTCAAATTAGAAAATAAAGAGTAAGTTCAAAATATCAATAGCATAATTTGGCATTGTTCATAATGTGGGGAGCTTCACCACACTACTGGATTACCATGTCAACATAACAAGCATAGATGAAGGGCAAAGAAAATCATTGTATCTATTTTGGTTAATGTGCATGGCATGTTGTTCATATCTTCAGCCACATCAGTAAGATAAAACAGGAGATGACAAGGTGGAAACGTGAGCTGCTTCACCACACACTGGATTATAGATCCACAAAAACAAGCATACATATGGGGAGTATTGAGTAATGTGCATGGTATGAATAAGGAATTTGGTTTTACAAGTAAAACTTAGAACTTATGGTTCTTGCGAACATGCATTTTGGTAGAGACAACAAACTAAACAGCAGTAAACGATAGGGAGTATGAGGAAATTAAACAGCAGTTGAGGATAAAGTCTTTAGAAGGACTGACTTACATTAACAGTTAACACCAGCTTTAGAATGCCCTTCTCCATGTCAAGGGAAGGATAACTCAAGAATTTCAGCACAGAATCTTCTTCATAAGCATTGCATGTACTCTACATTTTGTAGAGAGTAATTATAGATATGATAATACTGGAAGGGATAGAGGATAATAAAGATAAGATGCAGATTGATGCTACATAATCAACTACCAATCCCTGGAAGTACAAGCATTACAGGACAAAATGTACTGACAAGAGCAATGGGCTACACTTCTGCACTGGCATTGTCTGTGTATTCTACTTTTTGGTAAGACTAAATATAGATCTGATGTTTTTTAGTAAATGGTGGGCGAGGGAGATAAGATGCAGAATGCTACACAATGAACCAATCCCTCTTCCCATAATACAAGAGTGTTTTGAACACTAGTGTACTATACAAAACGTTCTTATATTATGGGATGGAGGGAGTAGCTGTTAATGTAAGTACAGTGATAGACGACGTTCAGTCCTTACAAGAGGACTACAGAGCTAAACCTCTTCAAAAGCATTGGGTTGATTCTAAATTTATGTAAGAGTCCATACGGATCTTATAATGTCCACCAAATGGACGATAACGAGGCTAACATGTGCAGTGATGCTACATGATCAAACAGCTATGAAAGTAAGTATGGTCATACAGGGCAAGAGGTACTCACAAGAGCAATGCAGTGTGCAGTATAGTTGCGAGATTCTGTGGTCCCTTGAGAATGAATGTTCTTCTGCTAATAGTTTTCGTACAAGTGAGACGTTAAGGCAAATGCAGAAATGTAGTTCAAATTGTGATGTGATATCATAGATAGTACCTTACGCTGCAGCCGAGACCAATGTGTAACAAGATTATTCCAGTCACCGTCGGATAAATGTAGCACCGGAGACTTTACAGAAATTTCGTTTAGAGGCTTGCCATCGAAGTGCGCTTGCCTCAGGTAGGAACGATACTTCATCAATGAGTGCTTGAAAAGCGCAACCAACCCTTGCTCGTATTCACAATCCAGTTTGGTCCTCGCCTATTTAAAAGAATGAAATCTTGTGTCTTCTGTCAGCAGAAACATATGCAGCAATGACCATGAATAACATTAGTACATTACTTACGTGTAGGTTGCGGAGGAAGACTGGAAATTGTTCTGTGTCTGCGGTATAATCTTTCCATGAAGGAAATATGCGCACAAAGTTCCTGACAACAATATAAGCTTTGTCTTCTTAACTGGGAAGAAATGGAACAGGGGTCCTATTTGCTGCAATTGGGGCTCTCTCTGGTTTGAAAAGGGATTTGGCAACTGGATTTGTTGTACTCTTAGCTGGAATGGGGGTTTTGCGTCGTAGAGATGGTGATATGTCAACTGGCATAATCATAATGTTTGCTGCAGTCGGGGTCTGCTGCATTGGGGCATCAGAAATGACCAGTGTAGTAGGGCTAGAGTCTGCTAGAGTTGGGGTGTTTTGTGGGTCAGGTGATATTGCAACTACACCTAATGGGCTATTTGATTTATCAGGTGCCACTACCTTTTCCAAATACTTTGCTTGTGCTCGTCCACGATCAGCAATCGCCCTCTTCCTTTTGAACGTCTGATACACAAGAACAACATTTGAATGGATAAATATGGTATGATGACAGATGGAATATATACTGAAAATGGATAGGCAGGGCGTATTCACATACATGATGTGTAAACTAAGCTAATGGCAGTTCAACAAAGTAGAAGCAATGCAAAGCATCAGTTGCAAGATATGTGCGACAAATACAACCTTGGAAAGTTAAAGCAAGCACCTTGATGGGTGAATAAGATAGGGCATCTTCCTCTAACTCCTCCACTAGGGAGCTACATTGACTTAGGTCTCCCTCTAGCTCAGAATCACTGTTAGGATCATATTCTGAGCATGAATCTCTAGGTGGAGAGCGTTTGCATTGCATTGCATCCAGACTTGATTTCAGTCCCTTAATGCCAAGTTTGACAGCCATGGCATTGTTCTGCTTTATTCTTTTCATGCGCGCAAGCTCATAATCATTATGATGTTGTTCAGAATCTGAGATTCATGAAAACATAAAAAGTAGTCAGATTATCTATGGAATGCATTGCAGATTCAACTCGAAGAGTGTCTCACTATAAACCCCTGCATATGCAAAGTTCACCCCCAACCGTACTGACCAGACCACACACAGAAATACAAACCCCTTATGTCTCTATAACAGGCAGACACACATTTCAAAACCGAAGTAGGAACATTAGAATCATATGAAATTCGTATTTGAACAAATCAACTAAGAAATTATGAGTGACATAATGTTTAGCTTCAAGGGTGGAGTGTTGGTAGTGCGACACAAAGCAAGTAGGCACATTGTATTCCATGTAAAAGATCGAATCCTATGTAAAAGCTGGAAATGACACTTTCTTTCTATACAATGCAGTGTTCGTTGCCCACACATGATGGAAGAGATCACATAGAGAAATACTATTCACTCATGTCTACAGTTGCAGTATTTAGAAACAGGGTAGTCCACCCTAAAAGAATATTGACAACAAATATGACAAGGCAAGCATAGATGTAGTGAATCAATCATTTACTTGTGAGCTTACTAGGACAAGTATGCAGAATTGTAACTGCAGTAAGAGACCGTCCAAAATCTGAATCAAGAAGTTTATCTGGCACTTATTGTTTGCAACTAATCGACGTGAATAATTGGATATTATATCGAATTAGTAAGAAAGACAAGTAAAATTGCCAACAAACCTGGCTTGCAGTAGTAATCTGGGTCAATGTCACTACGACAAACAATCCAAAAAGACTAGTGTCTGTTCCTAGGGCCAGCATTTTGAAAACCCTGTGAACTTTACAGGTACTAAAGATTACTGAAATATATATGAACCATTAAGTGTAGGTAGCACTTAGCACACAACAAACCCTAATGACAGTCCTGCCTAATGAGTAATGAATCAATTAGAAAATGGGTAATGAGGAGTGGCTGTTGAGTGTTGAGGACTTATCTCAGGATAAATCAGGTTGTCTTAGTGGGTGCTGCACACCTGACCCCTGAACGGACTGGGAAGGTAGGCACGGTGGCGCGCCCGGGCAGCGGTGACGCTGTTGGGAGAGCGGCTCCTGACCTCTTGTTAGTCCGGCGTCTCCTCCTAGAGTCATGCCGTCCGAGGACGGCAAGTCGCCGGCGAGGCAGGTGGCTGGGGGAGAGTAGAAATTAGAAGCGCTCGACAGAACAGAGGGGAATCGGGGCCTGGGACGACCCAAAATCCTAGGGTTGGCCGGCCCACCATGGCACCCTGTAGAGATACACACCCGAGCGGCGAACATGCATTTTCGAGACTAATTTAGGAACATTTAGCTGACCAATTAAATGAATCTGTTTTAATAATATCATACTCGTATTTGAACAACTAAGCTTGTTTAGCTTGATGGGTCGAGCAGTGCTATTATGACACGAAGCACATATTCTGATCGTATAGTGATCATAAAAGGGGGAAACCGGAGAAATGGTATTTAGCACCCGTTGTTTGCTTCGAACTAAGAACTAAATTCTAAGAGCTGAAAAGAAAGTAGATTAACCAAGTTAAGACATATTTTCTGGTTGAGATCAAAAAGTTGAGGAGATATGAAGTACCACCTCTCTTGCGGCATCGTGTAGGCATCGGGGGTGCGATGTCTGTCGGTGGTGTTGAAGCAGATCTGCGACGGTAGACGGGTGCATCGGGGGATAAGTCCCATTGTGGTGGAAGAGAAGGTCGTGTGAGCGGCCCCGGCAAAGAGGACGATAGGGTCGATGAAGTGAGAGGACGTGATGCAAGCCTCTTGGTCCGTCGCCGTGGATGAGAAACGTCCATCTCTAGCAGTGGACGATGCAGTCTTGGTAGGTGCTCCGGCATGGTGGAGGACGGTGGCGATGGATGTGGTGGAGGACGGCGGCGATGGATGTGGTGGAGGACGGCGGCGATGGATGGGGTGGCGGACGGAGGCTGGTGTGGGGATGGTATTCTAGCGCGGACGGTTTATGAATGGGAAAATGGAGGGAGAGGTACGGGGAACCATGTTTTTGGGACGCGCCTGTCTGAAATATGGGAAAGTTACGAACTTAGCCCCCGTTTAAAATTTGGATGTCTCGTCAGTTGGGGATACGACGGTAATCTCGCATCTCGCCAATATTTGCCCAGAGCGATTTCGGGCGAGGAGAGGGTGGTTGGCGCCCATGGTTGGCGCCCATGGTGTATGAACGGGGCTGACAGGTAGGGTGGTTGTGTCACGTATGTGTGAAGTTACAAACATGCCCCTGTTGAAAATATTTGCCTACATCGATTTCGGCTGAGTCGAGTTTGTTTTGCCACCCATCGTGTATGAATGGGGAAATGGAGGGAGAAACAGAGGTCTTTCGGACGAGCTTGAATCAAATTGGTTTTGCCGCCCATGTTTGGCGCCCACCGTGTCGGAATGGGCTCAGGGGAGGTCGTGTCACGTCTAATTGAAGTTACTATCCTACCCCTATTTAGAGCAGTGGAAATCGGGCCGATGGATTGTCCGTGTAATGAGTAGACAGTAATTTCCATCTCCCAAACACTTGGCTTCGGGCAGCCGACGTGGGAGTGGACATTTTTCCGCTTCTTTCAAATTTCGGGACGATAAGCATCCATGTTTACCCTGGCAACTAAATTCGAATCCATTTTGTATTCCTATACGAATCTTTATAAATCATTCTATGTGTTTTTATATATCTTCAAAAGGACGACAAAGATGTATTCCACTGTCATATATGAATATGGTTTACAAATGTCGATACTCAAATTCAGAAGCTAGAATCTAGTTTAAGGTGAATTCGAATATTTGGAACACTTCATGTCCAACTCAAATTCACACGCAGCATAATGTGTACTCCCATTTAGATATGGACACAAGCGATGTATCAAGATTCAAATACCGAGTCAATCAACCAAGAATGTACAGAACTAACAGACATATAAACACTTATAGAGTATATGGATCAATAATATCAACTAACATACATAAGCCAGGCCACTGTACTTTTCTTTGCTACAACAGCATCCTTTTTTTAGCCAAGTTACTACAACATCTTGGCCCTTTCCGATGAGTGCCACTTATGGTCCATATATACTACTATTATTGTTGAATGCACATTCAGCCCGATTGGCATATTTGTAGGTCTGGCACATCAATCAAAATGAAATGTCTCCGAGTCTTATCAATTAATACAAACTTGTGCTCAAATAAAATTACAAACCAAAAACAATTATTACATGATCTCTAAAACAAATGGTTTGATTGATTACATGAACAAACAACACAAAATTTATTCAACGATGGAAAGAACATTTCACCTATGATTTACCAAGTGGGAATTTAATTTCCTTTTTTCCTTCAGGACCTTAACAATGTGGTCAGTCTTAGCTTGCTTTGTTTTGAAAACCACCAAATATTTAATGGTTGTCTTGATTACTGCTACTGATTGTGCTGTTTGCTTCCTCAACATGGCAACTTCATATCTAAGTGCAGAAGCAGAATCTCTTTCTACCACTAGTTTTGCCTCTAGAGCATCAGCAGTTGGCAATTCATAATGCATGATTGGGCCGGTGTCACTGCTATGGGATGATACAACGTCCATGGGGACCTCGCTCTTTGATCTTGGGCTAACCTGTTTTCCATTAAAGTTTTGATCGGATTCAGAAAAGTTGAAGTTAGCAAAACATCTCAACTGGAATTATAACAGCAAACTAGTTTAACAAACAAGGAATTAAAGAGTTTCAATTCGATGTTGAAAAGTAGTTATTAACATCATTGTAACCCGTTGTTGCAGCAGCAAAGCAGTTAAACAAACAAGTAGCTATTTAAGTTCAGGCAAACAGGTAATTCTTAACAGTAAGTATCAAACACATAGATAGGCGTAGTCTATAATATGATTAACAGGACGTGGCATTATTTAATCAGTAGCAAACTAAATTAAGCCAAGCAACATAATTGAACAATTTTGCAATAAGTGGCTAACTAAAATTCCAAGAAGCAGGTAACTGAAATTACGCTAGTTCTTTGTACAGGCACACTGCAACTTCTTTTTTGCTTACAAGGTTGTACGAAGGAGTCCATGGCATCAATTGCTTGGATACACAGTCCCAATACTTCTTTCTTCCCACACTGCAGTGGTAAGTCGAATGGTTAATCTGGTAAGATGGTGCGTCCTTCATATGTTATATGAGGACGTGTTGTCAGACTAGTTGTAGCCACACACATCACAATGGCTTTTACTGTATATTTCATGCGATTACTTTTGGCATATCGAGATCTAAGCAATCTACAATAGGATGAAAAGACTGACATCCTTCACATTATTGGCGAACTCGGTTCATAGAAACAAGCAATTCAACCATTATGTGGGTAAATCAAAAGCGCCACTAGAATATTTTTCACTACCCCTATCATACACGCATAAAGGGGTGACGCCACCATAGGGGCTGGTGTGGGCGGCTGCCTTGGTTGGCTTGAAAGTGTGCCCCTAGTTTGAGTCGTCCAAGTTGGCCCAGGCTAGTTTTGTTCGTCCCAACGCACGAGCAGGCAATGTAAAAATTGAAGAAAAATGTTTGAATTTGGATAGGCCAATAACATAAGTGCAAGGCAGGCCCTATAGCAGGCTCGCGGCCCAAACGAGCGCCTCCCATATCGATCGACAGCAGGAAAAATCCCAATTCATCCGCTCCAGCCTCTAGTCTGGTTCGCTCCTAACCTATCCGCTACTAGACAGACCAACACAACACTTCCTCGCGCCCACGTTGGAGGGCGGTCGCCGGGCTTCAAGCGAACGGAAGGACAAGAAGGTGAAGATCCAACGCTGGGTGTAGCCTGCGTGGGAGGCAGCGGCAGCAGCACGTGCATGGCATCGAGCTTGCGCAAACGGACAGTTGCAACTTGCAATAGTAGCATGCGCACCGAGCAGGTACATCGCATCCCTGATTATATGTAATTCAACTCATCAATTTCTGGCCAATAGTTAAACCCGACGGTGTTGTAAAACTGCTTGTATGTAGGGAATCTATGAGAAAATGAAACCAATTTCTACTTATTTTATAACTCCCCCAATCAATACTGAACTGACTGAATCTCATGAATCTAAACAAGTTTCCGGTGCAAACATCCAAGCTCATGTTGTTCTTGAGCCTGAAGTGTCTAATGAACAGACTGGTAATGAAGGATTTGTTGCAAACATTTTACATGCTCCTGGTGATGAACATATAGTGTCTAATGAGGCATCTAATGCAAACATTTTGCAAGCTCCCATTGAAGGATTTAGTCTCTAATGATGATCTGCTATGTTGAGAGAGACATATAGATTTGCAGGCATTGATGACAAGCAAATTATAGTACATTTTCATGTCTTGAGGAAACGTCGAGGCTATCTACCAGAAAGTCCCCGTATCATGACAACGTAGCATAAATACTTTTCTAATCTATTGTTTGAAACTATTGGCATACTTGTGCAGGATAGATATGTTGATATGAAGTTTGAGCACTGGTTATAGGTGCAACTACACTTCGATATTTTCAGCCAGAGAACGAATAATTCAAGCAGGTATAGACCATGTTTGTAGTCCTTGTACACCATGTTGCATTTTGTGTTTTTTGGTGCTTGCATCATTTAATGTTTATAATCTGAACTACTTTAGATCATTAGCTGGTTTTCAAAGTGCATGTAGCTTCACATTTCTCAAGTTATGTTGATTTTCGGAGTGCAAGTGCCTTCATATTTTTTAAGTTAAATGTTCGCCCCTGGTAACTTGAATTCGTGGATCCGCCACTGCACACAAATCATACACGAATGCCAGTACAAATTAAATGAAATGCAGGGACTTACGCTAGCTCGTTGTACATGCTCACTGCAGCTCTGCTTGCGCTTGGGATGTTCCATGTACAAGTCCATGTTACCACTTGCTTGGATGTGCAGGCCTTGTGCTCCTTGCATCCCCCTCTGCATTTTTGACACGGCAAATGGCTGATCAGATAAGAGGAATCGACCTTGTTGTTGTACCAGAGGACAGATACTTACAAGGTTATACGGGTGTGCAGGATGTGTACCAGATCCCGTAGCGCCGTCATGCTTCACTAAAAAATGGTTTGCTTGTTTCAGATGATATCTCCAGAAGAAATGAGAGTTAAAGTCAGAGTTGGATAGGTATGTAAGCTAAGAGAGCACTGAAAGGATATCCGAACATTGTCGGAACAGTGCACAAGGGAGTGATGTGTGGATACCTAGTTCGGGCCGGCGTTTGGGCATGCTCGCCTAGCTAGAGTGCGGGTCACTTTAGAGCCGTTGAGGGTGATGCGCTGGCGTTGGCTGGTCGCGCACGGATGCGGATCTTGAGTGGCAGCGGAGCGCTACGATGCGGTGGACGAGACCGTTGGTGAAGCCCCAGCGGCCTCGGGGGGCGGAGGCGCGACGATGTGCTCGGTGAATTAGCCCCGGTGAGCTGGGAGACGGCGTCAGTGAAGTGCACCTGATGTGGTGGAAGTCGGTGGCTGTGAGGCACGTCAGTTGTGGTGGCCGACGTTGTCGGTGGACCACCCGGTCCGGTGGACGAGGGCGTAGATGAGGTAGCTCCGGTGCGGTGGTGAAGCGTGACCGTTGTCTTCGTTGTCGTCGTTCGGCACAGAGGTGGGGAAAGAGACAGGACGAGGGGCGATTCGAACTTTGCTTGGGTTGGCGGTGAATTAGGGATTTGAGCAATCTGGGCACGGAAGGGGGCGGTGGAGAAGGGAGATTTTGCAGGGCTGGAATTGGGGCCGCCAAATATTTCAATCTGAAACATGGAAGCACGAACTTATTTTGCCGTCCGACACACGCGACCACCACGACATGACCCTGGTCTGCCTGGTGCGCCTACATTTGAGAATGCAAACGAATCTTCTTTCATTTGCAAATGAATATGTATGTATTACCATGCCCGTGTTTTCCTTGCAATAATTAGTCATTCGAAACGAGATACTATAAATTAATTATTGAGGAGTTATTTGAAAAAAAATCGAAACGGTATCCACGCTAACATGGATTAGAGTGTGTGTCACATAATTACTTATTTGAATTAGAATGTGTGTCACATAGAGATCTCCAATTCTAACGTGGATTTCGCATTTCACTGTATCCACACTACTTTTTTTAATACAAATTAATATGTATATGATGAACACCATGGTAGTGAGAAAACTTTTGCATGGATTCAAACATATGACCTACAAAATAGCACAACAAATCGAATCAGTGTTAGCTTTTCAAAACCTAGTGTGGCACGAATTCGAAATAATTACCCATATGCATGGTCCTCAGTTCAAATCTTACAATGTACACCATATTGAAACATCAATATTAAGTCTCGTACTATCTACATTCAAATGTTGTTTTT
>LR738713.1:186172488-186193843 GCA_902687465.1 Secale cereale | reverse complement strand
CCCCCCCCCCCGCACACACGCTACATACTTCCTGTATCGGTCAATCTTCCTCTCCTAACCACCTTAGGAAGCTATCGGTTTCCAACACACATCCATTCTTTCTCTCCATGTTTCGATCTCTAACTCTCTCAACTACACAACCCCCTTTTCCCACTCTTTTACGAAATGTATTTACCTCACACACCCTCCATTGCACCCCATGATGAGCTCTCCCTCTCCCTCTCACCCTCTCGGGCTAAATACATGCATTGCCTATCTAGCCCCCAACCTCTCGTGCGCACGCACGCACGTTGTCTATCTAGGTCACTCCCTCGAGACTGTCTCACTCTTTCTTCCGCACGGCGGGCCACACTCGCTCAATCTCGCTCTCTTTATCTGAGTCTCATTTAACCTCGGTTTCTTTCAGACACAAATGATATATCTCCCTGTTCGGGCCTCGATCGACACACTCTATACTCTCTCACGCAGATTGTCTATCTAGGTCAGTCCATCGAAGCCGCCCCCACTCTTTCTACCTCATGGCGGGCCACGCTCTCTCTCTCTCTCTCTCTCTCTCCCTCTCTCTCTCTCTCTCTCTCTCTCTCTCTTTGTATGTCTCGATTGACCTCGCTCTTTCTCGGACAAAAACGATCTATCACCATGTTTGAGCCCGATTCGACTTATTCACATTGTATACTCTCTCACGCACATTGTCTATCTAGGTCACTCTCTCCAACCCGTCTCACTCTTTCGATCGCACGATGACCCTATGTGATCGATTGTCCTTGCTTCCTCCCACGCACAAAATATATCTACACGTGTGTGACTGGATCATCTCACAAGCTCTATCTTACAGCCCTCACCCTTGCCAAAAGCTCAATCGGACAATATGTCTCCAGGGCATATATATTTGTTCAATGAATGTCGGACCACACTCACTTTGTCTCTCTATCTATATGTCTCTCGATTGACCTCGCTTTCTCACGCCGTATCTTCCACACATTGAAGCTACCTCTCCATCCCTCGCAAAGCCGGAGCTATTTACATTGCGAGGGGCACTCCAACCTTGGATTAATTTGTGTAGGCATTTATTCCGGTCGGTTTAGATTATATTTTCGTAGCATTCGTCCCACAACTACTCGAAACACCGTTGCAACCCCCGCAACTCCCCTAGTTGATTTCCATGTGGCTCGATCATTGCTCTCTCGCACGTCATTTCTCGCCTTCAATGTCGCGCCATGGTATTATTGCAAAAAACTCTGTTATTCTCTTTAATTATTATAAATAAGCTACAAAACTACACACCGATAGTCCACATGGAATGGAAAAAATTCCGACCCACAAATTAAAGTGCTACAAACTACACACCAAGGGGCCCACATGTCATGAAACAAATTTGGACCCATATACAAATTAAAAAATAAAGGACGAGGGTCAAACATGCGACCAGGGCCTTCAAGTCGCACGTCAATAGGCAACATACGTAGAACATCACTGTCTGTTGTACCTCGCTTTGTTCAAATAATGTTTTATATTACCGCAACCCATTTAATTGATAACATGTAATATTATTCTTAGTACTATTCGCCTTGACTTACTGGTGGGTTCCATGTCTGCTCTCTCTCTCCTCCCCTTCTGTGTTTAGACGCACGGGCAAACACGAAGAACTCGCAGGCGATGTTGCCGTTGACCATATCTGGATGCATTCACAAGTTACGGCACCAGTTTCACATGCTAGCAGCACTAGTTAGTGTGTACGTGCAATGCACGTTAATTTGGAAGTATATTAAGTGCATGCGGATATTAAGTAGGATATTATTTGCGTGTTATTATGTGATTAGCACTATTTTTGGTATGAAAATAACTGCACGATAAACGTGTTGAGCGCTCGACATTGAAGCAGTCTAGGTCGTTGGATGACAAGGAATACATGTGGCTTGATGGCGTTTTATATTTAAGTTGATACGGCTCTAGCAGAACATTCAATCGATCAAGCATAGATTTCGTTCAGTCTGACTCCAACTTTAAATTATACGACGATCAATCTAAAATAAACGGAAATGATAAACGTTCAGATTTTAAGCCTGGCAATCAGAACGTTTTTCATGGCAAATTTAGATTACGCACGGCGGCGGGGGCGTCTTGCGGTGGGAAGCGGCTCCTCTGCCATGCTCTATGTGTCGTCGGGCCACTGACCGACGGCGACGGCGGCGCCTTGCGCCGTTATTGGCGTACTCCTGGACGTTGGCCTAGCTTCAAGGAAGGCCAAAATGTTCTGGACTTCGGAGCGAGTTAACTGGCGGGAGCAGGCGATTGGCGTTGGTGCAAGGAAGCGGTCGACGACGGCCATCCATGCCGCTGAGGGGGGCATTGGCACCCGCACGGGGACATGCGCTGTCAACGGCACGGCGGAGACATTCGTGTGCACGGGCACCGGCACGGGCGCGCACGTCAGTGCATGTGTAGGCGCATGCGCTGGCACGTGCACGGGCACCGGCACGGGCGTGCGCGTCAGTACACGCGCAGGCGCATGCGCTGGCAGGTGCACGGGCACGTGAAAGTGGTGAGGACCTCGTGGAACCCCGTGGCATCAAGCTTGGCGACAATGATCGGCTCCCAGCCCATCAATGCGACGGGGATGGGCGCTGGCGCAGTCGGGGCGACGGGAGCCGGAACGGGAGCGGGGACAGGCGCGTCATCTTCCCGCAAGGCCAGTTCAAGCTCGTCCCAAAGCGCCTTATGTTCTCGAGACTCCGGCTAGGTGTCTTCCTCAGGAAACTAGAAGACTAAGGGCAGACCATCGTGATGCGGCATGGTGTACGTTTAGGTCAGGCTGGTTGGAGGTAGACGACGGGAGAATCGGAGAGTAAGGGAGAAGAATGTAGCGATACCAGGTAGTGCGGGGTTGATTTTAAACTATGGCGCCGACGACATTAAAAGTGGGAGCAGTTGGGACGAAGGTGGGCGGCGGAGCCTGGTCAAAGGGCTCGCCTCCCGGTGAGCCCGCACAACGGTCTGCTTGCACGCCTCCCTGTCAGCCGGCGCAGCGGTCTGCTCGCACGCCTCCCGTCGACTCACATGCTTGCTCGGACGGCACCTGCCGATGAGAAGCGGGACTCGTAGCGGCACGTAAACGCCCACGGTTTCAATAGTGAAAGCGTTCGCCTTTAACGTGACAGGTCTTTGTTCCAAAATACCTTGGCTCTTCATTTGTGCAACTTGTCATAAGCAGCTTGTCTCAAATTGAAGAAAAAAATTACGAATTAATATTTGTGCCATATCACGTGACCATGCTCAGTTTCAAGAATTTATGGTCACTTTGGGATTTTCTGAAATTTATGATCCAGGATTCGAAACAATATAATAACCTACATCATGCAATAAATTTTCAAGCCATACATCTGTCCTATTGTATTTCTTAAGAAAGGATTTGGTCAAACATTTTGCTTAGTTAGACTTCAGACAAGTTATATATGTAGAGCAAAAGGATAATCCCTTCGTACCAGTGCATTGCCTCATATATTAACTCAAGTACTAGGCATGAACAAACGGGCTCAATTCTTTGCTCATCCTGGTGTAGTAGTTGTAGTACTAGGCAATGCACTTGATGGGTGATATTGGCGAGCGGCGGCTGAGGGAATTGAACTGTGCTCGGCACGGTAGGTAACGTTGTCTAGTTACTAAAGCATCCCTCTGTTGTTCATCGGTAGTCATTATGGACCGGGGACATGAGGGGAATTTCCTAGGGCTGGAATTCTGGCCGCCAGATATTTCGACTCGAAACGCGGAGGCTCGACTAGTTGGGGATGCCTAATGTGCGTACCACGCACGCCACTAGAAGGACACAAGCCCATTTTTTTTTTACTTTTTTAGGATCAACACGAGCCAAGGTCTGGCTGGTACGCCGTTGGGTCCTACCATTCGAGAATACGAAAAGAACCGTTTAAATTGCCGAACAAATCTATGTGTATTACAATGCCAGTATTTTCCTTGCAAATACTAATCTCAACGTGGTAATTGATTTATGACGAGTTGTTGAATTAGAGTGAGTTTGTGATATAGTGATCTCAACGTGGATTTCACATTTCATGGTATCCCTGGTAAGTTTTTCAATGCAAATTCAAATTTAAAATATGAACAATATGGAGGTAAGAAAACTTTGTATGCATCAAGCATATGACCACACACACACACACAAAGAGAGAGAGAGAGAGAGAGAGAGAGAGACCCACAGACGAACACAACAACAATCCAATAAGTATAGTGCATCTATTTTTCCAAACCATGCATGTATGACACGAATTCAAAAGTACTCCTTCTTTTCCTAAATATTAGTCTTTTAGAGATTTCAACAAGCGACTACATACGGAGCAAAATGAGTGAATCTACACTCTAAAAAATGTCTATATACATCTGTATGTGCCAGTCCACTTGAAATCTCTAAAAAAGACAAAAAATTATGAATGAAGGGAGTAAAATGTAAGACATGCATGGTCCTCAGTTCAATATTTAAAACGAACATGAAACTGAAACATGAATATTAGGTCTAGTACTACAGTACATGCAAATGTTGTGTTTAACTAGGCGGAGCTATGATTGTCGGGGGTCACCCCCTCGACCTTAGATAAAATTGTGAAGCTCTGTTTAGGGTTGTTTAGATTATATTTGTCCCCACCCTCCCAACCACCGATTGGTTGTGCACCCCCACCCCTCCTCCCGTGGTGAATATAATGTACCCCATACCTTAGATATGCCCATACGAGTTGCTTGGAGCTTGTAGATCTGAGATAGAGCAGCTCACATGATGTCTTAATATTTTACAGGAAACCTTGATGAGTTTGAGAATTGCACACAATTTGTACAAAAACTACTCAGATGCCCTTGGATCCCATATCCAATGACCTCAAAGCTCGTATCACCGTAGCTTCTAAGATGAAGGGCAACATCATATTCTCCTATATGTAAGAATATCATGTGCTACCACACCTTAGATGCTTTGGTGATACAAGCTCTTAGGAGCCATTGGATTTGTGACCCAACACCTCCTCGGTGGTTCGAATGGTTTTTTGCAGAAAAGCCCCCCAAAGAGTTCGGCCACTGCTTACAAGCACAAAGACTGCTCAGATGCCATTGGATCTTAGATCAAACGACCTCGAAGCTCGTATCATCGTAGCATCTAAGATGAAGGAGGACATCATATTCTCATGTATGTAAGAATATCATGTGCTACCACACCTTAGATGCTTTGGTGATACAAGCTCTTTGGAGCCGTTGGATTTGTGACCCAACACCTCCTCGGTGGTTCGAATGGTTTTTTGTAGAAAAGTCCCCAAAGAGTTCGGCCACTGCTTACAAGCACAAAGACTGCTCAGATGCCATTGGATCTCAAATCAAACGACCTCGAAGCTCGTATCACTGTAGCATCCAAGCTGCAAGAGCACCTTATGTTTTCTCGCACGGGGGAATATGAGGTGCTCCCGCACCATAGATTCTGTGGTGATACGAGTTCATGGTGATCTAACGGCCCACAGTAGGAGGTTTGAATGTTTTTGCAATATACGGCTGAGATAGTTTGGGAATTGCGCAGAAAGTACAAGTACTACGCATGTGCCATCTAATCACTAATCATACGACCTAGATGCTCATATCACCGTAGCGGGTAATTAAGCTACAGGGAGCATCTAATATGAGCAACGGGCAGCCGTTGGATCCAAGATGCAGCGGCACACACGAGGCCTGAATGTTTTATTTGCAAAAATACCTTTGGAGACTTTGGAAATTGCGCATAATTACAAAGACTACTCCCAAGCCATTGGATCTCACTTCCAACAGTGTAAAAACTTGTATCACCATAGCATCTAAGCTGCGGGGTGGATGTGATATTCTATGCCGCTGTCATTTTTGTTCGTAAACTTGCAAAATACGTGTAACTTGTGCCATTACTTGTCTAACCGTGCAAAGTGTTTGTTCAAAAAAACCATCCTACACTAAAATATTGGAACAACACACGGGGGTCCCACTTGTCATTAATCAAATTTGGACCTAAAACTAACAAATATGAAAGACGAGATTGGAACTGGCAACCTGGACTACAAAGCGTAAGTCGATAGCCTGAAACAACAATGGTTGTTGGTTTTGTCCCATAACTTGATTTTATACAGTATTACGTTGAGTAGAGTAGAGGGAGTGCCTCGTCAAACGTGCATGACCGTTGACTCACTTACTGGTGGGTCCCAGGTCTGCAATCTCTCTCTTCTCTCCATCGACTAACCTTTGCATGGGCACACACGAAGAGCGGCGCTAGCTTGCCGTGGTGTTATTACAACTAAAAGAAAAGGCTTGGATAATAGAAGAATCGCCTAGAACAAGAGACGTTGTGCCTGGTCGAGACGGAGCTAACCACACCTATCCTCCGTGCCATGTTAGCATGATGAAGCTGTGTGGCTAGTGGGGTGTTTTCGACCGACTGGCTGGGTCCCGAGGTCGAACCATAGGTATTACGTCTGATACAATAATTTTTTACACGCACATTTTTCCTCTGTGTCGAGACATGGCACACCCTACCGCGCGGCTTCGGGGTCCTCCCGGGTGGTGCACACATATATTCTTCCAAACGTGGGATGCCCTACCGCGCGTTTTCGCCGAAGCAAGTAAATGAGTCGTCAAATCACGATAGACCACTTTTCCTGCCGAGTACATCAGTGAAGCACGGTGGCTAGCTAGTTGGGCTAGTTCGACCGATTAGCTAGGCCGCCGCCACATTTGTTTTTTCACCCCTTTTTTATCTACTTGACGGCAGGTAAATTTAAATATCCACCGTGATGTTGCTCTGGTGTTTGAGTGCGGCAGGATTTTTAATTTTTTGATTGACAGGAGCAGGCGTGACGGGAATTTTATTTTTTTGATTGACGGGAGCAGGCGCGGCAGTAATTAGTCACGATCATTCCGCCTGTAAAACCCACTACTCCCTGATGTGAGAAGTCGTCGACTGGTGTTTTACCATGGTGAAAACCAAAAGATTCCCTACTCCTTGGCTGGCTCCCTCCGGCTTCCCATAGATTGCATTGCCTTTCAGCCGTTTCGCCCCTGCATCACCAACGTCCTGTGCCTCGAGAAGCAGAGGGACTTCGGTGGTGTTTAGGCGCCCTTTGCATGGGCATGTCCACATCTCGGTGCAACATGACCGTTGGATCAAACTCAGACGATGCAGATCACTCACTGTAGCACAAAGCGTGTGGGTGTGTTTGGTTGCATTCTCGTCTCAATATACTCCTCTATATAGGTGTGTAAGTCACCTTACAAAAACCAAATAATCCCAAAACACTTAGGCACGGTACATTAACTCCCTTTGCGTTTCTTGTTTTGTGACATACCAACCAATAAGAGACGTGGGCCGTGCATGCTTTCAATGACTTGAGACTAATAAACATGACATGCAGTGGTTAGTTCATTGCATGCAATTCTATTAATTAGCAAAAGGACATTAAGTTTTCTCGTTTTCCTCTCCACTTTGGTCGCAGTGCACAACGTAAGATGACTTACACACCTAGACGGAGGGAGTAGTTGTTTCCTCTTCGTGTATTTATGTTAACCTACTAGTGTGGACTCATGCACCCTTCATGCCCTCTGCCAAACACCCAAAAGTGGGTCGAGAAGGGATCTTTTGCTCCCATCTCGTGCACCCTTCATACACCCTGCCTAACACTATTCGTGCTTCATATGGTTCATGTTTCGTGGAGTATCGTAGCACCGTACTCTTCATGCGCTGTAGACCTAGTTCTGTTAACATTGATCTCACCGTTCATTCTCGACCAGACACTCGAGAAAGCGGTACTATGTTACTACATTATTGTTCATATATTTGACATGCGCACAACACCATTTGTTGTCGTCATATCTTACTACACTAGCAACAAGATTATGTAGTACTGATGTATGAACCACTGCACATGCCTAGTAGTAGGAGCACTTTGTATGTTCAAGTGGCTGCCGTGGTTCGCACTCCTCCGTCGTAAGAGTGGAAACGCTTGCTGTAATAATTTTTTCTTCATAAAAATAGTGGACACGCTCTACGGTGTGGATCCTCCTCCAGCCATGCACTAAATTACTCACTTTCCCCGACGTGTGGGACATCCAGCATCAGGGTCCACTAGCCATGCACTAAATTACTCTGTAGTAGAGTGACGGTAGACTACCCCGATCTAAGCGCCGCAGTAATGCCCAATGAGCCGTCAAATCACAAAACCCCCTCCTTTCCAGCAGTAAGTTGGACGGACGAAGCAACCATCATTTCACTCTTATCTCTCAGCTTCCTCTCTACCGAACTCGCTTCTCCCTCATTTTGTTCCTCATTTCTTCAAGAAAACCCCAACCTGCTTCTGCCATTGTTCTTCTCTCCCAAAGAAGGAAAGGTGAGCGCATTAATGGTGTTGATTCTGGCCAACGCCCGGTCTTGCAACCCCGAGACTGATCCTATAACTCCCTCTCTTTTCTTCTTTTGGGTTTGTGATTATGGTTTATTTTCTTTTATTTCTATTCGACGGTTTCTTGATGGACGCTGGAGCACCGGCCAAAGTGATGTCTATGGCTCTGGCCAAAACCATCGAGGCTCATGGTACGAAGAAGCGCAAGCACCCCGCTGAGACTACCGCAGACAAGCTCAAAGCCATCGCCCTGTCCAAGCACCCCTCTCCAGGATCCCTCATTAAGCAAGTCCAGGTAATTCTTGACGATCTTTTTCTCGATCTTGATCGTGTTTTTTCATCTAAAACACAGTACTAGTACTAGTAGTTCAACTTTCTGGGTGATCTTGCATGTGATTTTTGGGTGCCAAATGACGGTTCTAAATTCCTCTTTTGACCAAAACATGCTAGAGGTTGACACTGATTTCTTATAGATTACTTTCAACTACTCCCTCTGTCCCAAATTTCTTGTCTTAGATTTGTCTAGATACAGATGTATCTAATACTAAAATGTGACTTGATACATCCGTATCTAGACAAATCTAAGACAAGAATTTTGGGACGGAGGGAGTACTTTATGAACATCAATGCTACTGTACCTTTGACGAGGGTATATTTGCCTCAGTAACTTGTGTTATGGATATCGCAAGTAATCCCTATGCTCTCATGCCTTTGAAGACATGTTCTAGTGTCTTTGTTCACTCATTTCCGTGCGTATATGTAGTCATATATGGAGCATAATATCGAAAATCATCTTATATTTCTGAACGGAGGTAGTAATAAAATATGGTTTCTGTTTGAATTAGAACCAGGTCCGCGATGGAGATGAAGTTCTCAAAGTCATGCCGTGTGAACTGGAAGACCTGAGGATGAATTCTACTGCTAAACTATCCAGCTGTTGCGTCCTTGTCGCCACGTGTCCTGAACTAGTGTTTTCCTGTAGCATTGTTGTCGGGCGTGTTCTCGAGGCTGTACTTGACCACAACAATTTCTTGGTTGTGCCTTCGATTATGAAGGGTGTGGTTCTTGTAAAGCTTCCCAACAAATCTGATGCAGCATGTCTTCATCATCATGTTTATGAGTGGAAAGACCACTCTGTTAGGTTCTCCAAGGTTGTCGAGATGGTGATGGTGCATGTAGACATCTCTCACGAAGTCCATGGCCTAGTCAGTTATGCTGGGTTCATCCCGTAGGTCGGTGGCAAGAAATAGTCTGCAGAGTTTAATTAGTGCAACTTTGCTTGTCTGTAGTAAGTACTATTGTTCAGTACTTGATTTGTGTTTGTGAACCCTGTAGTTTTTATTAGTACTACCGCTTTTGGTGTGTGGTCAGTCCTGAGAACGGTCTATGTTAATGTATGTCCACTCAATTCAGTCTGTATATTTTGAAGTATCCAGATCATCTTTTTTGTGAGAACGGTTTATAAATTATGGTTACACTCCAATATCTGTATGCATTGCAGGGTTTATCGCATCCACCATGATTTCCAGTCCCATGGATGTTTGGTCCATACGATTTGTCACGACCTTTGGACTATCCTGCTTGTGGGAGTAGGCGGGGCCCCTGCATGCCACCCGTATTTGGACGATCAATCTTCTGTTTAGTACTTCAACATAGTGATTTCCTGGTAAGGATTCACTGGTGTCACATCAAGTAAATCTTATTGATTTACTGTCTAAATATTATTGATTTAATGTCATGTTTTCTTTCTTTTCCTGCAATTTTATGATGCAGGTTTTGCCATGTGACATTCATCACAGAATAAACCATTTGGTTTGCTCTACGATGGCTATTTTTGCAGGTTTCACTTCTTATGTCGTGTCAGTAATGAAGGCACTGTCCATCACTTATATTACTGGAAAAAATTGGATCAGTCTGTTGTGTGAGTACAAGCTGAATCCCTATGATGAACTGCAGTTTGGTTTAACAAAAATGCCATAATTAGTCCTTCTCGCGTTTAAAAGAAATGAAGAAAAAAACTGGATCATGGTCATGAAGCCTAGTCAAGTTAGAAAGCTGATCATAGCAGACAAGACACGATTGCCGCTGTCTCGCACATCGGTACCACCTTCAGCAATGGATCGAGCACCGACAGTTGCTCTAGCACTGACAGCGGCAGTAGCTTAGTCTGATCCAGCTGAGGATTTGACACCGGCCACGTCAGCGGATCAGGCTGGTCTACCGGAGGATCGGGCATCGACATCGGCACTTGCTCCGACACCAGCACCAGCTCTAGAAGGAGCACCATCTCCGGCAGCAGCAGCGGTTTCGGCACCTGCACCAACACTTGCACTTGCATCTGCTCTGGTCCGTGCAGCGGCAACAGACTGGGCTGCAGTTCGCACTTCATATACCAAAGTCCTTACAAAAACCGACATGTCTACCTTCTTGGTAAGCATTGGCCGCCCAAGTGTTTCGTTCTTTTTTCTTTCCATGTTGTTTCGCATGATTCACTGTGTTGATCTAACTGTTTGGGTATGTCTTCTTGTTTGCAAACAGAGAATTCCTAGAGCAACGAGGGAGTCGTTCAACAATCCGGGCGACATCGGCCAAGTTTCTCTTACCATGCACAGCCTTGGTGTGAATGAACCTGCTCAATATACCGTAAGTACAAAGGATGGTCGCATGATGATTGATGCTAAAGGATGGTCAAGGTTCAAATCTAAATCATATCTTGCGGTAGGGGATGATCTCAAAATCAAACTTTCTCGGCAAGGAGAGCTGGTCCAAATCAACTTTGAAATTCTTCAATAGCAGCACGCAACTGCCAAACTGATCTATCCTACGAGAGATTTTGATGTAATAATCTGGCATGGTGAAACAAGTGTCCTATGTATATAAGTAATACAACAGTATTATTTATCACATGGTATATCGTTCATAGAATTGCAACTCTCATTGCTGGTTAGGAACTGCCGTTTGATTTCATTCCAACAGTTGTCGTGCTTTATTCAATTTTGTGTATTCGCCTTGCGACAACATCTAAAACCAGCGCCGTACCGATCGCTTGCAATATGAAAAGCGCTGATGTAGAACACATGCGCCCCCAAACATGCAGGGTCGGCCTGCGGCCAAAGTCCAGAACCGTGAGCCTGTCTGAGTATTATATTCTCAGCTGAACCCCCATAATTGTCTCCAAAAAAAGCTGAACCCCCATAATGCCCGTGCGTTGCACGTAACATCAAGATGCATTTGTATGAGTATTTTATCTTGTGAGAGAAAATGATGAACGAGGGAAGGCCTTATTTGCAAATGTGGAGAGGTGTGTGGGTACCTTTTTGCAAAATTGACATAGTTTCCTTCCTATCCGTCAAATATAATTTTGTATGTATAAAGTTGTGATATAAAAGATTTGTATATTTCTTTACAGAGGGAGTATCTCTCTGTCAAAAATATATTTTTGTGTAACTAGTTACTCCTGTCTTTCTACTTCCTTTTGTTGATATGTGGGGCATCGGGCAATGGGGTACGCGTGCCATATGCACAAATTAGAGTGCATAACTGCACGGTAGACACACCCCGGTCGTAGCACCGCAGTAATGCCCAATGAGCCGTCAAATCACAACCCCCCCCCCCCCTTCCAGCTTTAGCAGTAAGTTGGACGGACGAAGCGGCAATATTTCACTGGGCCTAAATCCCCTTCTCCCTCGTCTGCTTGTTCAGACAAAACCCCCTCTCGGCGATTGCATATGGTTTTCTCATGGAGAACCAGGTACAAATTCTTCATCCATACCCAATAAATCCAAGTCCCTTGGTCGCTGGTAATCATAGGATGGTAGCCGCCGTCGTTGATGCATTTTTCTTCCTACTGAAACTAGTGTGTTTCATTTGCAGTGCCCAAAGTGCGAGGACCCTACAGGTTTATGCGCCCTCGGCGAGACGCCACACTTGTTCCTCCTCATCCTAACACGGGATTTTAAAATGCGCACAGTATGTTCCTAGAATCCTCTTTTCTATCCGGGAGGGTGGGGGTTTTCTGAACATGCTGTCGACTAATTTGGAAATTTGGATTGCTATATTTGGATAAAAGGTACTACCAGTACGATGGTCAACACTGACGTGAAGAAGGAAGTTATTTCTAGATTTGGATAGGGAATACATTGTGTTCTCATATTATTTTTCCTGCAGTGCATTATTTGCTCTGCCAATACACATGTACTCAAGATGCCCAGCCTTGCCATAACTGAATACACCAGTTTAATGGTCACAGTGAAGACAAGCCATGGATATAAGTTTCGAGTTCGGTTCATGAACCAAGAAGATCGCTACTTTTTTATGGTCGAACTTGGATAAACTTTCTCAAATGTTACAGGACTGAAAGTTGGCGCACGAATGTTGATGGAAATAGTAGAACCTGGTCTCATCTTCACTGTGATCTTCCACCCCGACGTTGTTCCAATTGTTCATCCATGCTAGTATCTGGTTCTTGCTTGTTGCCTCGATTACTTCTTAATCCACCTATTCTGTCTAACTAATCACAATTTAACTTTAGAAGTAGCAGCGAATCTCTCATGAAGATGCTACTTCTAACTAATATTTTCTTATAATTGGTGGCACGTGTAGGTTTTTTCAGAGTTAAGCAGGCTACTCGTTTGTTATTCTGTAACAACTTGGCTGTTACTGATGGCACTGAAGTTGACTGGGATGACATCCACAAGTTCCTACACTTTATTGATCGTCTTGAGGTCCTTGTGGGGCGTTTCAATGGTGGAAGGTCACGTGGGATAGGTGTGCCACTGCTGCACTCGTTCAAGAGGTCCAACTGTGTCGAGAAACTTATGGTACGAGCTATTTTTTGTTATATATGTTGTTCATAAACTATTGCTTATACACAGTTTTACAATTGTGATCTTCTTGAAATAGAAACTGCCCAGTTCTATTGTTCATATACAGATGCCTGACCATGGTCGGGTCAGACTTGCGCTTGGTCACAACATGATGTTTATGTCGACCTACTCCATTCACCTTTGAGGTGAAAAGATACTTATTCATGGGTGGTCTCAAATAGTGGAGGCCCGTCCATCTTGGAGAATAGGACAGAAGATTAGGTTCCTGCTTTTCCATGGCTCTAAAGCGAATATCCTGTTTATTGAGCACATTGCGAGATGAAGCCGCTTTTAGAAGGTTGTGGATGCGCGGGGCAGGCTCCTGGGCCTTGTCCTGGGGCTTGGCGGCCTCACCCTTGGTTAACTGTAGGCAAAGTAGCACTGTTAGAGGCGAGCTTTGTACGGTTGAACCTGTATAAGTACTTATACTGCTTTCAGCTATGGTTGTTAAGTGCCCCTGCTGGTTTTAGTTAAGGTTGTTAAGTACTCCTGCTGCTTTTACAGTCGGTCGTGTTTCTTCAGCCATGTCTTCCTCCAGCCGCCAAAACCAAACCAGCGTCGGCGGGGCCGCCTGCTTCCGCCTCCCACAGCTGGCTGCGCCTCAGCGCATGCATCACCGACCCATAGTCTCCTAAATCGTTAATGCCGACGTCCGAGGCCTCGCCGTCGTCCTCCGCGCGCTTTGGTGCGCTCGCCGCGGCGCCGCCCTCTCGCGTTGTCAACATGGTCAACAAACAACAGGAATCGACAGAAGTACGTGGAGAGGATGACAGTACGGGCCCACCATGTCAGTGTATGGAAAAATAAAATGCTTCCTCCTAGTGTTTTCCTGACATCTGGGACCCACGACATTGTGAGCGTATATAGTCAATAGACAAGAGAACAACACAAGATCGACTCACACCTGGGACGTAGCTGCTCGAGCAGTTTTTTTGTTATTGTTGAGACGGAGCAGGGTTTGAACTGGGTTGTGGCCCGTCTAGCCCAGGCTTATATTTTATGTTCCCCATGTGACCAGCCCAGCTATTTTTTCTTCGTGAAAATGAGACCAGTTTATTTTTTCTGAAGAATACCCAATCCAGGCCTATTTGTTTTTCTACGCCCTCATGGGCTGCAACTCTTTCAAGACACGTGCAAATCTTGAAAGTAATATGAAATTGGCTGTAAATATAAAAACAGATGCCAAATTGGCAATTACTTTATAATTTCTGATTTTTTTTTCACATTTTCAGATTCCTATTTCACTGGGCATTAACCTAATATAAATATATCTTCAAAGTACTTTAAATCTGGCTCAATATATCGGTATTAAAAATAGTTTGGAACCCACAGAAATATGAGAAATTGGCCCTGGCCAACCAAAAAACGGACTGCAATAAATTGCATAAGAAGTCGCAATGAGCTATATATAAATTATTAAAAAAAGAGGGAATGGTCTGACTTATGGGCCTATTAAGTTGACGCGTATGCAAGATTGTTTTAGTTATTATATACGTCAACAAACGATTCTAGCAGACGTAACCATTGGATGTCCATCCAACGGCCGTCATGTTTCTTCAATCTCTGATCTTCTTGCTCCAACCGCCAAATCCAGCGCCAGCAGGACCGCCTGCTCCCGCCTCCCATGCAGGCCTCACCGCCCCTACTACTCCCACAGCTGGCCAGGGCATCCCTCTACTCACCCACACCCCCTGCTATTCTGCGGCGACGGCAGCCTCACACAGCAGCCGAACAAGTGAACCCTCGTAGTCCTCTCCGCGTGGGCATCCACTGTCACGTCTTCCCCGGCTCCACGTTGTCCCCTTCCTAGGCCTCGCCGTCGTCCACCGCCCTGGCGCTCTCGGCGCAGCGTGGTCAACGTGGTCAAGGAACTACTTCCATCGGAAGAGTACTGTCGTGGAGAGGCTGACAGTTGGGTCCACGGTAGTCGTAAGGAAGTGCCTCCTTATTACGCGGAAAATAATTATTCCTCCACCTGACAGCAGGGACCCACCAGACGGGCCACCGTATTTGGCGAAAAAACATTTCCCCCTGACTACTAGGACCCACCGGACGGGCCCCCGTATTCCGTGAAAAAAACGTTCCCCCCGCTGTCAGCTCGGACCCACCGGAAGTGCCTCCTTATTACGCACAAAAAATGAATAATCCCCCTGCTAGCTGGGACCCAGTATAGTGGGAGGCTGACTTGTGGGCCTACTAAGTTGACGGGGATGGAGGGCTTTGTCAACTTAGTCAATATGCATGATTCTATCTCCATTGACCGTACGATGTCCATCCAACGGCTGTAGTGCTTCTTCAACCTCTGGTCTTCTTTCTCCAGCTGCCCAAACCAGCGCCGGTCATGCCTCGTGCTCCTGCCTCCCGTTGCCGGCTGCGATGCCGCAGAAGCCTCACCTCCCTCTACTACTCCCACCGCTGGCCAGGCCATCCCTCTACTCACCCACACCCCCTGTTATTCTGCAGCGACGGCAGCCTCACACCGCAGCGAACCAGTGAACCCTCATACTCCTCTACGCGTGGGCATCCACTGCCGCGTCTTCCCCGGCTCCGCGTCGTCCCCTTCCTAGGCCTCATCGCCGTCCACCGCCTTGGTGCTCTTGGTGCGGCGTGGTCAACGTGGTCAAGGAACGGCTTCCATCAGACGTGGACTGTACGTGGAGAGGCTGACAGCTGGGTCCACGGCCGCAGCAAGGAAGTGCCTCCTTATTACGCGCAAAATAATTATTCCTCCACATGACAGCGGGGACCCACCGGACGGGCCACCGTATATGGCGAAAAAAAGTTTCCCCCTGACTGCTGGGACCCACCGGACGGGTCACCTTATTTCGCGAAAAAACGTTCCCCCCGCTGTCAGCTCGAACCCACCGGAAGTGCCTCCTTATTACGCACAAAAAAATGAATACTCCCCCTGCTAGTTGGGACCCACCTTGGTGGGTGGCTGACTTGTGGGCCTACTAAGTTGACGGGGACGGAGTGCTTTGTCAACTTAGTCAATATGAATGATTCTAGCTCCAGTGACCATACGATGTCCATCCAACGGCCGTAGTGCTTCTTCAACATCTGGTCTTCTTGCTCCAGCCGCCCAAAGCAGCGCCGGTCGTGCCGAATGCTGCTGCCTCCCATGGTCGGTTGTGCTGCCGTGGAGGCCTCACCGCCCCCTACTATTCCCACCGCTGGCCAGGCCCTGCGGCGACGGCGGCCTCACACCGCAGCCGAACCAGTGAACCCTCGTACTCCTCTCCGCGCGGGCTTCCGCTACCGCGTCTTTCCCGGCTCCGCGTCGTCCCCTTCCTAGGCCACACCGTCGTTCACCGCCCTGGTGGTCTCGGTGCGGCGTGGTCAACGTGGTCAAGGAATGACTTCCATCGAAAGAGTACTGTACGTGGAGAGGCTGATAGCTGGGTCCACGGCCACAGGAAGGAAGTGTCTCCTTATTACGCGCAAAATAATTATTCCTCCACCTGACATCGGGGACCCACCGGATGGGCCATCGTATTTCGCGAAAAAAACGTTCCCCCCTGGCTGTTGGGACCCACCAGCTACATCTTCGCACGCAAGGAAGTGTGTCCAGGCAAAAAAATATTCGCCTCCCTGACTACTGGGACCCACCAGCTACATCTTCGCACGTAAGGCAGTGCCTAACAATCGAGACACACCTGGTCGAAGCGTACGTAGTGTTGTAATTCTGGTCGCGAACGTGTACGTACATACTGGTCGATGTAGAGGCGCGCACGTGTCATAGTAGAGGCGCGCACGTAGCATGTACACGTACGTAAAGTGGCAAGTGTGCAAGAAAGAAAATACGGCCACGTACGTATATTTTTTTGCGGGGGATTAAGGAGCTTTTTATTCATACGATGATCCACCGGCCACATCAGCCATAAGACTGGTGACTAGGAATCCCGGGGGGGTCCACCCAACACTCTGTCACCTCCAATGTGCATGCATGTTTTGCACAAAGGTGGGCACGGACATTGGCATGTCTCCTTACATGATGAATGTCAAAATAAATAAACTGAGAAGCAAGCTCCTCAATATCTAAAAGTAACGGCGCTATAACAGAGCGCGAATTCCGGCGCGATTTCCAGAGGTTGGCCACTTCCAAACAGTCTGTTTCAATTTTGACCCGCGCAAAACCATGAAGCATTGCCACCACCACACCCTCACGCACCGCAGTTGCTTCAGCAACGAGAGGGTCCGTGATACTTGGGCACGGTTTGCACCAAGCTGTGATAAAAGTCAAAGATGATCGGGCCACACCCCCAATACCTCCTCTATGCTCGAGCATAGCAACACCGGCATCGGTGTTAATTTTAATGCACTCTCCATCCGACGGTCTCCATCCATGCCCTAGCAGCAGATTTGCATGTTTGATCGGGAGCTCTATCACTGCCAGCGCATCTCTGATCATCTTTAGTGACTAGACAGGTTCCATACTAGCTTTGTCATGCGTGATGTTGTTCCTGGATGTCCATATTGCCCACATCACCGTGATGATCTTTGCCATGTCTGATCCATCAAATCGATCATCACAGAGAACATCTCTAGACCATGTCATTGTATGCAGCTCCGGCAGCTTTACGTCGAGCCACTGACGGGCTTCTGTCCAAAAAGTTTGTGCATGGCTGCATTTTATCAAAGCATGGTACATATCCTCATTTGCTGCAAGACAAACCTTGCATCTTGGTGTTGTCGTAATATGCCTGTAGTGAAGAGTGCCCTCTACGGGAAGAATCCCGCGCAACACTCGCCACCAGAACACACGAACCTTTGGTAACACATCCAGCTTCCAAAGCCTTGTCCATAGCTGTTTATTTGTCTCGGAAGATTCGGTGATCGACCCTTCTTCTAGAGCACGATGCTCGTTGCGAATCATAAGAGTACGATACGCTGACTTGACAGTACAGACTCCTGCTTTTTCTGCCGCACATGCCCACATATCATCTCCTCCAAACCGCCTCAAGGGTATATTGAGAATAGCTTCTGCTTCAGACGGAATGAAGTTTGCATGTACCTCATTGCGTTTCCATGACCCTGATTCAGCATCGATCAAATCTGAGACCCTGACAAGATTATCGGCCCCAATCTGAACAGATGGCTTCATGGATATAAGACCTGGGATCCAAGGATCATTCCATATTGACACAGTCGTCCCATCCCCAATCCGCTTAATCATCTCAACCTCCAAAGCTTCCCTACCCGCCAACATAGCACGCCAAGTAGAAGATGCATGGGATGGCGCGGTAGCTTCTAGGAAATTGGTTGCCGGGAAGTACTTCCCTTTGAGCACCCGTGCACAGAGCGACTCCGGGCTCGTGACGAGTCTCCAGCCGTGTTTTCCCAGGAGAGAAAGATTGAATAGTTGAAGATCTCTGAAATCCATCCCTCCCTTCACTTTCGGAGAAGTGAGAGTGTCCCAAGCCGTCCAATGTAGAGACCGACGATCAAGGGAGCTGCTCCACCAGTAACGGGCCATGCACGATCTGAGACCCTTACAAACTTTCTTTGTTAATTTAAAGCAACTCATCTAAAAGGCCGGGATGGCTTGTGCCACAGATTTTAGTCGAACCTCGCGACCCACACATGAAATCATGTGTTCCATCCCACCCTGCAGCTGGCTTCGAAGTCTCTCCGTCAGATGCTCGAACGTACCGCTAGTGATGCGCCCAGTCGCAGTGGGTAATCTGAGGTATTTCTCATTAAACGCTTCAACTGTTATACCAAGGAGATTCTTCAAATTTTGTCTAACTGGATCCGGAGTGTTCGGGCTGAAATAGATGGAGCTTTTCTCTCTGTTCACACACTGTCCCGAACTGTCGTCGTAAATCCTCAGAACTTGGTTCAACCTTAGGGCGCTCGATTCCTTTGCATTCATGAATGTCAAGCTATCGTCTGGAAAGAGGAGGAGATTTACCCAAGGTGAATTGTTACTCACTCTAATCCCTCTATGCACATGTGCACCACCCAAATTTTTCAGGAGTGTAGTAAAACCCTCAGCACATAGAAGTAAGAGATAAGGCGAATAAGGATCCCCTTGACGTAGACCCCGAGAAGGGGTAAATTAAGGCAGCAGCTCCCCATTCACCCGAACAGTAAGCCTGACAGAGGTCACGCACTTCATTGTCAGTCTAACAAACCTTGAACTGAACCCCATCCTCAACATGATAGCTTCCAAATAGTGCCATTCAACTATGTCGTATGCTTTCATCATATCAAGTTTGACGACACAGACATAATTTTTCCCTTTCTTCCGACGCTGCATCGCATGGATGCTCTCATAGGCAATAAGGACATTGTCCGTGATAAGGCGGCCTGGAATAAAGGCACTCTGTTCTTCGCTAATAATCTCATCCATAAACTCCCTTGCCCTGTTCGTGATACACTTGGAAGCAATCTTATATAAAACAGGACATAAAGAAATTGGCCTATATTGTGAGATGAGTTGCGGGTATCTTACTTTGGGTATAAGAGTTATGGAAGTGTCGTTCATTCCCACAGGCAGCTCACCACCATTTAGGAAATCCAAAATGGCCAACACAATATCCTCCTGAAGGAGATCCCAGTGCCGCTGAAAAAACCCCGCTGTAAAACCATCAACTCCCGGAGCTTTGGATGGGGCCATTTGAAATAAAGCTTCCTTGACCTCCTGGGCTGTGAATGGTCTATCAAGATGCTCATTCATAAACGGAGTCACCTTTTGCGGGATAAGATCGAGCAGCTCATCCATAGGCCTGAATCCCTGGGAAGTATATAACACTTCATAGAAGCCTTGGACTTCTACGTGATTCTCATCAATAGTCTGACATGTTGAGCCATCTGCTCTTTGTAGCAACTCGATTTTATTTGTACGTTTTCGTTGAACTACCTAGGCATGAAAATATTCCGTATTCCGGTCACCCCGATGCAGCCAAAGAACTCTGAATCATTGATGCATCCAGATTTCTTCTTGACGGAGAGCTTCACGCAGTTCCTTTCTGACAGCACGCTCTTCGTCAGTTGGACCCTGCCCCGTAGAGCGGCCCCGTAGGCGTTCTAATTTAGTGCGCAGCTTTCGAACCTTGTGTGCAAGATCTCCGAACTCCCTGGCTCCCCAACTCGCAAGCTTCTACTGCATATCGTTGAGAGCACCAACCACACCAGCCAAGCCATGTCGTCCCGCACCTTTTTGCCATTGCTGGAGTACTAGCTGGTCATAATCGAGGCCACGTACGTACATACGGGCAGGGTCTCGGATGCCTACTCGCGCATACGTAAAGCCAGGGCTCATGTACATGGATGGGTTGGAACGGAGAAACAGCGTCGTCGTCGTGTTCATGGGGGGCCAACCGGCTGGGTCGGAACGAAATGCGTCGTCGTGTTCATCGGGAGGGCTTGGAAGGAACAGCCGATGGAAGCGAGGCATGGCATACCGTAGAACGGAGGAAACAGCCTTGTGTTCGACCGGCCACGTTCGAAACAGGATGCTGTTCATCGGGGGGGTCTGGCGTACCGCAAAACGGAGGAAACGGACCTCCTACGGTCGAAACGGGGGTCCTGTTGATCGGGAGCGGTGTGGCGTACCGCAAAACGGAGGAAACGGACTTGTGTTGGAGCGCTACAGTCGTAACGGGGGTCCTGTTCATCGGGAGCGTGTGGCATACCGCAAAACGGAGGAAACGGACTTGTGTTGGAGCCCTACTGTCGAAACGGGGGTCCTGTTCATCGGGAGTGGTGTGGCGTACCGCAAAACAGGACTTCATGGGATACTGTTCATCACCACCGTCGACCCCCTCCAGCCTCCACGGGCTACTGTTCATCCACCGTCGACCTCCTCCAGCCTCCACCTGCGACTGTTCAGCCTCCACCGCGTGCTACTCCACCGGCTACTGTTCAACCAGCCCTCTCCATGGGCTCCTGTTCAACCACCCCTCCACGGGCTACTGTTCATCCAGCCCTCCATCGTCTACTGTTCATGTAGCCCTCCATGGGGTGGTCCTGTTCATGCAGCCCTCCACGGGGTCCTGTTCATGCAGCCCCAACCGGCTCGATCGAACGGGGTCCTATTCATGCAGAGGCAACACCACGGGGTCCTGTTCAGCCACCCCCACC
>LR738713.1:186097211-186165851 GCA_902687465.1 Secale cereale | reverse complement strand
CGGTTCCGGACCGTAACAGGTGCAAACAACTCATAGATAGGATCACGAACACAAATATATTCATGCAAACACATATGGTTCAGATCTGAAATCATGGCACTCGGGCCCTAAGTGTCAAGCATTAAGAATAACAAGTTGAAGCAAAGATGATAAACACCCTAGTAGATGATAGGCAACATGCCCCCAACGATCTGATAACTATTACATGATCTAACTCATCCAATCCCTACCACCCCCTTCGCCTACAGCAGGGGAATTACTCACACATGAAAGGGGAAGTCATGGAGGGATGATGGAGTGGTGATGATGATGACGATGGCGACGATCTCCCCTCTCCGGAGGCCAATTCAGCCTCCAGATTAGCCCTCCCGAGGAAGAACAGAGGGTGGCGGCGGCTCCGCGACGGAAAACTGCGAAAGAACTTCTGATCTGGGGTTTCTGCGTCGGGAGTAAAAATACAAGGTAAAGTAGGGCACCAGGGGGTGTGGGACCCACCCAGGCGCCCCCCCGGCGCGACCTAGGGGGGGTGGCGCGCCCACAGGGCGCCTGGGCACCCCCTGGCCCCCCTCTGGCCCCACTTCTGGCTCCTGGTTCCTTCGGGTGCGTGGATTTTCTGTGATTTTTCGTGGATTTTTCTGAGATACCTAAAAATCCGTTTTCCTGCACACAAATAAACCATACAGGCAACTCTGCTGAAAACAGCGTCAGTCCGGGTTAGTTTAGTCCAAATCATGCAAGAATGAGGCCAAAACAATATCAAAAGTGTTTGGAAAAGTAGATACGTTTGAGACGTATCAACTCCCCCAAGCTTAGCATATTGCTTGTCCTCAAGCAATTCAGTTCAACGAACTGGACGCGACAAAGAAAACTTTGACAAACTGTTTTGCTTCATTAGATGTATATAAGCATGTACTACGAAAAGAGTTTAGCAAGTATTGAAACAGTACTTATGAGGACAATGCAAGGAGCAATCCTTCTTTCAAGTGACCAGTCACAAATACTTAAAAGTAAATAATATATTACTGAAAATCAAGACAAGATTACATTGCACATAGCTTGAGCATATTAGGGTGGTATCTCGCTAGCCTCCATGAGTGAAGCAAAACATAAATGCAGAGACTCCTCCAGAGTTTTAAAGGAGACTAGAACTAAGAATTTCAGAATAAATCATATCACAAGTATGCAGAAGACAATGTAATACTTTGGGACAATGCACATTACACTCAGAATGACAATTATGCTCTCCTAGTCGGTGCTTTGAAGAAAGAAGGTGAGACTCTCGAACCGTGGCTTTTATTGGCAAGGTTGAAAACCCGTGGTCGGAAACAAAAACTAAACTTGTACCAGAGCTCTTGGTTTTAAAAACAGAAGTAAACATGTTTTGAGAAGTGCATATTTCGTCAACGAATGCTAGCAGATAACTCAATCACTTTTTGAGTGGACAAGTCTCGAGGAACGGCTCCCGCATGAGGACGATTACATCCTCTTAATCTCCTTTGTTTATCACTGCCAAAGTTTTTTGATTTCTCATGAACAAAGCGTGAAGGAGGGTTTGTTTGTTATATTATCTTTTTGAGCCGGGCGCACTCAATGCCAGTTCCTTTTCGTATTAGGGGTTTGCACATTAGACATACAATCCAGGGGTGAAACTTGTCCAACTTAAAAAGATCATGAATTAACTACTACTTCCTCATGAGCTAAAACATAGGCACAAAAGAGAAAGGCTTTTGATTAGTTTCGAGATGGTACATGAAAGTCTTCGTTAGGAATGGCAGGTAAATACCATGTATAGGAAGGTATAGTGGACTCCTATGGCATAACTGGTTTTAAGGATTTTGGATGCACAAGCAGTCAGTCTGCTTAGTACAGGTGGAGGTTTAGCAAAAGACTGGGAAGCGACCAACTAGAGAGCAATAACGGTCATAATCATGCAGAGCGACAAAGCAACATTGAATCGGGCATGAAAGTGATATAACTATTCTAAAACTCAAAGATCATCAAGGCAAAGTAGACTTTTTAGTCTTAAACATGTGTAAGCATGTGCCAAGTCAATCCAAAAATTCTCTAAAGGGAAATACCACCTTAGTATACCAGACTATGAACAGTGTAATGCATGTAGATCATTTCAATAACACATTATATACTCTAGTTATTCGGGACTAGCCACAAGGAAAGCATGAACCACTGGAGCATTCTAAACATAGCACTATGTCGCTACAAGCTGGTCTCTAGATCATAAGTACAGGCATATGTACAAAAGTAGAAACAATAAGAGTTCATACCGGTCTTCCTTGTTGCTTCCTTTCAGTCGATCTTCGTCATCACTGCTTGTCACTTGCACGATCGAACGTAGGAAATATAATCAAATGACATCACGGACTCGAGCTGATCTCTGAAAACAAAGCAAACTAAAGAGAGAAAGGAAATCTTTTTGGGTTTTTTCTTTTTTTAAAGGTTGAATAAAAGCAAAAGAAAGAAAAAAATATTTTTGTTGTTTTTGCAAAGAGAGAAACAAAGAAGAACGGGCAAAAACTTCGAAAAGATCAAAGCGAATAAAACGGATAATACAATGGAAAAGTGAGAAGGGCACGTACTCCCCCAAGCTTAGGCTTTTGGCCTAAGTTGGTAGCAGCTACTGCCCCCAGGAGCCTCCTGCTCCAGGAGTATGGTGGTGAGTCCAAGGGTCGTAGAAGGATGCTGGCGCGTACACCGAACTCCTCGGAGTCTCCCACGAGGAAGGTTCCAAACGCCAAACAGAGGAAGACCCTTCACCAAACTCGGTGGCGGTCTCTTCCTGAAAATGTGGTATCTCACCGTGCCTCTCCTCGTCGAGCACAACCCCCTCCATGGGGTTATGAAACTGATGTTGGACCATGAACTCATCGAACTGAACAACATCAAAGGACCATCCGTTCCTGCGAGAAAAATCAAACAAAAGAGGTGCAGGTAGACGGATCTCGCGTTCCGCGGCAGTTCCGAAACGCAAGATATAAATAAGATTATCAAGCTCAGAACCCATGGTAACAAACTTATGCATTTTCATAGCAGCAAGATCAAAGCTTAAATAAGTAAAAGGAGTATCATCAGGGTGTGGGGTGCCTCCAAGATGCTCTAAGATAAGTGTGGCGTAAACGCCACCATATAAGTCCCCCTTGTTACCGTTCATAGCAAGGCGTCGAGCAATTAAGGTACCCAGATTATAATCAGACCTCCCTGAGAGGGCTGCTGCCAGGATAGCAATATCCGGAGCAGAAATTTGGCTCGTGTTGTCACGAGCTAACACCCCTCTAGCAATATAATATGCAAAATACCTGAGGTGAGGAAACAAGATGCTGGAGATCTTCGACCGATGAATATCCCTCGTACCCATGCTGCAGAGGGAGTTGATGACGGTTTTCAGCTCGGAGGGCTGAGTGGCCATCCTAGCCGTCCTCCCAACGTTCGGCACACCTATTATTTCACAAAAATTTCCCAAAGTCATGGTGATAAGATCATTATAAATTTTAAACTCAATAGCACCTGAATCAGGATTATATCTAAAACTGTTAATGAAACTGGAGGTGAGTTTTTGATACTGGGTAACACGGCTCGTGACCAGCCGTGTCAAACCTGCATTAGCACAAAGATTATAAAACTCATCCTTGATTCCCGCAGCTTCCATGAATTCATCACATGGAAACGTCATCGCACGTGCTGGACTTGTGTCTTCCAACAACTCCAGGGGCACATGATCTTCATTATAGCTCACCCTAGCAGTCGATGGTGAAGCTACGGCTCTAGTAACTCGATCGGAGTGTGCGGGCCTTTTCTTCTCAAGCCATCCTTTTGCCCTTCCTAACAAACTCATTTCTGAATTTTTTTTACAACTTACAAAAATGAGGATTAAAACAAAGTGAGCTAAGGCAAACTACTCAACTCACTTGCCCAAGGCATAAACTTGCATCAAAACTTGAAAAATAACTTTCTACACATGCATGCAAGCTCATCTCTACAGCACCAAGAACTACTAAATACTCACAAATGAGGCCACCAATCAAAAATCTAATTGGAGGGGTGGAGGAGTCACATACCAGGGAGTATTTGCTCAAAATTTCAGCTCAAATGATGGGCTGTAGAGAGAGATCGAAGAATCGCCTCTAAGAACAGCAGGAACACAAAAAACAAGTGTAGAACTCGCGTTTTTGGAGAAAGAGAGAGAGGGAGGAAGAAGACATACCTGGAGGGGGGTCCTGTGGGCCCCAGGCGCCCTATGGGCGCGTCTAGGGGCTGGGCCGCGCCAGCTGGCCGCCTGGGCCACTGGTGGCCCCCCCTGGCTGGCCCCAGGCCCCTCTGGGTCTCTCCCGACGTGGAAATTTTTATTATAATTTTTCTGGAATTTTTCTGAAAACTTCATTGTTGAAATTTTTTCGAAGTTCAAAAAGCTGCGAAACTCTCTGAAAACTTGAAGCAGTTAGTAGTATTGTGAAGCTTCAAAAACATAAATACTTGGTACAGCAAGTAGGACAAAACTAAAAACAAGTAAAAACATAACAAGCTCAACTTTTTATCTATATAAAACATGTTCACTAGTAAGGTTGATCAAGTCTTACCAACAAACAGGCGATATATAGAGCAAAAAGTCTCACCTCCTACGAAGTAATCACTGAACCTTTACCTTGATGGACGTTGTCCCCACCATGATAGTTTTATATTTGTGAGGCACATGTAGTGGACAGTCCCATTCTCCAATTTTCACGGTCTCGATATTCTCTATAGAGTTGAGGCCATGCCTCCTGTCGGTCTTCTTTGGAAAATATACCGTGTGTTCTTTATCATTCACATGGAAAGTAACCTTCCCTTTATTGCAATCAATAATAGCACCTGCGGTGTTAAGAAAAGGTCTACCAAGAATAATGGACATGCTCCCATCCTCAGGCATGTCAAGCACAACAAAATCAGTAAGAATTAAACAATTAGCAACTTCTACGGGAACATCCTCACAAATACCTATCGGAACAGCGGTTGACTTGTCAGCCATCTGAAGGGAGATATCTGTAGGAATTAGTTTTTCTAAACAAAGCCTCTCGTAAAGAGAGAGAGGCATAACACTCACTCCTGCTCCAAGATCACATAAAGCAGTTTTGACATAATTATTCTTTATGGAGCAAGGAATGGTGGGTATACCTGGATCACCGAGCTTCTCAGGAATCTTGCCACTGAAAGAGTAGTTAGCAAGCATAGTAGATATTGCATCATTAGGAACTTTTCTTTTGTTAGTGACAATATCTTTCATATATTTTGAATAAGGAAGTAACTTAATAGCATCAGTCAAAGGGATTTGAAGAAAAAGAGGTTTAATCCACTCACAAAACTTATTATAATGCTCTTCTTCTTTAGATTTGATGGACTTACCTGGAAAGGGCATGGGTTTCTGTACCCATGGTTCTCTTTCCTTCCCATGTTTTCTTGTGATGAAGTCTTCTTTAGTGTACCTCTTATGTTTGTCAGGTGCTTCTTCTTCTCGAACTTCAGGCGGATCATTCTTCTCATTATTATTACCTTCAGGTTCAGCACCGTCTTCAGTCTCAGCATCGGAGATAGATACACTGTTGGGATCAATAGATGGTTCTTCATCTCCAATAGGATCATTAGAATTGTCAGTCTCCTTATGTTTCTTCTTTTTCTTTGGAGAGCCAACAATTTCTTCTTCCTGCATTTGAGAATCCTGCTCGATTCTCTTCGGATGCCCCTCTGGATAAAGAGGATCTCGAGTGCTAGTTCCTCCTCGGGTCTTAATCCCGAAAGCCTGCAAATTATCTTGTTTGGCATTGTTAGCAAGCAAATCTCTTTGCACGTTAGAAATTTGATCAAGCTGAGTTTGAACCATATGAAAATGCTTCACAAGACATTGAACATCATTAACTGTTCTATCTAAAACATCAAGCAGTCTTTTAATAGCAAGGGAATTATCATGCAACTGACTTTCTATCCTCTCATTAAAATGATTTTGTTTCATAATAAAATTATCAAACTCATCTAAACATTGATCAGGAGGCTTACCATGAGGGATGACACTTGCGTTGAAATCTAAAAGAGAGTGTACCTCTACCATAGGAGGGTGAGTGGTAGGCTCACACAGCTTCTCAATAGGGGGTAGATTCTTCACGTCTTCAGCTTTAATACCTTTCTCTTTAATAGACTTCTTTGCTTCTCGCATATCCTCGGGGCTCAGAACAAACATGCCCCTCTTCTTTGTTGGTGGAGGTGGTTCAGGGACGGACCAATCTTCATGGTTTTTGGCAATCCTGCCCATTAAATCTTCCGCATCGTCCGGTGTTCTTTTCCTGAAAACACAACCAGCACAACTGTCCAAATAGGACCTGGATTCATCAGTTAGACCAGCATAGAATATATCGATTAATTCATTCTTAGGGATTTCATGTCCTGGTCTAGCTCGAATCAGACCACAGTACTTCCCCCAAGCTTTAGGGAGGGACTCATCCTGCAATTGTTTAAAGTTATAAATTCTTTGTAAAGCAGCATGTTGCATGTGAGCAGGAAAGTACTTATCAACAAAAGAGTGAGCTAAGTCCTGAGGACTCTTAATGGAACCGCATGGGAGTGAATCATACCATGCTTTAGCACCCTCCTTCAAGGAGAAAGGAAGAAGCTTGGTCACATAAAAGTATCGTATCTTCTCATCTGTGGTAAACAGGCTACCCAACTCACCGAGTTTAGTAAGGTGTGCAATAGCATCATCATTTTCTCTGACATAAAAGGGGTCAGCTTCAACCATAGGTATAAGTGAAAGATCAACAGAGAAATTATAATCAGGATCATCAATGCATATAGGAGACGTAGCAAATTCAGGATTAGGAACGGTTTTGTTCTTCACAGAGTGTTTTTCAAACAGTTTCTTAATAGCTTCAGGGTCAGAGCCGGAAAACTCTGTCAGTTCCCTGCATAAATCTTCATCTAGTATATAGTAATCATCATCAAGGAGACTCTCCTTGAGTTTACTCAAATCAGGATAATCATAAGTTTCACCAATAGGATAGCGAGTAACAGGGAGTTCAATTCTAGACTTTTTAGCAGCAGCAGCAATTTGTTTCTCAAGAGCATAACCAAGCGAACTAATATCATCAAAAGTAGTAGAAGCATCATCAAGAGTATCAGACATAGTAACAGATTCAGTAGGAGCATCATGTGGTGGTGGTGAGGCAAACTTACTCATAACGGAAGGTGAATCAAGCGTAGCACTAGTGCTCAGAACAGTACCTCTTCTTGTAGTGGATAGTAAGATCGGAACCTTCGGGTCTCCTTTCTTACCCATAGTGGATGAAGTGCAGAAGGTAGGATACCTCAAGTAGACTTGTAAATATTGCTATGCTCCCCGGCAACGGCGCCAGAAAACGGTACTTGATAACCCTCAACCGTAAGGGATCGAGATAGTCTTCACGGGTAAGAATAACCCAATTTATTGATTCGACACAAGGGGAGCCAAAGAGTATTTATAAGCTTTGACAGTTGAGTTGCAATTCAACCGCGCCTGAAATATACTTACTTGCAACAAAAGATAAGTGGTAACAGTGATATGATAGTGATGATAGTAATAGTAAAAGTAAACAGCAAAAGTAAATAGCAGTAGTAAATGGCAAAAGTAGCAACTAGTGACAAGCAGGGTTTAAAACACTGATGGTTGGGTGCTGCATGGATGAGATAGATTCTAACTTGGGGCACGGCACACGGATAAGTAATGATCATCTAGGCAAATATCAAACATTAGGCATGTATCCCGTAGGTATTTGTGCGTGCTTGCAATAAGAACTTGCACAGCATCTTTTGTCCTACCATCCCGCTACGAACGGGGCCAAAAGGAACTTATGGATATTAAGGTGCTCCTGTCAAAGAGCACCGAAACAAAGCAATGAACTCAATGGATACATGTAATCCTCAAACTACGGACCATCCCCTTTGGTGTCCCAAGCTGTCACTTTTGGGATCGCCGGTTCCGGACCGTAACAGGTGCAAACAACTCATAGATAGGATCACGAACACAAATATATTCATGCAAACACATATGGTTCAGATCTGAAATCATGGCACTCGGGCCCTAAGTGTCAAGCATTAAGAATAACAAGTTGAAGCAAAGATGATAAACACCCTAGTAGATGATAGGCAACATGCCCCCAACGATCTGATAACTATTACATGATCTAACTCATCCAATCCCTACCATCCCCTTCGCCTACAGCAGGGGAATTACTCACACATGAAAGGGGAAGTCATGGAGGGATGATGGAGTGGTGATGATGCTGACGACGGCGACGATCTCCCCTCTCCGGAGGCCAATTCAGCCTCCAGATTAGCCCTCCCGAGGAAGAACAGAGGGTGGCGGCGGCTCCGCGACGGAAAACTGCGAAAGAACTTCTGATCTGGGGTTTCTGCGTCGGGAGTAAAAATACGAGGTAAAGTAGGGCACCAGGGGGTGTGGGACCCACCCAGGCGGCCCCCCGGCGCGGCCCAAGGGGGGGGCGCCCACAGGGCGCCTGGGCACCCCCTGGCCCCCCTCTGGCCCCACTTCTGGCTCCTGGTTCCTTCGGGTGCGTGGATTTTCTGTGATTTTTCGTGGATTTTTCTGAGATACCTAAAAATCCGTTTTCCTGCACACAAATAAACCATACAGGCAGCTCTGCTGAAAACAGCGTCAGTCCGGGTTAGTTTAGTCCAAATCATGCAAGAATGAGGCCAAAACAATATCAAAAGTGTTTGGAAAAGTAGATACGTTTGAGACGTATCAATGACCTACAAGGACATGGACAAAAAATACAAGATGTCCCTTCATAAATTTTGTCCATAGCTTATTTTATGTGCTACGTCACCTTATTTTTGGGCCAGGCCCATGTAATTTTGAGATACTAAAGAATAGGCTGTTTTAAGAGTCCGTATGTGTGGGGAAAACAGAGTTAGGGTTGGTTTCAGACCCCTCCTCCAAGGGGCCACGAAATTCCCTCCCTCTTCCTCCATATATAAAACCCTTAGGGCATCATTTAGACTTTGGGTTTTGTTTAGATTAAAGTTCGCCATGGCTGCAACTTCGCGTACTTCGTTTGTGTTCAATGACCAGACAAGGGCATCATAGACCCCCACCTTGATCAATAAAGTTTTCCTCTAATATTTGCAATATCCAGATTGCAATCTTAGTTTCTTGCTTGTTCTTAGTTTGCTTGCAGGAACTAGACCCTCGTGGCCAGGTTGATCATGCTCCGGCGTGGTCAATAACCTCTCAGAGTTGGTTTAGTGATTGCTAAGGCGTGATGTCATCGCACGTTCGTAGTCGGATCGTCGAAGTCTACTCCACCGAAAACGATAGCCACCATCTCATCGAAAGATGGGACACCTTTGCCTCTATCATTTGGTGCCCATCATATGAGCGTGTGTGTGGATCACTGAAAGAACAAGTGCTCCCTGGGTCATTTTGGTAATTAGTGACAACATATCTCTTGTTGGACTAATATTTTCATCTAGTATATTTCAGATGAGTTCAATAGTAGAGTGGCAGGACAAAAGGATATGGAACCCCTTCCATAAGCTAAGGACAAAGATTGGCAAAAGCTCAAGACTCTTCATTTCTATTTTAGTGATCCAAGATCACATTGAATCCATAGCAATGTTGAGGATATCGCTTATCGTTATCGTCTCGGTCAGCTAAGGATTAGAGATTAATCGGAAATTGACCGATTAATCGATTTTATCGGTCGACTATTAATCGGATATTTTGTTTCAAATCTCAGGTTCTCAACACTAAAATACGCTATATTCAACACCAAAACAATATTTGACAGAAGTGTTACCTTGATTTCTAGACTTTGAATCCTCGTATAATGGCAAAAAAATAGGACAATAGTATAGATTCCGTAACAAGGTCCACAAAACATAAATAAACATAGTTTTTGCAAACATAGTGTGACGAGTAGGTGTGATTTATCGGTAGATTCCCGATAAATCGCTTATCAGAACGATAAATCGGTCCAAAAGATAAACGGCAAAGATAAGGCATAATCTTATCGGTCACCCCCCGATTAGCGATAAATCGGAAGATTAATCGGTGAATCGGAAGATTTCTTGAACAGTGATCCATAGGAAAGCCAATACTATTAAAAGGGGATGAGGCGTTGCTTAATGGTCTACTTGCTCAAAGTTCTTAGTGATATGCTCCAAAGCCCTCAACCACTTTCTCTTTTCCACATATGTCCTAAACCTAAAGTCAAACTCGACCCCACCGATTTGATCTATCCGACGCCACCGAGTTCACTTGACATATCCACTACCAGAAACCCTAATCAGTTTGGTCTCAACGATGGGATCTCGGTCTCACCGATATGGGCTTGCAAACTCTCTGTTACCTGTTGCAATTATTTCGGTCTCACCGAGATATGCAATCGGTCCCACCAAGTTTGCTTGACCAACTTTCTATTAGCCTATTACCAAAATCGGTCTCACCGAGTTTGCGTAATCGGTCAAACCGAGATGAGGTTTACCCTAACACTAGCACATCGGTCTCACCGAGTTGATCATGTCGGTCCCACCAAAAAACCTAACGTTCACATTTTGAACTGCTTCGGTCTGACCAAGTTCATTTATTCGGTGTGACCGAGTTGGGTCAAATGTGTGTAACGGCTAGATTTTGTGTGGAGGCCATATATACCCCTCCACCCCATCTCCATCAGAGAGAGACATCAGAACATGCCTACACTTCCACTACTCATTTTCTGAGAGAGAACCACCTGGTCATGTGTTGAGACCAAGATATTCCAATCCTGTCACAAGAATCTTGATCTCTAGCCTTCCCAAAGTTGCTTTCCACTCAAATCATCTTTCCACCATATCCAAATCTGTGTGAGAGAGAGAGTTGAGTGTTGGGGAGACAATCATTTGAAGCACAAGAGCAAGGAGTTCATCGTCAACACACCATTTATTACCTTTTGGAGAGTGGTGTCTCCTAGATTGGTTAGGTGTCACTTGGGAGCCTCCGACAAGATTGTGGAGTTGAACCAAGGAGTTTGTAAGGGCAAGGAGATCACCTACTTCGTGAAGATCTAACCTAGTGAGGCAAGTCCTTCATGGGCGACGGTCATGGTGGGATAGACAAGGTTGCCTCTTCGTGGACCCTTCGTAGGTGGAGCCCTCCATGGACTCACGCAGCCATTACCCTTCGTGGGTTGAAGTCTCCATCAACGTGTGTCGGCGTACTGGGAACCAGGGTACCCAGACTTGCCTATCTACGGGCCGCGACGCGCTCCTACAGCGGCCTGGTATGGCCCAGCTGATCAACCAGCTGCCCAAGACCCTCGCGGGGAGAAGGATGTCAAAACCTCCTCAGGAGCGGCCTCAGCAAGGCGCCCCGGAGGGGCGGAGAATCCAATGCCAAGCCTGCCTCAGGAGGAGGCAGTGATGTCAGCAGTGACGCACCGCACCAGCGGGTGCCAGCGCTCGCCAGTACCGCAGTTGCCATTTCGGTGCAAGGGGGACAGCGCAGCCGCAGGTTCCCGAGGAGCGGGGCAAAGGTTTCCCCATCGATGCAACAAGACCGAAGACCGCAAGGACGATAAGGAGGATGTCACCGTCGAGCCGACCACCGCGTCACCGCCTGGTCCTTTTGCAGGCGAAGACTGCTTTTGTCAGGGTAGGAACGTCCTTGTGTTCCCGCTCAAAAATGGTCGTTGTGGGATCCCTTCCCGCCTAAACATTTTGGGGGAAGAGGACCGTGGCCGCCTATATAAGTAGCAAGGACCCCCACTACGGATAGGGGGTTGAACCAAGCCTAGCCAAGTAGAGGGATCGACGCACTCTGCTACCACGCAAGGAGCAAGAACACTTGCCTCCTGACCCTCCTGAGCTTATCTCCTGAGCTCAGGAACATTGTACTAGCTCATATTCCAGCCCTCCCGAGGCTAATCCACCAAAGCAGGAAGTAGGGTCTTACACCACGCGGTGGCCCGAACCTGGATAAACTCTTGTGTGTTCTATCAGTCGTTTGCTTGAATCTCTTCATCGACGAGGGCGAGGCGCTAGGTAGACGCGAGTGGGAGAGATCTTCGTTCACGCCCCTGTGTTCGAACTTCTTGGGTTTTGCGGAGCCCTAAATCCGACATTTGGTGCGCCAGGTAGGGGTAGTGTCGAAATCTCACCTCTCCGACGACCTCGCTTCCCCTCTCCTGTTCACTGCCGCTACGATGACTGTGGCCTGCCACATCCGTGCGGGGGCTGACTCCCTCCCCGTCGACCGAGCAGTACCAGCGGACCACGCCACCCATGGGCGCTCCTCCTCCTTCCTCGACAACGCTACTGCCGGCCAGGCCACCGGAGGGCGGCCTGCACCGCCACTCCCGCCTATTGTGACCTTGTCGGTCATGCTCTTGATGGCGCGGCGGCTGACCCAGCACCGGCCGTCTTCCGGGAATCGCAGCACGCGGACGGCCCGCAGCTGCGAGCTCCGGGGCGTTGCCAGCAAGGAGCGGCCTTGCCGCAGGGTCGCCTGCATCCTCGGTGGGTCCCAAGCACCAGCGTCTGCCTGGCATGTCAAGTCGCACTTTCGGCAGGTTGGGGCTGCCGCCCAGCCGCGGGAGGCCTTGCGGGCACAAAGGAGCGGGGGCCCGCCATCACCTTTGGCCCCGGCGACCTCGCCTCAGAAGCGGCCGACACTAGCGCTCTCCCCATAGTGTGCACGCCCACCATCTGTGGGGTGGCCGTGACGAGGACCCTCATCGACAGCGGCGCCGGCCTCAACATCCTCTCCCCCGAGGCCTTCGATCATCTGCATGTGTCCTACATGCAGCTGCTTCCCACCAAGCCCTTCTTAGGGGTCGCGGGCTTGGCCGTTCCGCTCGGCCAGATCCGCCTCCCGGTCACCTTTGGCACACCGGCTAACTATCGGACTGAGCTCATCGACTTTGATGTTGCACCCATCCACCTGCCCTACAATGCCGTCCTCGGTTTCCCAGCCTTGGCAAAGTTCATGGCGGCGACTCACCCGGGCTACAACACCGTCAAGATGCCCGGGAGCAGCGGCGTCATCACCGTCAAAGGGGACCCCAAGGCCGCCCTTCAGGTCCTTGGGCGCGCTTATAGGGCTGCTGCCGCAGCCCACCCAGGGGCGAAGGGGGCTCCGGAGGCTCCGGAGGCTGCGCCTACCAAGAAGAAGCAGCTCTTTTCTCAGGACCCCGCCGAGACGAAGAAAGTGCCAGCCGATGAAGAAGGCTCAGGAGCCACCTTCACCATCGGTACGGGCATGGATCCAGAGCAAGAGGCGGCACTGGTCAGCTTCCTCAAGGTCAACAAGGACGTGTTTGCCAGGAAGGCCGCAGATTTGGTCGGGGTGCCTAGGCATGTCATCGAGCATCACCTCACGGTGTGCCCCAATGCGCGCCCTATCAAGCAGAAGGCGCGCAGACAAGCCCCGGAGAAGCAGGCCTTCATCGTTCAGGAGGTTAGGAAGCTGGAGGAAGTAGGCGTCGTATGGGAAGTACGGCACCTGGAGTGGCTAGCCAACCCCGTCATAGTCCCGAAGAAAGGAGGCAAGGAACGCATGTGCGTTGACTTCACGAGCCTCAACAAGTTCTACCCTCAGGACCCCTTCCCTCTTCCGCGCATCGACTAAATCATGAATTCAACGGCTGAGTGCGACTTACTCTGCTTCCTTGACGCTTTCTCGGGCTACCACCAAATCAAGATGGCGGTGGAAGACGTGGAGAAAACGGCGTTCCTGACCCCATTTGGGGTCTACTGCTACACCTGCATGCCTTTTGGGCTGAGGAACACGGGCGCCACCTTCCAGCGCCTGATGCACATCACCCTCGGCCCTCAGCTCGGGAGGAATGCGGAGGCCTACGTCGACGACATCGTGGTTAAGACCAGGGAGGCCACGACCATCATCCAGGACCTAGAAGAAACGTTCGCCAACCTGCGCAAGGTGAAGTTGTGCCTCAACCCGGAGAAGTGCGTGTTCGGTGTACCTTCCGGCAAGTTGCTAGGGTTCCTCGTTTCGCACCGGGGCATCAAAGCTAATTCAAAGAAGATCAAGCCCATCGAGAGAATGAGGCCGCCCACGAACCTAAAGGAAATGCAGAAGCTCGCCGGATGTGTGACATCCCTGGGACGCTTCATCTCTAAGCTTGGGGAACGCGCCCTTCCGTTCTTCAAGCTCATGAAGAAGAAGGGGCCTTTTGAGTGGACTTCGGAGGCCGATACCGCCTTCCGGGACCTCAAGGAATACCTCACCAGCTCGCCGGTTATGGTAGCACCACGACCCTTGGAGCCCATGACTCTCAACCTCGCCGCAACGCCTCATTCCGCCAGCGCAGCACTAGTCGTGGAGCGCGAGGAAAGGCCCCGAAGCTCAAGGCCACCAGGCGGCTTGGCACCTTCAGGGCCCATGCCACCCCCTGACGCGGCCTCAGGGGCAGATTCAACCATGGGCACTTACGGCCCCGCCACTCAGCAAGAGGCACCTAAGGTTCCTGAGGCACCCGCGGACCCTGCTGCGCCGACCCTCGTGGAGCACCCGGTGTACTTCGTCAGCACAGTACTGCGCGACGCGCGCTCGTGCTACCCGATGCCCCAGAAGCTACTCCTGGCACTCCTCGTCGCCTCTAGGAAGTTGCGCCACTACTTCCAAGGCCATCCCATCAAGGTTGTTTCATCATATCCTCTCGAGAAGGTACTGCGGGGCCCGAATGTCGTCGGGAGGGTCGCCGAGTGGAACATCAAGCTTTAAGCGTTCCAGTTGGAGTTTAGCACCACGTGGGTGATCAAGGGAGCAGCTCTGGCAGACTTTGTGGCGGAGTGGACTGACGTGCCAGAGCGGGGGGGCAGCGAAGACCACTCACTGGCCTCCGGCGATGAAGCCCCAAACGGATAGGTAGTATACTTCCACGGCACCTTCTCACGCCTCGGTGCGGGGGCTGGCGCCGTGTTAGTATCTTCCACTCAGGATAAGTTGTACTATGTTGTCCAGCTCTGCTTCCAGCAAGGCGAGAAGGTCTCCAACAACATCGCAGAGTATGAGGGCCTAATTGTCGGGCTCAAAGCCGCCGCTGCGCTGGGGGTCAAGCGTCTCACCATCAGGGGCGATTCGCAGCTCCTCGTCAACTTCTCCAACAAGAAATACAAGCCCAAGGATGAGCACATGGAGGCATATCTGGAGGAGGTGCACAAGATGGAGAAGCGATTCCAAGGGCTGGAGGTGCAGCACATGCCAAGAGGCACCAACAAAGAAGCAGACGATATCGCCAAACGAGCCTCCAGACGAGAGCCTCAGAGGCCGGGCGTCTTCGAGGAGCGGCTACTCAAGCCGTCGGCGACACCGCCAACCCCTGAGCCAGCCTCCCCTCAGTAGGGGTTGCCAGCGGCGCCTCCGGATGGTGCCCCGCCCTGCGGACCGCCCTCCGGAGCCCGCCGGCTGCTCACCACGGAGCCCGAGGAGGGTTGTTGGACCCAAGAGCTCAAGATGTACCTACATCACGATGCCCTGCCGGACAAGGAAGAAGACACAGAGCGCACGGTCCGATAGGCCTCAGCTTACTGCATCCAAGACGGTGAACTCTACAGGAGGCGCCCCAACGACGTCTCGCTAAAATGCATCTCGAGGAAGCAAGGGCGCGAGCTGCTGGCTGATATCCACGGTGGAGACTGCGGCCATCACTCGTCGTCCCGCATCCTCATGGGCAAGGCCTTCCGCAGCGGCTTCTACTGGCCCATGGCACTCAACGACGCCACGGAGCTCATGCGGGCTTGCGAGGCGTGCCCGTTTCATGCCAAGCAGATCCACCAGCCGGTGCAGGGCCTCCAGACGATTCCGCTCTACTGGCCCTTCACGGTCTGGGGATTGGACATCCTGGGTCCATTTACTCGGGCAGTAGGGGGCTACCGCTTCCTGTACGTTGCCATCGACAAATTCACCAAGTGGGCGGAGGTGGAGCATGTTCGTGCGATCCCAGCCGGGTCGGCTGTCAAGTTCATCCAGGCCTCGTGAGGCGATTCGGGGTCCCCAGCCGCATCATCACGGATAACGGTTCGCAGTTCACAAGTAATCTCTTCAGGTCATATTGTGCTAACCTTGAAACACAGATCTGCTACGCTTCGGTAGCTCACCCCAGGAGCAACAGCCAGGCCGAACGCGCCAACGCGGAAGTCTTGCGTGGCCTCAAAACGTGCAGCTTTAAGAAAAAGCTTGAGGCTTGCGGCAGGGGCTGGATCGACGAACTCCAGTCCATGTTGTGGTCAATCTGAACCACTGCCACCAAACCTATGGGGGGAAACTCCTTTCTTTCTCGTCTATGGGGCGGAGGCGGTCCTCCCACACGAGGTCAAGCATCGCTCCCCACGGGTCTTGGCCTTCAATGAGGAATTCCAGGATGCCGCCTGGCGGATGGACCTCGTGCTCGGCGAGGAGGGCCACCGCCGAGCTGCCCTCAGTGCGGCACGTTATCAGCAGGCGTTGCGGCGGCACCACTGCAGCGGCGTCCGCGCAAGAACACTTGAAGTTTGTGACTTGGTCCTGAGGCGGGTCCTCTCCCGTGAGGGGTTGCACAAGCTCTCGCCCATGTGGAGGGCCCGTTCAGAATCGCCCGTGTCTCCAGGCCTGGTGTTGTGTGCCTGGAGATGCAGGATGGGATACCCATCCAAAATTCCTGGAACATCGAACACCTCAGGAGGTTCTATCCGTAATCAAGGCTCCATGCCCGTGAAGGTCTCCGCCCGTGACACTCTCACGTAATAATGAGTTGGGGCTGTACACGCCTCGAAGTCTACTGTGCGTTGCCTACGGGCCCTCAGACGGGGCTCCCACCCACGCCCCAGTGGCAGTCCTTAGCTCTACGCTGGGAAGAAGACATAGTATAGGGGTCAGACGCGACCTTTTTTTCCTTTTTTGGATTGGTGTTTGGCTGTCAGCCTTTTCTACTTCCTTGGCTATCAGCCCTTCCTCTACCCCATGCTACGAAGTTCTCGTGTTTCTCGCGCTTCCTGCATTTGGTTGAAAGTTTTTGTTTGGGATCTTTCTCGCCAGTTTTAAGTTCAGTTGCGCCACTCGCTCTTTTTCGCGCACCTCACACGTGAGGGATGGGGCATGGTCGGTCACCGGCCCTCGTCTGTCGTGGCCCCGTGACCTCGCCTGGCCAAGCCTGCTCAGGCTCTGGCGCCGGGCTTCTCAGTCCGCGCAACCTATCCTATCGAGCCGACTCAGGCTTTGGTGCTCTAACCCGCGCTCGGCGCTCTCAGCAGATCTCAGCGGCTCACCCCCGCTCGGGGGCTGTACGAGCCCTTCAGATTCGGCCACCTCGTCACGATCCGATGGGGCTCATGATGCCGGAGTCAGGAGGACTCCGCCTCAGGATGACGCGATGCATAAAAGCTAAGTGATTTCACCCAGGCAACAAAAAAACATGACAGCAAGTTCTCGCTTCTTACATATATCACAGCCCATTACACGCCTCCTCGAGGCAACTTGAAATTTTGATGCAGAAAGGACATGAAGGAAAGGAAAGGAGAAGAAGCAGAGGCCGCTCCCGCTCAGTCGGAGTCTTCCAGTTCCTCCGGCTTCACCGAGCCACAACGGCGCGGCAACCCCCTCCCTTCGCCAGGCCGAGCTCGGCGGCGTGGTGGTTCGTCGCGGCCGCCACTGCTGGAGGAGATGCTGCTGCCATAGAGGGGGGACCCATGGTGCCCCCCAGGACTGAGATCGTCTTCAGAGGAGGAGCTGCTCCTCCGGACGCCGTCTCCGTCGTCCTCTTCGTCATCAACCTCGGGACAGCACCCAAGGCGCCTCCCTTCCTCCGAGAAGACTCTGATGAACAGTGTGGAGACGCCATCGTACCTGAAGTGGAGCGTGCACCTCCCCTGCAGCCGGCGTGCATGAGCAAACGACTGCCAGCCGTGCTCCAGGAACACATCACCCGAGGGAGCCACATCAACCTCCACCCAGGATGCACCACTACAACAACCGTCAGCCTGCAGCCAGATGTCGCCGAGGCCTCTGGCTGGTAACACGTCGCTGAACGAGCGGAGAAGCCGGAGCCATGGGCCGCCGGGCTTCTTCGCCCACACCATGAACTCCGATGACACGTCGAAGGAATGGAGCTGCGGGCGTGGAGGACGCGCGACCGACAGGCACCGTTGCGCGCCTCCTCTCCCTCGACGGCCACGACCACCTTCACCACGGGAGGACGTCACGCGCCTTTCACCAGCGGCCGCGGCAGAACTCAGAAGGCCGCGTCCGCTTCCCTGAGAAGTTGCTGCAGGCGTGGTGGCATGCTTGCGCGGACGACCGCGGCCCCTCTTCGGCGACAGCGGGGCCAGATCCTTCGGGGCCGTCCCCTTCTCCGCGGCGGACGGCGCCATGGAGAACTCGTGACAGGAGAGAGGGCAAGGAACAAGCAAGGGGAAGACGGCGCTGGCTTGGAAACGGCTTGGGGGCTCCCCCCCCCCCCCGCTAGTCCCATTTATAGGGCGAAGGAGCCCAACCGCCAGCCACTGGCGTCGCAGCCATAACACCCCCGTCGTCTGCGCCAAGGAGTGGTCAAGTCACGATCACCAAGACTGCGTGGGGAGCGGAGCCGCCACGTCCCATCCAACCGTCGCACGCCGGCCTGGCCCGCAGCCTTTTAGGGCCCGCGACGCTTCGTCCTCGACTAAGGCTTCACCCCGAAGCCAACTCCGCGTGCGCCTTGGGCCCGGGGCTACTGTCAGCGTACTGGGAACCAGGGTACGAAGACTTGCCTGTCTGCGGGCTGCAACGCGCTCCTACAGCGGCCTGGTACGGCCCAGCTGATCAACCAGCTGCCCAAGACCCTCGCGAGGGAGCTAAGCCTCGTGAGGAGAACGACGTCAAGACCTCCTCAGGAGCGGCCTCAGCAAGGCACTCCGGAGGGGCGGAGAATCCAAGGCCAAGCCTGCCTCAGGAGGAGGCAGTGATGTCAGCAGTGACGCACCGCGCCAGCGGGTGCCAGCGCTCGCCACTAGCACTGTTGCCATTTCTGTGCAAGGGGGACAGCGCTGCCGTAGGTTCTCGAGGAGCGGGGCAAAGGTTTCCCCATCGGTGCAACAAGACCGAAGACCGCAAGGACGATAAGGAGGATGTCACCATCGAGCCCACCTCCGCGTCACCGCCTGGTCCTTTTGCAGGCGAAGATTGCTTTTGTCTGGGTAGGAATGTCCTTGTGTTCCCGCTCAAAAATGGCCGTTGTGGGATCCCTTCCCACCTAAACATTTTGGGGGAAGAGGACCGTGGCCGCCTATATAAGTAGCAAGGACCCCCACTATGGAGAGGGGGTTGAACCAAGCCTAGCCAAGTAGAGGGATCGACACACTCTGCCACCACGCAAGGAGAAAGAACACTTGCCTCCTGACCCTCCTGAGCTTACCTCCTAAGCTCAGGAACATTGTACTAGCTCATATTCCAGCCCTCCCGAGGCTAATCCACCAAAGAAGGAAGTAGGGTCTTACACCACGCGGTGGCCCGAACCTGGATAAACTCTTGTGTGTTCTATCTGTCGTTTGCTTGAATCTCTTCATCGACGAGGGCGAGGCGCTAGGTAGACGCGAGTGGGAGAGATCTTTGTTCACGCCCCTGTGTTCGAACTTCTTGGGTTTTGCGGAGCCCTAAATCCGACAACGTGGATGTACGATGGCACCACCTATCGGAACCACACCAAAAACATATGTGTCTCCAATATTGTTTGCACAATCCAATCACATCCGTTTACTTTCTTGCAACTTGCATGCTTTACTTTCCGCTGCTCATATACTCTTTCCATCCTTGCTTGAAATGTATTGTGAATGTTTGAAATTGTGCTAAAAACTCCACCTCAACTTAAAGAATTTAAAAACTGCTACTTTTCTTGTTGAGTGTCTAATCACCCCCTCTAGACACCTCTTCTTCGATCCTTTCAGTCACACAATAGGGTTAGTTGTATGTTGATAGGACTATGTATTGGAGGGCAAGGGTGACAGCAGCTTCAGCCTAGCATAGAAATTGATGCATACGTGATTGAAGGGGGGGCCAATATATATTAAGGCCATGGTTGGGTTTTACCTTAATGAATGACAGTAGTTGCGGATGCTTGCTGGAGTTCCAATCATAAGTGCATAGAATTCCAAGTAAGGGATGGCATGCTAGCAGTGGCCTCTCCCACATAAAACTTGTTATTGGTCTAGTAACGTAGTCAATTGCTTAGGGGCAATTTCGCAACACCTACCACCACTTTTCCACACTCGCTGTACTAATTTAATTGTTTATTTATCTAAATAGCTCCTAGTTTTTATTTACTTGCTCTTTATTATCTTGCAAACCTATCCTACAACACCTATAAAGTACTTTTAGTTTCATACTTATTCTAGGTAAAGAGAACGTTAAGAGTGCGTAGATTTGTATCGTGGTCGATAGAACTTGAGGAAATATTTGTTCTACCTTTAGCACCTCGTTGGGCTCGACACTCTTACTTATCGAAATAGGCTACAATTGATCCCCTGCACTTGTGGGTTATCAGCCCACATGGCCAACTTTACACTATTGATGTGATAGACTAGGTGACGCATGACGCGTGCACAATGGATCACTATTTGCCAACAATGCTGGACTATTGGGGCATAGTGTCCCTGAAGTGGCATGGCTATAGTGTCTTCTTGTCGTGTCCGAAGGGACGTTGTGGTTGACTTCGCGTAGTAGGTCAGCTGGAGCAGCTGGACGATAAGTAGCTCGACGGGGAGCCGGCTGGAGCAGCCGGACCGAGGGGCATTGGCCACCCCGATGGTTTGAAATGTTGTCTTGTCTCCTTGAGCCTACCCGGGGTCATCACCCCGTCATTAAGGATTGTGCCACTTGTTGCACCTTCTATTTTTGTTATTTGTTGCTTGTTACCAATTATCTTCTATCAAACTATCTGTTACTACTATTTTATAACACTTACAAAGACTACCTTGCTGAAACCCGCTTATTAATTCTTTCTGCTCCTCGTTGGGTCTGACACTCTTACTTATCGAAAAGACCACGATTGACCCCCTATACTTGTGAGAACAATACTTGGAAGGTCCTTGGGGGTCATAAATATAAGACCAATAAATTAAAGGTTCTTTGGGCTAAACCCGGAGTAGGCTCTCCTTTTTGGAAGGGCCTAACTCAAGTCTTACTACTGCTAGACCTTTCTTTAGATGGGTTCTAGGAAATGGTCAACACATAATTTTCTCGCACGATTTTTCAATAGGAGATTGTTTTCGCAAAACTCAGTTTTTTGATGTGTTTGACATTTGTCACCAATAAAATTGCATAGTGGCTCAAGTCTAGGGTGGAGGGGAGCTTAAACTCACTTTTATGAGGTGTCTTGGTCATGAGTTCCTTCCAAGGTGGAACGATCACCTGTCCTTAATAAATTTCCGCTCTCTTGGGAGCATGACTGATAGACCTAGATGGTTTCTACATCCGCCTGGGTTATATTCTACAAAATCTTTTTATCAACTAAGTAATTTGGTAGGATTTCTGCTCCCTTTTCAAAATATGTATGGTAGATCCATGTTCCTCCTAAATTTTATGTTTTTTTTGGTTGGTGCTACACAATTGAATCCTTACTGAAGATAATCTCTCTAAGTCAGAAAAATTGAGGATATAACCTTACCATATTGTGGTGAGAGAACCTACCATATGTTCTTTGACCGTGTTGTAGCTAAGTATGTCCAGGAATGCTTAGCTGAATCTCTCAACAGATGCATGCATCGTAATTTTAGGGAGTGGGTTGTCATGTCGTGTGCTAGTAAAAAAAGACTGATGTGTTTAACATGTTTTGAGTAGCCGTCTTGTGGGCCCTTGTAACGCCCAAGATGTGACTATATCTCCTACGTGTCGAGGTACGACTTAGAGGCATAATCGCATTTTGGTATGATTGCAAGAAGGTTATCTTCACACATTCCCATGTAAAGAAACAAAGGAAAAATTACATAGTTGGCTTACAATCGCCACTTCACACAATGTATAAATAAGTCATACATTCATCCAAGTACAATCATGGTCCGACTACGGACAAATCCAAATGAAAAGAAGATAACCACCCATTATGCCTGATCGGCCCTAGTAGGAACCACTACTGATCGTCGGGAAATGTCACGTACATATGCCCACGTTCCTCATCGAACTCCCACTTGAGTTCCTGGCCATCAACTGAATCGTACTCGGTAGTACCTGCACCTGTGTTTGTAGTAAATTGTGAGTCACGAGGACTCAGAAATCACATTTCCCGGTATCAAAACTATCAAAGCCTTTGGGTAAGGAGAAAGTGTATAAGTGGGCTGCTGCAAGCGCTAAGCATAGATGAGGTGGCTAGCTTACGTATCATCAGAGCGAGAAGAGAAGTGAAAGCCATCGGTTGTGAAATCAATCATGATCACTAGATGATCTTGTCTACCTACGAGTCATCCACAACCCAGCCACGTTCTCTTCTCGAACTCCCTCACAAAGAGACCATCACGACTACTCACACGATAGTGTATTATGTTTGAGGTATTATGTCAAGTTGTCTAAAACCGTATATTAACAAATTCCAATCCGCCACATAACCGCGGGCACGGCTTTCAAAAGATCATAACCCTGCAGGGGTGTCCCAACTTAGCCCATCACAAGCTCACGGTCAGCGAAGTGACAACTCCATGTTGGGAAGGCCCGAGTATTCTCGGAATCCCGTGCACAAGATATTTCGAAAATAGCAAAACTAATCCAGCAAAGCCTCCCGACGTGCCGACACCCTGATAGGAGCCGCGCGTATCTCATCTCAGGCCACGATCGGATGAGCGACCCGTTTGGGAGCCAGACGCCCAAGTTGCCAAGGGGTGGCCCCGCAAAGTGCTCTAGTTTGGACCAACACTCAAAACGAGCACTAGCCCGGGGGGTTGATTACATAATCCTCGGTTTTGCAACTCCCTCGATAAGTTTTTTTAGTTATTTGGCAAGTGGTAGAACCAAGGATGGGCCTTGCTGGAAATGCTTTACACAAAGCGAATTATCGAGGGGGGCCCATAAACCCCAACTGTGTTAGGAACGGAAAATCAAGGAACATAACACCGGTTTATCGGTTCCTAAGGTGGCATGAGCGGAACAAAACACCGAGCAAAACTCCAAGCCTTCCACCCATTGCCAAGTATATAGGTGCATTAATTTATATAGAGATATTGTGTTATTCCCAAAATATCCATTCCTCATGCAGCAAACTTCATCTTCACCTGCAACTAACAACGCTATAAGAGGGGGGCTTGAGCAAAGCGTAACTTAGCCAAACAACGGTTTGCTAGGAAGGTAATTAGAAGTTTCATGGCAAGGTAGGGGCTGACATGCAAAAGGATAGGTATCGCAACAAAGCAATAGAGCGAGGCATCTAGCATAGCAACAATAGAGGTGATATCAGCGAATGGTCATCTTGGCTGCTATCCTGCATGGAAGAAGAACGAGTCCATGAAGAAGACAAACGGACGTAGTCGAACGAATTCTCACAACTTCGGAATGAAACCGAAGCTAAGGAGAGAAGCGCAAACCGGAAAGAAGCAAACAACAAGGTAAACACACAAGCATAAACATGGCGTATGATGCACAAACAAGTATGATGCATGTCTGATTTAAATAAGCATGGCAAAGTGCACAAACAAGACTACAAATTAAGTGGAGCTCAATATGCAACGAGTTGCATATTGACAAAACACCACGTTCCCATATTTAGTTTGATCCTGATTATGTACACCACAAGGTTAAAAGTTGGTTAACATGGCAAGAGGTGAAGCATGAGCAAACTACACTATCTAGGCATTTTTAATGAGGCCGGAAATAACAAACAACAATTACGGAAAATCCCCATGTGCATATTTAGCAGTTATTAAAGCAAACAACAATTTTAACCATTTAAACGTTGTTAACATGATGCGGATAACATATTCAAGTTTATGCAATTTTTGTTAACAGTTGACGTGAACATGTCACAAGATCTGAAGCATTTGTCGCCATGACGGAAAGAAAGGGGTGCCACGGCAACAACAACGGAAATGATGCCACGACAACATTCCAGTTCCGACAACTCGTTGAGATGCCGATGCGAAAGACGGATGGCGTGAGAGAGTCATGCAAGGACGGTGGGGTGATCCCGGTTACCGGGTTCCCATGGGTCGACGTCAAGGCATACGATGGTCAACATGCAACGACAACGGACACGATTCAAACATGAGCATCTCATACGACATGCATTCGTCCACGAGGATCGTCTCGGCGGTATACCTTCGAAGCGTGCATTTTGGAGGGGGCAAGATCGAAGTGGAAGTAGTCGTTCACGGACGTCGTGGAAGTAGTGGTACACGTTTCGGTAGTGGAAGTAGTGGTACACGGCTATGGTAGCGGTACATCTTGTAGTGTAACTTGGGCATAGTGGTTCACGTATTCGTAGAGGGACTTGACGAATCCGAACCATTTGAGGTTGTCGACGTCGTGGTACTTGGGTCATCGGAATTGTTGGTCTCAATTCTTGCGACGGTAGTGGAACTTGACGGATCCGCGCTCTCTGGGCGTCGTGGCACTTGGCGAATCCCGAAACGGTCTTCGAGGATCGACGATAGTGGTACTTAGAGCAACACCTTGTAGTCGTGCGGGCGTATGTGGTCATGCCACTCTTGATGAAGCGAAGGAGTACTTGACGCAATCCACACAAATGGTGCTTGTTCGGGCATCGGTCTTGACAAGGTGTACTTGGTGAGTTACCCAGCCGCGGTAGTGCTCGGACTTGAGGCTTCGTGCCCGGAGATGTTCTTGTGACAAAGGACAAACGAGAGGTGGATGACTTGGCGAGGATGCAGTAGGACGGAGCAAGGGCAGAGCAACGCTCGACGGCGGGCCCCCCGAACAGAGGAGGTCGACGAGGTGGAGTTGACAGCAGCACGCCATGGGAGGCGGAGCTCGCGTCAGGAGGTGAAGAAGACGGCAGAGGCGCGGGGCTGGCCGATGGGGAGGTCGGGTCGCCGGCACTAGGGGTGGTGCTGCGGGGCAACAGGGATGGACGGCGCCGTTGGAGAAGCGGGCGCAGAGGAGGGCCTACGGGGCTCCGGCATGCTCCGCTTCTCCGATGATGCGGAGTGCTGGAGCGCTGCGGCGGTGGAGCTTCGGCGCGTGGAGGATTGGCGACGGGGAGGGAACGGCTTCGGCGGCTGGCTGCGGCCAACAGCAACGCTAGCCGGCGGGGAAGGTGGCCGAAGCCGGAGCTGGGCCAGACGGAGGCGCGGCAGAGGAGCGGGCGCGGGGACTCGCGGTGACGGTCGGTGGCGAGGTGAAGGAGAGGTGGTACTCGGGCAGGGAAGGACTCGGGCGCAAGTGGGCGCGCTCGCGTGCGAAGGCGGCGCACGGATGGAGGAGAGGGTCATGGGGGATGAGGGTGATGCGTGAGTCTCTGGCGACGCAGGAGGAGAACAAAGGGGAGAGAGCGAGAGATGGGGATCGGGTGCGGGTAGGCTAGGTTACCAACTCTTAGGTGGGCATTGTGACAAATGGGCTTGAACGGCCTGCTGGGCTGCTGGGAGGTCTAGTTCGGCTGGCTCTCCTTCTTCCTTTTTTTCAATCACAGAAAATGTGAAGAAAAAGGAGTGAAGAAAAAGGTTAGAGAAAGAAGTTGGGCACGCGGAAAATTTTCCGGAACTCACAAAATGTGTTTGTTCCAAGAAATTAGGAATGGCCATGATTGCAAGGTTTAAATTCAAATTCATTTGAATTCAATCCAAATGGTTTGAACAAGGAGTAGGATTTCTAAGTGTCCAAAAATGTTGAGAATTTAGGGAGAGCCTCGATAAATGAGAAGAGAATTGTTGGCAAGGTTTTGAAGTCAAACTTGAAGTAGAAAAGACATGGGGAATATTTGCAAGTGTGTTTTTGGTGATTCCAAACTAATGGAATATTATATTATAGCACCCTAGAATATTGAGAGGATATGTTATAAAGATAAATCAACATGTGAATTCTCTCGATTTTAATGGATCGAAGATCCACATAATTTATTTAGTTGAGTTTTAAAAAAATTAAATGACATGATGGCATGATGACATGATGAAATGCAAAACAAATGCTATGAAGAATGCAACAAACAAACAAGTCACATGGTGAAACTCGGAATAGCTGGAAGTCTTCTGGAGCGTCGGTCTTGGGGCGTCACAACTCTCCCACACAAACAGAGGATCTCGACCCAAGATCCTAGGGATGGCACCGGATAGAAGAGGAAAAGGAAGAGGTAAAACAAAGTTGCTTCTTCGACATACAAGTGAAACCACGAACCTTAAGAGGTTGAATAACTTGAAAGAAAGAATACAACGGAGATGAACGAGATTGCAAACACTCGGTTAGCAAAGAGGAACAAGGAATACACCGAGAATGAAGAGCTTAGGTGACAAGATAGACATTGAAACCACTTCGGTTAAAACAAGATAGAGAGGGAATAAGAATGAAACAATTCGGACAGCACTCCGACTGAAAATGGAAGGAATTAGAATCGTGAACTTGGGAATGTTGGATGGTACTTGACGAAATCAACAACACACTGCCTCCAAAACAATGAAAAGAATGGCACAAGGGATAAGAAAGTTATAGAAAACACTCCGGTTGAAAAGAGAGGCAAAACATGAAAAGATGAGAGAACTTGAATGGATGACACAACACTCTGGTTGAATGGATAAGCAAAGGAAAGAACATGATCTTGATAAAACGAGATGATGCTTTGGAGAGAGCAAGATCACAATGCCTCCGGAATGAAAGAATAGATGCTAGATCGTTGGAAAGAAAAGAACGGAGAAGACAATGACAACTTATCCCACAAATGAATTTGTTAAGCATCCTTACAAAGATGGATTGAATGGGGTTGATGGAAAATCAACAACGAAAAGAATAAGCTTGTTGTGGCCTTATGGAAAACATCTCAAAATTGAGGTGAAATTCTGCCACTACAAAATGATTGATTTGAGATGAGTGAAGAGATGAAAACTTCTTTCACCGAGAGGATAAATGGAGAACTTGGGTCATTTATAAGCACCATACTTAGCAACTATCCTTAGGAAAAAGCTTTTAGGAGAAATACAACCCAAGATGACTCCAACGAATAAATTGAAGGGTTGAAAATATCTCCTGGACGAAGAAAATGATGGGTTTACATATTTCATTCTTGATAACTTGTGAATCATGAAACATGAAGGAAATTGTCAAGAAAGACATAACACCACCTCAAAAGATAAGGGAGCAAGAATTGCACTTCGAAGTGCAAAGAGAAGAATACTTGAGCTCCTCCAACAAGAATCTTGAAGAACACTTCGAGGATGAATTAAATCATGATGAACCTCCATGTAGAACTCCGGTAACAAAAGGATGAGAAGTGAAGGATGAAATGAATAAGATTGAAGCCTTGCGATGATTTAGATGGATCTTCGTGATGAGATAATGAGAAAACTTGGAACTCCGGAAAGAAAGATGAAACACTTCGAACCTAGAGTTTATTCATCAAGAACAAACTCCGAACAAAGGAATTAATCACTTGGAAGAAACAAGAATAAGAATTATGTTATGTGTATCCTTCACCAATATAAGTTGATGACCACCAATGGATTCGGCATACTACTTATTCTTCTTGAAAGGATTGAGACAGATATAGCGCAAACTTGGTTAAATCTTGAACGAACCACCGGTAGGATTTGGGGAAGAAGGAGTGAAATGATATGATAATAATGGAAGAGGGAACTTGAGAGGACCACTATGAGAATTGAAAACGAACGAAGAAAATAGAACGAATCGCCGAGAAAAATTAGAAAACAAACGAAGATACTTGAGGCAATTCAGATACAAGAGAACAAAGAGATCATGAGTTGACTAGAGTATACTTGAACAATGCGTCGGAAGAATTGGGAGATGAATGAATAAAAAATAACAAATAAATATTCTGAGATGATGGCCTCCGTGGAATCAAAATGAAAATAGCTCTGAAATGCTTTAGATGGTTATGAAAAAAAATCTCACAATCGAAAACAAATAAGAGGATGGTATGAAGCTAGAACCATGAATCTTCAAGAGAACGGACCAAGATTTAAGAGAAACTCTTCTTTGGTCCTCAACATCTGAGAATGACGATGAGATACACCACCACGGATTATTGAGGCACTCCGGAATGAAGAATTAAAAGGTTGAACCAATGATGAAAAGAATTTGAAAGTGATCTTAGAGAAGGCATATGACTGATGAAAATTCATTCTTACGTCAAACTTGAATTTTTTTAAGAATAACTCCGAAAAAATTAGAAGAGTCAGGTAAGATCCTGGGAAAAGACCTATGGGTTAGGGCCCACTCAAAAGAAACACCTTTGAAATGATTGCTTGAAAAATATTGCACCTGTTGAATTAAATAGCGTGAATGAGATAACAACCTCAAAATAGCTTGAACGAATTAAGAATGGAAACACGAATCTTCTGAGATATGTTCAACACTCCGGAGCAAACGAATAGCGAGAGGTGAATGATTAATTGGTGCACCGGGATGAGAAAGAATTGTGAAATGTGAAGAGGGATAAGATCAACACTAAAATCTTGAATTAAACCCACCATGAAGAAAATGAGAATGGAACAACGATGAAATTGAAGCTTCCTTAGCGTCTTCACAAGAAATCATCGGATGAAACATTAAAGAAAAAATCATGAAGAGACTTCACATGAATATAATGGATAGTTGGCTTGAGATTTCTGACTCCTTGAAGAAAAAGGGTGGGAGGTGGGGAAAAATAAAGACAACTTGGGATGAATGAGGCAGACACCGTTGAGAAAAACCAAGAATTGGTCTTGCACATATTGAAAGGATCGGGTTAACTTGAAGAGAAGCATGCCGGTTAAGAAGAATTTAGCATGAAAATCTTCATGATCAAGAACTAACACACCCATAGAAATATGAGAACACCAATTAGTAAATGTATGGAATCAACACTTGACATCGGAGCAACTCGAATACCACAATCAAAACAAAAACAAAGGATAGATATGTTGCAACATAATCTTCACAATATTATTTGAACAGAGAATTGAACGAATGAATTCCATAAGCTTAAATGACACATCAACTTGTTGAGAAGCCACGTGAATGAGATTGAAGAATAAACCAACATGGTAACAGCTAGAACAAATACATGATAGACCCCAACCTCATATCATGCATCTGTTGGAAGATTTCCTAAGAGCAACTTGAATTCCCACCTATTAATTCCCGAAGCTTTCTGGTTATGCAATCTGTTGTTGGGGATACACGGAAAACACCGCATATCACACAACTAACAAGTCCTACATCCAGCTGTATCCATCCATCAACACATAACCAGGCACCTTCGGAAACCGTGTACCACAGACCTTCGAAAAGCATTTGCTATACTAGTTGTGGCAATACTCCCGAACTATCCCCCCAGTACTGGGTGACATCGGGGTTATCTCACCACCAGACATGCATAGAAGCGTTTTTAATGTTGGCCACCTCTGGTATTCCAGAACTGCAACGATACAATTGTGACGATAACACCTCGGAGCTCAACTCCCCAGGACACTACCACAACCCCTAAATGACAGGAGGCACCAAGAACAATGTTCTTGTCACAAAGATATCGAAACGATCCCAACAATACCTGTGTAATCCTAAAAAAATAGTGGAAAACAAGGTAGGAAGTCAAAACTTCTACGTCAGGAGTCCTCACCAGAGCGACGAAGGGGATAAGGAGAAAAAGAATTCCTACTCTCCAATATATATAATCCTAAGACTATCTTTTTCAATTATAGACTCAACATCGGCAACGGTTCGATCAAGCAGGGGCTCCTAGGTCGGGGAAGGCTCTGATTACCAACTTGCAATGCCCAAGATGCGACTATATCTCCTACGTGTCGAGGCGTGACTTAGAGGCATAATCGCATTTTGGTATGATTGCAAGCAGGTTATCTTCACACATTCCCATGTAAAAAACAAAGGAAAAAATACATAGTTGGCTTACAATCGCCACTTCACACACTGCATAAATAAGTCGTACATTCATCCAAGTACAATCATGGTCCGACTACGGACAAATCCAAATGAAAAGAAGATAACCACCCATTATGCCCGATCGGCCCTAGTAAGAACCACTATTTATCATCGGGAAACGTCATGTACATACGCCCACGTTCCTCATCGAACTCCCACTTGAGTTCCTGGCCATCAACTGAATTGTACTCAGTTGTACCTGCACCAGTGTTTTAGTAAACTATGAGTCACGAGGACTCAGCAATCCCATTCCCAGGTATCAAAATTATCAAAGCCTTTGGTTAAGGAGAACGTGTATAAGTGAGCTGCTGCAAGCTCTAAGCGTAGATGAGGTGGCTAGCTTACGTATCATCAGAGCGAGAAGAGAAGTGAAAGCCATCGGTCGTGAACTAAATCATGATCACTAGATGATCCTGTCTACCTACGAGTCATCCATAACCCAACAGCGTTCTCTTACCGAAATCCCTTGAAAAGAGACCATCACGACTACCCACACGGTAGTGTATTATGTTTGAGGTACTGTGTCAAGTTGTCTACAACCGTATATTAACAAATTCCAATCCGCCACATAACCGTGGGCACGGCTTTCGAAAGATCATAACCCAGCAGCGCTGTCCCAACTTAGCCCATCACAAGCTCACGATTAGCGGAATAACAACTCCATGTTGGGAAGGCCCGAGTATTCTCAGAATCCCGTGCACAAGATATTTCGAAAATAGCAAAACTAATCCAGCAAAGCCTCCCGACGTGCCGACACCCTGATAGGAGCCGCGCGTATCTCGTCTCAGGCCACGATCGGATGAGCGACCCGTATGAGAGCCAGACGCCCAAGTTGCCAATGGGTGGCCCCGCAAAGTGCTCTAGTTTGGACCAACACTCAAAATGAGCACTGGCCCGGGGGGTTGATTAAATAATCCTCGGGTTTGCAACTCCTTCCGTAAGTTTTTTTAGTTATTAGGCAAGTGGTAGAACCAAGGTTGGGCCTTGCTGGAAAAGCTTTACATGAAGCGAATTATCGAGGGGGGCACATAAACCCCAGCCGTGTTAGGAACACAAAATCAAGGAACATAACACCTGTTTATCGGTTCCTAAGGTGGCATGAGCGAAACAAAACACCGAGCAAAAGGCCAAGCCTTCCACCCATTGCCAATTATATAGGTGCATTAATTTATATAGAGATATTGTGTTATTCCCAAAATATCCAATCCTCATGGAGCAAACTTCATCTTCACCTGCAACTAACAACGCTATAAGAGGGGGGCTTGAGCAAAGCGTAACTTAGCCAAACAACGGTTTACTAGGAAGGTAATTAGAGGTTACATGGCAAGGTAGGGGCTAACATGCAAAAGGATAGGTATCGCGACAAAGCAATAGAGCGAGGCATCTAGCATAGCAACAATAGAGGTTATATCAAGGAATGGCCATCTTGCCTGGTATCCCTCAAGGAAGAAGAACAAGTCCATGAAGAAGACAAATGGACATAGTCGAACGAATCCTCACAACTCTGGAATGAAACCGAAGCTAACGAGAGAAGCGCAAACTGGAAAGAAGCAAACAAAGTGGTAAACACACAAGCATAAACACGGCATATGATGCACAAACAAGTATGATGCATGTCCGGTTTAAATAAGCATGGCAAAGTGCACAAACAAGACTACAAATTAAGTGGAGCTCAATATGCAACGAGTTGCATATTGACGAAACACCACATTCCCATATTTAGTTTGATCCCGATTATGTACACCACAAGGTAAAAAGTTGGTTAACATGGCAAGAGGTGAAGCATGAGCAAACTACACTATCTAGGAATTGTAAATGAGGCCGAAAATAACAAAGAACAATCCCGGAAAATCCCCATGTGCATATTTAGCCGTTATTAAAGCAAACAACAATTTTAACCATTTAAATGTTGTTAACATGATGCGGATGACACATTCAAGTTTTATGCAATTTTTGTTAACAGTTGACATGAACATGTTACAAGATCTGAAGCAATTGTCGCCATGATGGAAAGAAAGGGGTGCCACAGCAATAACAACGAAAATGATGCCACGACAACATTCCGTTTCCGACAACTCGTTGAGATGCTGATGCAAAAGATGGATGGCGTGAGCGAGTCATGCAAGGACGGTGGGGTGATCCCGGTTACCGGGTTCCCACGGGTCGACGGCAAGGCATACGATGGTCAACATGCAACGACAACGGACACGATTCAAACATGAGCATCTCATATGACATGCATTCGTCCACGGGGATCATCTCGGTGGTATACCTTCGAAGCATGCATTTTGGAGGGCGTCGAGATCGAAGTGGAAGTGGTCATTCACGGACGTCCTGGAAGTAGTGGTACACATTTCGATAGTGGAAGTAGTGGTACACGACGATGGTAGTGGTATATCTTGTACTGGAACTTGGGTGTAGTGGTTCACATATTCGTAGAGGGACTTGACAAATCCGAACCCTTTGAGGTCGTCGACGTCGTGGTACTTGGGGTTGTCGGAATTGCCGGTCTCAATTCTTGTGATGGTAGTGGAACTTGATGGATCCGCGCTCTCCGAGCGTCGTAGTACTTGGCGAATCCCGAAATGATCATCGAGGATCGACGGTAGTGGTACTTGGCGCAACACCTTGTAGTCATGCGGGCGTATGTGGTCATGCCAGTCTTGACGAAGCAAAGGAGTACTTGACGCAATCTGTCAGGGATGTAACTATTAGGTATAAACCGCCCAGGAGGGGCCGATTTATGCCCATAAGGAATTACTTCTACTAAAGCCCAGCAAGACAGAGTATGGCGCGTTACTACAGAGGGTTAAAGATCTAGGGCCCAAACTGTGTTAGGGCCCGTAAATGTAAACCGCCATATGGCGTGTGACTTGTATTGTAAGATAGGAAAGATAGAGACCGAGCCAGGCACGTTTATGAGCCGGCCTCGGGATTCTGTAAACCGGACCGGGCGTTATCCTATGTAGATAAAGGGACGACCCAGCGACGGTTCAGGGACAGAGAACGACGACTTGAGACACAAGCAAAGCGGATTCGCTCCCTGGTCATCGAAGCCCTAGCAATACCAAACCAAACTAGAAGTAGGCTTTTACCTTCATCGAAGGGGCCGAACTAGTATAAAAATCCCTTGTGTCCTTGTCCGCTTTAACCCCTTTAAGCTAACCCGTAGCGATGGCTCCACGACTAAGTCCTTTTGCTAGGACATCTGCCGTGACAAAACCACGACAGTTGGCGCCCACTGTGGGGCTATCGCACGATGGTTTCGAGTTCTTGAAGGGTAGTTTTGAAGGGCTCAAGGGCTATGTAGTGGGCCGGATGACTAAGATTCATCGTGGCAAGATCTACATCGACCATGCAGGCTGGGGTCTCGAGGCCGATTCAATCGAGTATGGGTACCAAGTCCCCTTTGGTGGCATCCACGTTTTCATTGGCATGATCGGTGAACCGGGCCCTGAGCCGGACATCTGCTCCAACATCGTCGAGTCGGCTCAGCGTGCGAGACCTGCCCGGATTCAGCCCGCCATGAAGCGTGTCTTCGTGGGAGCGGTTCACGGAGCGCAAGCTGAGGATGGATCAGAATCTGGTGGCGAGACCATCGTTTATTCCGGCGACGAGTCATCCACTAGAGAAACCGAGTCTTTATATCTGTTCCAGGGTGGCCGGTCTGGGGGCTGTTCTGATGGTGATAGTATTCCGGACACCCTTGATCCGCCAAGCCGGGTCGCAGTCTTCATGGCCGGATCACAATCTGTGCAACAATCTTCAACTACGGCAGCGTTAACATCCGACCTGGCGCCGGCGGCAGTATCTGGGGCAGGAGGCCCTGTTCAGACGCCGGCTCAAGTTATGTCCGCTTTAGTTGACACCTTGACAGCGCTGCTGACTGCGGAGGTCAGCCAGGCCGAGAAGGTACAGCACAACGCGGAAGTTGCTAAGGTGAGGGGCCAAATAGATCAAGCTAAGTTGGACCTGGCTGCTGAGAATACTAGGATGATCGCGAGGCAGGCTGGGCTAGATGCTCAGGCTTATCGGCTCCTGTTGGATCAGACTGCATCAAATGACGTAATGAGGAGAAGGCGCCAGTCTCGCTTGCTGCCGGTTTACGAAGCAAGGAACCTCTTCAGTACGCCAGGAGCGGGAACCAGCAATCAGTCGGCGGTAAACCAGGGAGAAGTGCCTGGCACGGGGGCTTCGGTCCAGCCACAAGCTGCGGATCCAGCCCGTCAGGTCGTTCCATCACAGCATGCACTAACACCTCGTGGGCACTACTCCAACCCCTTGGATAAAATAGTTGCAGCTGCTTCACGATTGGCGGCCCTTCCCATTGAAGGGGGATCCCCCATAGTAGTGGAGGCACGGCGAGCTAGGGAGTTTCTGGAGACGGCTTTGACTCGGCAGCATGCTTATTCTCACAACCGCGAGAGGATTCATTCCACCCCCCGCCCAACTGGAGCTACAGCAGGCATATGGAGGAACCAGCTGTGTCAAGTAGTGCGTGGAATCGTAACCCGTCGCGGAGGGATAACCCGGCGGGTGGAGGTTCAAAAGCTCAAGAGGTGGTGGATCAAGGCAGACAGCGCCGAGAGTCCGAATTAGCAGCACAATATGAAGCACGTCAACCTACACCGATTCAACCATCTACCACAGTCGACCCGGGGGTTACTTCCAGCTCCTTGGGAGTGCCATGTCTCACCCCCGCTATACACAATGTGCGGCTGCCTAAAGACTTCAAAGGACAACGCAAGGTGCCCAATTATATTGCAGATTTATCCCCCGAGGCGTGGGTCGAAAGCTACGAGATGGCAATGGAGATGCTGGACGTGGACGACGCGGCGTGTGCTAAATACTTCACCATGATGCTGGAGGGCACGGCTCGTACTTGGTTAAAAAGTTTACCGCCGAATTCCATCGGATCATGGGCCGAGTTACGCTGTCGGTTTATCAATAATTTCAAAGACACATGTAAGTAGCCCATGTCCATTGTGGACTTGGCCGCCTGTGTTCAAGGGGAGAATGAGTCGACAAGTCATTGGGTGCGCCGAGTGTCAGAGATCCTGCATTCCTCGGATCGCAGCAATCCGGATACATCAGTTTTAACATTGGAAGGCAATTGCCGGTTTGAGCCTCTGAAGCAGAAGTTGGGACGGCTCAAACGTAATTGCAATGACATGGGGACGCTTATGGGCGCCTTGGTGAAATATGCCGATTCAGATAGTACCAAGTATCCAGAGTCTGACGACGAGAAGTCAGGGAAAGGAAAGAAAAACGGTAAAGCGCCGCAGTCTAATCCGATGAATCAGGGATACAGCAGTAAGCGTAAGGCAGATAGCAATTCAGATTTTGTGGCTAACACTAGTGCACAGGATGATGGCCAGCGTCGCAAAAGGTAGACCGCCCCCACGGGGCGGGGGATCAAACATTAATCTAGAGCGCCAGATGATTTGCCTTGCCCTAGGCACGGTACGAAGGAAAAGCCGGCCACCCACCTCTAGAAGGACTGCTTTATTATGAGGGAGTTCAAAAATCAGTTCCAATACGATCATGGATCGTCCGGCGGTTCAGGCCCTGTCTTCCACGGGCCGGGTTATCAAGGTGGTGGTTCCGGTCGAGGATTCCAAGGCAATCAGGGCGGTCACAGTAATCAGAACGGGCATAACTAGTAGAACAGCCAGGGTGGCTATAATCATCAGGGCAATCATCGGCAACAACAATCAGGCTATCAGAGCAACCCGAAACAACTGAGTAGCGGGCAATACCACGTCTTCACCACCAGGTTGTGGAAGCGGGATCAGAAGGTCCATAAGAGGGCAGTACACTCGGTTGAACTGGCAGTACCTCGTTACATACGTTGGTCGGAACAACCTATAGTGTGGAGTCGTGAGGATCATCTGCCCGGGTTGATAATCCGGGTCAACTGGCTCTAGTGGTGGCACCACAGGTTGGGGGTTACATGTTCACTAAGGTGCTCATGGACGAAGGAAGCAGCATCAATATTCTGTATTATGAGACCTTTCGTCGCATGGGTTTGATAGACAAGAAGCTCAGACAGTTCAACACTGTTTTCCACGGCGTGGTACCTGGTAAATCGGCGTATTCAATTGATAAGATAGACCTGGAGGTTACTTTTGGAGATGAGCATGACTCAAGATCGGAAACTTTGACCTTTGAAGTGGTAAAAATCAAGAGCCCGTAGCATGCCTTGTTCGGGCGGCCGGTTTATGCTAAGTTCATGGCGAGGCCCTGTTACGTTTATCTGCGGCTCAAAATGCCAGGTCATAAAGGAACTATTATGGTCCATGGGAGTCGTAAGATTGCTGTGGAGTCCGAGGAAGGTGATGCAGCTTATGCTGAGGCGGTTTGTGCAACCGAGGAATTGAAATTTTACAAGGATAATGTTGATCCGGCAGACATGTCTCTGTTGAAGAAGCCGACTACAGAGCATGATCCGTCCTTGAAATTCAAATCAGCTAATGAGACCAAGCAGGTTGACTTTGTTCGTGGTGATTCATCTAAGCAGTTTACTATCAGCGCTAACCTGGATCCAAAATAGGAAAGTGCGCTCATCGAGTTCATCCGTGAGAATCGGGACATCTTTGCATGGAAACCTTCTGACATGCCAGGTGTACCGAGGGAACTCGCTGAGCACACTCTTAATGTTGATCCCAAGTTTAAACCGGTTAAACAGTTTCTCCGCCGTTTCAATGAAGAGAGGCGCAAGGCTATTGGTGAAGAGGTAGCCAGGCTCTTGGCGGCAGGGTTTATAGTTGAGGTGTTTCATCCTGAGTGGTTGGCTAATCCGGTGTTGGTGCTAAAAAATAATGGCACTTGGCGAATGTGTGTTGATTACACAGATCTGAATAAGGCTTGCCCAGCTGATCCTTTTGCCCTCCCCCGTATTGACCAAATCATTGATGCTACGGCGGGTTGTGAGCGTTTAAGCTTTTTGGATGCATATTATGGTTATCATCAGATCAAGATGGCAGTTAAGGACCAGGAGAAAACAACTTTTATAACTCTATTTGGAGCCTTCTGCTATGTGTCCATACCCTTTGGGCTCAAGAGTGCTCAGGTGACATATCAGCGTTGTGTGCAGAATTGTCTTCATAAGCAGATTGGGCGAAAAGTTCATGCATACGTGGATGATATTGTGGTAAAATCCAGGAAGGAAGAGACGTTGATAGCTGACTTGAAGGAAACTTTTGATAATCTTCGGATTTACAAGATGATGCTTAATCTGGCCAAGTGCGTTTTTGGTGTACCGGTAGGCAAGCTCCTGGGGTTCTTGGTATCAAACAGGGGAATCGAAGCTAATCCGGAGAAGATCAAGGCTATTACGTCCTTGGCTAAACCGGCATGTATCAACGATGTTCAACGTCTGGCAGGCCGCATTGCAGCATTGAGCCGGTTTATCAGTCGCTTGGGAGAGAAGGCCATCCCGCTTTACCAGATGATGAAGAAGACAGACTGCTTTGTCTGGAGTGATGCTGCTGATGCTGTGTTCGAAGACTTAAAGAAGCAGTTGGTAGAGCCGCCTATCCTTGATGCACTAGTTGATAATGAGTCACTGTTGTTATACGTGGCTGCTAATGCCCAGGCCATAAGTGTTGCCATTGTAGTGGAGCGCAAGGAGGCGGGGAAGGAATATACGATTCAAAGGGCGGTTTATTATATCAACGAGGTGCTTATTGAGTCGAAGCAGAGATACCCGCATTGGCAGAAATTGGTATACGGAGTCTTCATGGCAAACCGGAAGCTTAAGCAGTATTTTCAAGGCCATCCAATCACTGTGGTCAGTTCTGCCCCTCTAGGAGATATAACCCAGAACAGAGAAGCAACTAGCCGGGTTGCCAAGTGGGCCATTGAACTTGGTCCTCACAGGCTAAAATATGTGCCTCGCACTGTGATCAAGTCTCAAGCACTGGTGGACTTCATCAACGATTGGACGAAGTTGCAAGCACCGGAGGAAAAACTGGATCACACGTACTGGACTATTCACTTTGATGGATCCAGGCAATTGGAGGGCTCGGGGGCTGGAGTCATGTTAACTTCCCCACGAGGTGATAAGTTTTGTTATGTCCTCCATTTAATGTTCCCTTGTACTAATAATGCAGCTGAGTATTGAGCTCTCCTCCATGGTTTGTGAATGGCTAAGGAGATGAATTTAAGCCGGGTTAAATGTTTCGGTGACTCGGACCTGGTGGCCCAACAAGTATCTGGTACTTGGGACTCCAAGGACCCGCTTATGGAAGCATATCGTCGAGAGGTGGACGCTGTCGCTGGACACTTCAAGGGTTATCAGGTGGACCATGTGGACCGGCGAAAGAATGAAGCGGCGGACGCATTAAGCCGTTTGGGTTCTCAGCGTAAGCCGGTCCCACCTAATGTCTTTCTGAATGTACTACATAATCCGTCAGTGAAATTACCTTCAGAAGAGGACTTGGCTGTTCCTGATCCGGAGGCTCAATTGATGGCAGCGCTTCATGCTATTCTAGATTGGACAGTCCCGTATCTGGCGTATATGAACCAATGTGAGTTACCAGAGGATGAAGTCTTGGCCAGGCAAATAAGCCGGCGGTCCAAATCGATGACTATTGTCAACGGAGAGCTGTATCATTGCAGCGTATCCGGGGCGTTTCAACGATGTGTGTCACCGGAGGAGGGCTGCGAGATTCTTCGAGAGATACATGAAGGAGATTGTGGTCACCATGCTGGTTCAAAATCTTTGGTAGCTAAAGCTTTTCGTCATGGGTTCTATTGGCTGACGGCTCATGCTGTGCAGAGGACCTGATCAAAAAGTGTGACGCTTGCCAGAAGTTTTCACGGCATGCTCATATACCGGCTCAAGAATTGAGGATGATTCCAATTACTTGGCCATTCGCAACTTGGGGGCTAGACATGGTTGGGCCATTTAAGACATCTCCAGATAAGAAGACCCACCTTCTGGTGGCGGTGGATAAGTTTACCAAGTGGGTCGAGGCGGAGCCAGTCAGCAAGTGTGATGCAGTGACGGCGATTCAATTCATCAAGAAGGTGATTTTTTGGTTTGGCTTTCCACGCAGTATTATAACTGATAATGGTACCAATTTGTCCAAGGGGGCTATGGAAGAATTTTGTCAAGGAGAGCACATCCGGCTTGACGTATCTTCAGTGGCTCACCCCAGTCCAATGTCAAGCTGAGAGAGCCAATCAAGAGATCTTGAGAGGTATCAAGCCCCGGCTCATGGTTCCTTTGCAGAGAACGTCGGGTTGTTGGGTGGGGGAATTACCCTCTGTGTTATGGAGCAACAACACCACACCCAACAGGTCCACGGGTTACACGCCTTTTTTCATGGTATATGGAGCAGAAGCGGTTCTCCCTAGTGACATCCATCATGATTCGCCTCGGGTGGCGGCTTACGTTGAAGCTGATAACGAGAAGGCGCGGCAAGACGCATTGGACTGGCTGGATGAGGAGCGTGACATTGCGGTGGCTCGATCGGCGATTTATCAGCATGATCTCCGTCGATACCATAGTCGCCGAGTTAAAACCAGAACGTTTCAAGAAGGCGATCTAGTGCTCCGGCTCATCCAAGACCAGACAGATATGCACAAGCTATCCCCGCCTTGGGAAGGACCCTTTAAGGTCAGCAAGAATCTACACAATGGGTCATACTACCTCATCGACGTTCGAGAACACAAGGACTCACGCACCACGGAGGAGGAGACCGGACAGCCATGGAACATCGCTCATCTTCGGCCTTACTACACTTGAGCCATAGGCTCCGCTTTATGTACATATATTCACAATGTATATATTATGATCAATATAATAAACCGGCATCCCCATTAAAGCGGGGTATCTGTTGCTTTTTTCATAAGAGTTTGTCACATGGGGGCTTCTGTGTGTACGACGGAGTTCCTATGGCCCTCTTAGACCGGCTATCAAGCCAATATCATCATAAGAGCACAGCTCTGGTTACTTTGGTAATCCGGCTATCAAGCCAACATGATGGTTAGGGGCAAAAGAGAGTTTCATGCATAGCACAACTCAAACATAGGCACCCGATGAGCACAGCTCACAATATTACTTGGGGGCTCCTGTCGCACAGCGACAAAGAGCTTTTAAGGCCCTTGTAATAGGCTATCAAGCCACGGCTTGGAAGCCTGGTGTATACACCTAAAACCCCGGGTTAACCTGCCTGCATCAAGTAAGTCACTCCGCCCAGGTAAACCTGGTATGGCCCGTCGAACGATTGACAAGTCAATCTTACAATAGACCCTGAACTTGTTAACGTTAAAACGACGATTGGTTAAAGATTGAGGTCCATCTTAATATGCTTTGTGAAATGATTTAACTCAGCGGCCTGGCAGCCCATGAAAAGCCTCGAATTTGGAGCCTGGCAGCTCGTAAAAAGCCTCGACTACAAGTTTTTATTTGCTTTGCTTGCCAAATTTTTACTTCTCAAAGAGATTGTTGATATTCATCTGATATCTATTGATCCGGCCGAGTGGTTGACTACAAGTCGCCACCGTTAATAAACCGGCATTCACAGAACCTGGTCTGGTTTGATTACAAATCACCAGTATTATTTACAGCTAAAGCCGGTGTTTATCACAACCCGGTATGGTTTCATCATGAACCGGCAAAATATTACAGGAGTCATCAACACTCACAATTTGGGATCATCACCCTTACTGCAAAAGTTGGTTAAACCAACGACACGATTTTCTATCACAGGTATGAAATGTGTTTCATATTTTAATACAGCTCAGGTTATACACCTTGATCATGTATTTGGGCATTATGACCCGTCCCGCGATAAACCGCCAGGACCCTTTAAATTTTGTCTTATGCAGAAACAGGTTGAATAAAACTGTTAAGTGTCATAAGCAGAAATACTATGAAACTGCCGGATTGAGCAATGTTATGCAGAGGAAATATGCATGAAGACATAACCAAATGTTTCAGCTATCCTATTACAAGGCGTTTTTTAGCCCAAAAGAATATATGTTCCTTGCCAAGTATTGCGATATACTAAATGTTAAGCCGGCACCGGTTCATGGCCCCTCGTCAGCCTGGCCAAACGGTTGTGGGTCATCTTGCGCCGTCTCTTCTTCGTTCTCATCCAACAGCTGGAAGTCAGTGGTTGCCCAATTGATCTTTGTCAGAGCCTAGAAAACAGCTTCATCGCTTATGAGTTCAGACGGTTCAACATCAGGGGCATAGGTATGCTTACGAACGGGCGGGATGAGATCCTCCACTTCATAGATCGGAGTATTGACCCGATGATTGTCAGCATCGTAACCCGCCTGATAGCGTGACATATCAGCTTCATTGACTAATTTGCTGGCCAAGGGCCGCATTTCTCTTGTCAAAGCCCGCAAATCTTCATTTGTGAATTATGATCCATCCTCTTTCATGCTTGGATAGCCGTTTATTACATCGGCCGGATCAAGCTCAGGTACCCAAGCCTTTTCCCGTGTTAATGCAGTTAAAGCGCCCGCCCTGGCAGCTGATTTCTTGAGTTCTCCAAACTGGGCAGGTAGCACTGATAACTTTTCCAATGTCTCCTTGATCAACTTGGGGGCCGCTTTGTTATGAGAAGCAGCACAAATAATCCTTTGAGCGCCGGTATAAAGCCGCTATATAAGAGTATAAGCAGCCTTCAGCTTCTTCTGCATATCAGCACCAAGATGAGCAGTACGTTTTCCTGCGTCAATGGAACTAGAGTTAAACCGGAAGATTGTAGAGACATCATATTCAGAATTATGATAAGCGTACTTACCAAAGACAGCAGCAGTCATGCCATTTATCTGCCGCTTTAAACCAGATAGCTCTACTGACACTGGATTGAGGGCGGCCTCTGCGTCAACTGCCCTTTTCTCCAAAGCGGCCTTTTCTGCCTCCCAGTTCGCTCGTTCCTTTTGAAAGTCTTTTTTCAATTTCTCCATGCTTGCTAACGCGACGGTCAGCTCATCCTTGATCTTGGAAGCGGTGATTTGCTGGAATTTCAGGTTGTCTTGGAGTTCAGCCACTTGAGATTCTTTCTGGTTTAGATCAGCCTGCAAAGAGATGCACACATCATACATTGGTAAAGCATATTGGAAGTCCCAATCACATAACAAGTTATACACTTGGCACTTGGGGGCTAATGCGTATTTGTAGTTATCAGGCATCTTTATTAAAGTCCCAAGCACATAACAAGTTATACACTTGGCACTTGGGGGCTAATGCGTTATTGTTCAAAGAGGGTAACAAAATAAAAGTCTAGGTTCATCCTGAAGAGATAAACCGGCCCTTGGGGACTACACATGTGGAAAAATTACATAATGGGCATTCTGAAGTCCCGGTTCATACTGAAGTGATAAACCGGCCCTTGGGGGCTACGGTGGAGTTGAGACAAGCTATTGGGCTTAGGCAGGAATGAGATTGAAGGAAATTAAGCAGAAGTTTACCTCATATCGTTCCTTCATAAGATTCACTAAACCTGCTTCATAATCATGGCTCGTATGCAGCCGGTTCAGATATCCGGAATGAAGGTCCTAGGCGCTGAGTTGAGCATAGCTTGACAAATTGGCATTCAATTTGCCTTTGTCTTTCCCAGAGACTTCTTATTTAGCAGTATGCTTGGTTAAAGCAACGGGTTCACCAGGAGCAGTATAACTAAAACCAGTAATTTGGACATCTTCTGTTGAAGCGGCAACGGCTTTGGCAGGGCTGTCCGGAGTATTACTGGCCCGGACTGGGCTAGTTGGATTATCGCCAAGGTCCATTGGCGCAGCTTCTTGTTCAATAAAGATTTCATGATCCGTTGGAGGAGGATCATCATGCAAGACATCAGCATTTTCTTCGGCTGGCTCGGGATTCTTTTCCGGTTCAGGGGTTGTATTATCACCTACCGGTTTATTCAATTTAGCCTTCTTGCTAGGCTTTGGGTTACTGTGAAATTTAAAGATAAAGATAGTCAGTGCAGTAAAAGAAAAGGATTAACAGGAAAATAAAAACTTACCCAGGAACAATTTTGAGAGGAGGAAGCTGTGTAGTTGTTGACTCATCGGATGACGAACGAGGAGTGTCCTGATAATTTGAATCAGACGGATTAAGAGGCTGGCGAATATGACCCGATTTAGGATAAAGAACATCTGGAGTTTACAAGACCTCTGATCGACGTCTCCGGGCTGGTGTTTGTGGTACACCGGTGGATTCGATAACTTGACCACTGTGCCGCGTTGTGCGGCGAGCTTCATGTTGCAGTTTCTTCAAAATAAAGTTTGGGTCCAAGTAAGCGAAAGGGTGAGAAAATTATACTTTCCGGCTTGCTCGACGAATTTTTGGTGTTGGTAGAGGATCTGAACCGGAGGAAAGGGTAATTACCTCGACATCATCAGCCTCGCTGCCTTTAGTGTTTTCCTGAGTACAATCATTGTCAATAAGATGCAAGAAAGGGAGCCAAGGGAGTCAAGTGATACCTCTGAGGCCGGTTCATCATCATCAAGATTGGATTCAGATGCTTGAGTAGTTTTCTTCTTAACAGGTTTCTTAACAACCTTGGTTTTGAGGCGAGCTGCCTTTACCGGTTTATCCTGGGGTTTCGTCTTCCAGAACAGATCATTACCCTGATAAAGATTGTGAGGTCATTCAGAAAAGATACTAAAAACAGATTGAAATAAAACAAACAATATAAGAAGATTTACCGATTGAGGTTTATTGGACTCGGAGAAAGGGGCCAGGCCAGTTTTGCTGCAGGCGTCCACTGGTTCATTCAATATCTTCTTGACAGACTCATTGACTTCACTCTGTGACAGTACAGCTTCAGTATGGCGTAGAGGATCTTTGGGATTTCTGGTATATTCACACATCAAACCGGAACACTGGCTTAGCGGTAGAATACTCCAAGAAATCCAACAGAGAACAAAGTCAATGCCTGTCAAGCCGTTTGCAGTGAAGGCCCGGAGCTTTGAAAACTGCGGTGCGTATTGGGCTCGCTCCTGGGCACTTAGCCGTTGGGGGAAAGGATGATTATCAGGAAGACAATGAGGACGGTAACCCGGCAGAGGATTTTCATCGGCTAGAGACATGTCTAAACAGTAAAACCAGGTCTGGTTCCAATCTTTAGGATGGCTGTGATGTTTGGCATGAGGAAAGCTGACATCCTTCCTTTTTTGAATGGACATTCCGCCAAGTTCAGTATTAGGCCCGTCTGTAAATTATGTGTGACGGTTTAAGTGGAAGAAATCCCTAAACAGTTCAACTGAAGGCTCTTCTTGCAAATAAGCTTCACAGAATACTTGGAAGTTGCAAATATTGGACACAAAGTTTGGTCCAATATATTGAGGGTGGAGTTGGAAGCTATTCAGCACGTCACGAAAGAATTTTGATCCGGGAGGGCTAAACCAACGGGATAAATGATCAACGAATACAATCACTTCTCCATCTTTGGGCCTCGGAGGGCATTCCGGACCTGGGACTCTTTAATGCCCAGTATGAGATTATACCTCCTACGTGTCGAGGCACGACTTAAAGGCATAAGCTCATACTAGAATGATCTCAAGTATGGTATCTTTGCATGACTCATGTAAAAGAGGGATGAAATTGTAAAGGAGTAGTTGGCTTACACTCGCCACGTCACACAATACATTACATAACAATCATCATCCAAATAACATCAGAGTCTGACTACGGACGAAGATCCAAATGAAAGATACCATAAATAACACAAGGTCCCGATCATAACATCCTAGTAAGAGCCCTACTGATCCTCTGGATAAGACACGTAGTATCGCCCACGTTCCTCGTCGAACTCCCAGTACAACTCTGAACCACCAGCTATGTAGTTCACCATGGTACCTGCATCTGGTGTTGTGTAGAATCTGTGAGCCACGGAGGACTCAGCAATCACGTTCCCGGGTAGCAAAACTAGCTAAGCCTTGGGTGTGGAACAAGGCTGAAGAACAAGGTTGCAGCTGCACTAGCACTAACTTACGTGTTTAGAGCGAGAAGAGAAGTGCCAACGATCGTCAAAGTGATCACGAAGTGATCCTATCTAAGCACGTCAAACATAACCCCACCGTGTTCACTTCCCGAACCCCTTCGGAAAGCGACCGTCACGGTTACTCACGCTGGTGGTGTATTATGATCATGGTGTCAAGTTTTCTACAACCGGATATTAACAAATTCCCATCTGCCACATAATCGCGGGCACGGCCTTCGAAAGATCAAACCCTGCAGGGGTGTCCCAACTTAGCCCGTCACAAGCTCACGATCTGCGGAGTCGCAACTCCAAGGTGGGAAGACCCGAGTATTCTCGAAATCCCGTGCTCAAGATATTCCAACTAAGGTTAAACTAATCCAGCAAGACCTCCCGGCGTGCCGACACCCGGATAGTAGCCGCGCGTATCTTGTCTCAGGCCACGACCGGATGGGTGATGCTACAGGTTTTTACCAGCCCTCGGGTTTCCCCAAGGTGGCCCCGCAGGCTCCCCAGTTTGGAACAACACTCATGTGGAGCACTGGCCCGGGTTGTTGATTAAGAAATAGGTTTATAACTCCCTATGCAAGTTTCAGTTGTTAGGCAAATGTAAAACCAATGTTGGGCCTTGCTGGAAAAGCTTTAGCGCTAAGCGGGTTATCGAGGGGGGCCCATAAACCCCAACCGTGTTAGGGACGCAAAATCAAGGAACATAACACCGGTTTAAACGGTTCCTATGGAGGCATGAGTGGAACAAATCACCAAGCAAAGGCTTAGCCTTCCGCCCATTGCCAAGTATATAGATGATTTAGTTTTTAACAGATTATATAGTGTGATATCCCAACAATAACTTCAACATGAAGCAAAGAATCTTCGAATCTTATCCTGCAACTAACAATGTTATAAGAGGGGCTGAGCAAAGCTTACATAGCCAATCAAAGGTTTGCTAGGTTGGGTGGTTAGAGATATTCATGGCTACAATAGGAGGCTGACAAACAAACATGGGCATCGAGGCAATAAGCTAAAGAGCGAGACATCTAGCAATAGGCAAAGATAGTAATGATATCTGGGTCAGGTCATCTTGCCTGTTAAATCCTCGGAGGGAACGTAATCTGGCTCCTCACACTCAACCTCGGTAGAAACCTCGTTCTCAATATCTTCACCAGGCTCTAACATGGCAAGGGTGCACTAAACATAACAGCAACATGCTAGCAAGTTTAAATGGGCTGGAATTAAATGCAACAATTTCCAGAAAATCCCATATTTATTTATTTGCATTTGGGACAGATTTGAAAAACTTCTGTGATGGAGTTGTCAAACATGCTAAACAACAGCACCAAAATATTCTACACATTTTTCTACCCCAAATGCATATAAAGTATGTTAAATTTGGAGTTGTAGAGAATTAGTTATGAATTTTGCAAGTTTTAGCATATTTAAAACAAATTTAAATTCAAACAGCATTTAAATAATTTTAAACATGGCAGCAAGTGACATTTTCATAATCTACACAAAATTCTAAGCACTTTTCATATTGGGCTCAAAATCATATGAAGCATAATTATGCAGATATTAATTAAAACAGAAAAACAGAAAAGAAAAAGAAAAACAAAAAAAGAAAATAAAACAAAACAAACGCCAGGTCGAAATTGACCCAGGCCCGGCTAGCCTCAGCCACTGACAAGGGGGGCCAGGAGGAGCTGAGCTGGCGAGTGGGTGCGCGCGGGGGCTAGAACTGCCGCTGTGAGGCTGGCAGGTGGGGCCCTGCTGTCAGCCTCACACAAAAACGAAAAAGGGGCGGAATAACCACAGCGCCCGCGAGGGATCGAACCCGCGTCTCTTTGACAAAACTGACGGAGACACACCACTACGCCACTGCATCGATCTCGACAGATAGGATGCAGCTTATCTGAAGAATGAGCCATAGAAGCAGAACAGGGGAAAACACGACCCTCGTCGGAGCATGCTCGTCGGAGCCGCTCCGGCGACCATTAGGCACGACGGAGGGGTGCGAGAGGGAGCAGGAGGAATCCCGCATCCAACTAAACAACTAGCAGCGCCCAAGGGGCACTTCATCACCGGCGGCGAGCTATTACAGCACGGCGGCGACGAGACGATGACGAGGCGATGGAAGGCACTAGGCGGCACGGCGACTGCACAGATAGGTTCTACACACCTAGGCGAAGCTAACGGGCACCACAGCGAGGGTTGGAGAGGTCAGAGCACTCGCTGGCGACGAGGTCCGATGGCGGCACGGTCGGGCGCTCATGGAACTATGGCCTAGAGCAAGCGTGGAAAGGGGAAAAGAGCTTGGGGAGAGAGAGGAGCTCACCACGAGCACGGCGGTGTGCTCGGCTGGCCCTGGCGTGGACGGAGTCAACGACGGCGTATCTCGAACACCTCCGGCCACCATAGGGGAAGAAGAGGAAGAAGCGCTTTACGGAGAGGCGCTCGGGTCCGCGTAGTTATCGTAGTGGAAGAAGAGGACATCGGGGAAGAAGCTGTACAATGTTTGCGAGGCCGAGGACGACGTGGAGCTCGCCGGCGACGAGAGGGAGCTCCCGGATGCGCTCGGGCGTCGATGGTGGCGGCGGATCTGGGGGATCCCAGCTCTCCAGACGGCGAGAGGGGAAAGGGAAGACCTAGGGGAAAGTGGTGGACACGATGTGGGTTTAAAAACGGGGCTCGGCGCACGGCCTCGACGTCCGTGAGCTGACGGCGCGACGGTGAGCGCGTCGCGTGCTCTGCTTTTCTGACGGAGGAAGACGGAGGCGAGGGAGATGAGTCGCTGACTGGTGGGGCCACGCACTCTGAGTGGCTACGGCCTGACTGTTGCGCCTGTAGCTGGGCCTGCGGTGTTGGGCTGCTGCGCTGCGGGTGGAGATGGCCCTCAGGGGAGAGGGAGAAAGGGAGAGGCCCGGGTTGTGCTGCTGGCTGCTGATGTTTCTTCTTTTCTTTTTATTTCTTCAGACAGAAAAGAAAAGAATGCACAGAAATAAAGAAGGAGAAGTAGGGGAAAAGAAAAATACCCATAAGCTCAATGAATTGTGCTCTATTTAAATAAAATGACTTGGACATTTTCAGAGGCAGAAAAATAAAAGGAGTTTGAATATAGGCCAAACTCTTGATATTTTAAAACCCAACCAAATCATATTCAAAAGAGATGATATTTTGTGGAGAGGTTGCTCACATGGTGCAAGATTTAAAGGAGAAGGAAGAACCACTATGGCACTTGTTAGGTGGCTTGCAAAATAGATCAAAGAAGAGGCCAGAAAAAAAGATGGAGAAGAATAAGAAGAAGAAGAAAGAAAAAGAGGAGGAGGGGTAGGGGTTTAGCTAAGATAGCTTGAACCCACACACAACATACATCACAAGGTCTCAACAATGCACAAAAGAAAATTAACTATGATGCCATGATGACATGATGATGAGCATTGCTAGGATGCGAAAATAATAAAAGGGGTATGCAATGCAAATAAAATAAAAGAGAAGGACCCCCAAGGATAATGACAAGGATCAAAGAGGAAGCTTTATTGCCATTATAGGAAAGTGTTACATTTGGGGCATTACAAACTCTCCTACACTAGAAAAAGAACTCGTCCCGAGATCTAGGACTGGAAGAAGGAAGGATACTCAGAACGGAGGTGATCTTCTCGTTCCCACGTAGCTTCTCAGTCGGTATGGTGTGACCACTTAACTTTCAAGAACTTGATTGACTTGTTGCGGGTTTTGCGCTCAGTTTTCTCAAGAATAGCAACAGGGTGCTCGCGATAAGATAAGACTTATTGAAGATCAATCTCCTCGAACGGAATGGTGCATTCAGGTGTCTTGAAGCACTTGCGGAGTTGAGACACATGAAACACATCATGAACATTTGCAAAGTTGGAGGGGAGATCAAGTTGATAGGCTAGATCGCCTATTTTGCCAAGAATCTTGAAAGGGCCCACATATCTAGGAGCAAGCTTTCCTTTGATACTGAATCTTTGGGTTCCTTTCATAGGAGAAACACGGAGGTAGACATGATCCCCAATGTCGAAGGCCAAATCACGATGCTTGCCGTCATAGTAACTCTTTTGACGCGATTGATCAGCTTTGAGATTTTCACGTATGACTTTGCACATTTCTTCGGCTTCTGAGATCAAGTCATTGTTAAGAAGTTGACGTTCACCAGTCTCGGACCAGTTGAGAGGGGTACGGCACTTTCTGCCATAGAGGATTTCAAAAGGAGCTTTGCCGGCACTTGCTTGGAAACTGTTGTTGTAAGAGAACTCGGCAAATGGAAGACAATCTTCCCACTTCATGCCAAAAGAGATGACAAAATATCTGAGCATGTCTTCGAGGATCTGGTTCATTCTTTTGACTTGACCACTAGTCTGAGTGTGAAACGCAGTGCTGAAACGAATCTTAGTGCCCATGGCTGTCTAAAAGGAGTCCCAGAACTTGGATGTGAACAAACTTCCACGGTCTGAGGAGATGACTTGAGGAATGCCATGCAACGACACAATTCTGGAAGTGTACAACTCTGCCAATTGAGCTGCATTGATGGATTCCTTGACGGGAAGGAAGTGAGCTACTTTGGTTAGCTTGTCAATGACTACAAAGATAGCATCATTCCCCTTCTTGGACTTAGGAAACCCAGTGATGAAATCCATTTCAATGTGGTCGAATTTCCACTCGGGTATAGGTAGAGGTTGGAGGAGACCGACTGGACGTTGATGCTCTGCCTTCACTCTTCTGCAGACATCACATTCATTCACGAATTGGGCAATCTCCCTTTTCATGCGAGTCCACCAGTAAGATTGCTTGAGGTCTTGGTACATCTTAGAACTTCCAGGATGAATCGACAAAAGGGAGTCATGTGCTTCATTCATTATGAGCTTCGTGAGATCACCCTTGGGAACCACAATTCTGTCCTCAAAGAACAAGGTGTCTTTCTCATCAACGCGATAGCACTTGTATTTGGGAGTACCCTTAGCAATACCATGTTTCACTTTCTGCACCATAGCATCACTGAGTTGGGCCTCACGGATCTGATCTTCCAAGGTAGGAGTGATACGTCTCAAACGTATCTACTTTTCCAAACACTTTTGCTATTGTTTTACCCTCATTCTTGCATGATTTGAACTAAACTAACCCGGACTGACGCTGTTTTCAGCAGAGCTGCCTGTATGGTTTTATTGTGTGCAGGAAAATGGATTTTTAGGTGTCTCAGAAAATTCCAAGAAAAATCACAGAAAATCCACGCACCCGAAGGGCCATTGTGCCAGAAGTGGGGCCAGAGGGCAGCCAGGGGGGGCCCAGGCGCCCTGCTGGCGCGGCCCCACCCCTGGCCGCGCCAGGAGGCCGCCTGGGAGGGTCCTCCCCCCTCTGGTGTCCTACCTTGGCTCCTATTTATTCCCGTGGCGAGGAAACCCCAAAACAGAAGTCGTTTTTCCAGTTTCCGTCGCGGATCCGCTGCCACCCTCTGTTCTTCTTCGGGAGGGCTAATCTGGAGGCTGATTTGGCCTCCGGAGAGGGGAGATCGTCGCCATCGTCATCATCATCACCACTCCATCCTCCCTCCATGACTTCTCCTTCCATGTGTGAGTAATTCCCTGCTGTAGGCAAAGGGGATGGTAGGGATTGGATGAGTTAGATCATGTAATAGTTTATCAGATTGTTGGGGGCATGTTGCCTATCATCTACTTTGGTGTTTATCATCTTTGCTTCAACTTGTTGCTCTTAATGCTTGTCACTTTGGGCCCGAGTGCCATGTTTTCAGATCTGAACCCTATGTGTTTGCATGAATATATTTGTGTTCTTGATCCTATCTATGAGTTGTTTGCACCTATTATGGTCCGGAACCGGCGATCCCAAAGGTGACAGCTTGGGACACCAAAGGGGATGGTCCATAATTTGAGGATTCCATGTATCCATTGAGTTTATTGCTTTGTTCCGGTGCTCTTTGACAGGAGCACCTTAATCTCCATAAGTTCCTTTTGGCCCCGTTCGTAGCGGGATGGTAGGACAAAAGATGTTGCGCAAGTTCTTATTGCAAGCACGTACAACTACTTGTGGGATACATGCCTAATGTTTGATATTTGCCTAGATGATCATTACTTTTCTGTGTGCCTTGCCCCAAGTTAGATTCATGATGTATCTCATCCATGCAGCGCCCAACCATCCATCTCCCTAGCCTACAATGTTTCAATTCTGCTGGTTATTACTTGTTACTTTTGCTGTCACCACCATCACTATCATATCACCGTTACCACTTATCTTTTGTTGCAAGTAAGTATATTTCAGGTACGGTTGAATTGACAACTCAACTGTCAAAGCTTATAAATACTCTTTGGCTCCCCGTGTGTCGAATCTATAAATTGGGTTATTCTTACCCGCGAAGACTATCTCGATCCCTTACGGTTGAGGGTTATCAAGTACCGTTTTGTGGCGCCGTTGCCGGGGAGCATAGCAATATTTACAAGTCTACTTGAAGTATCCTACCTGCTGCACTTCATCCGCTATGGGTAAGAAAGGAGACCCCAAGGTTCCGATCTTACTATCCACTACAAGAAGAGGTATTGTTCTGAACACTAGTGCTACACTTGATTCACCTTCTGTTATGAGTAAGTTTGCCTCACCACCACCACATGATGCTTCTACTGAATCTGTTACTATGTCCGATACTTTTGATGATGCTTCTACTACTCTTGATGATATTGGTTCACTTGGATATGCTCTTGAGAAACAGATCGCTGCTGCTCCAAAAAAATCTGGAATTGAAATTCCTGTTACTCGCTACCCTATTGGTGGAACTTATGATTATCCTGATTTGAGTAAACTCAAGGAGAGACTCCTTGATGATGATTACATTATGCTTGATGATGATTTATGCAGGGAACTGACAGAGTTTGCCGACTCTGACCCTGAAGCTATTAAGAAGCTGCTTGAAAAACACTCCTTGAAGAACAAGACTGTTCCTGATCCTGAATTTGCTACATCTCCTATATGCATCAATGATCTTGATTATGATTTTTCTGTTGATCTTTCACTTATATCTATGGTTGAAGCTGACCCCTTTTATGGCAGAGAAAATGATGATGCTATTGCACACCTGACCAAACTCACTGAGTTGGGTGGCTTGTTTACCACGAATGAAAAGATACGAAACTTTTATGTGACTAAGCTCCTTCCTTTCTCTTTGAAGGAAGGTGCTAAAACATGGTATGATGCACTACCATGTGATTCCATTAAGAGTCCTCAAGACTTAGCTCACTCTTTTGTTGATAAGTACTTTCCTGCTCATATGCAACATGCTGCTTTACAAAGAATTTATAACTTTAAACAGTTGCAGGATGAGCACCTCCCTAAAGCTTGGGGGAGGTACTATAGTCTGATCCAGGCTAGACCAGGACATGGAGTCCCTAAGAATGAATTAATCGATATATTTTATGCTGGTCTAACTGATGAATCTAGGTCCTATTTGGATAGTTGTGCTGGTTGTGTTTTCCGGAAAAGAACACCGGACGATGCAGAAGAATTGATGGGCAGGATTGCCAAAAACCATGAAGATTGGTCCGTCCCTGAACCACCTCCACCACCAAAGAAGAGGGGCATGCTTGTTCTAAGCCCCGAAGATATGCAAGAAGCAAAGAATTCTATTAAAGAGAAGGGTATTAAAACTGAAGACGTGAAGAATCTACCCCCTATTGAGAAGTTGTGTGAGCCTACCACTCACCCTCCTATGGTAGAGATACACTCTCTTTTAGATTTCAACGCAAGTGACATCCCTCATGGTAAGCCTCCTGATCAATGTTTAGATGAGCTTGATAATTTTATTATGAAGCAAAGTCATTTTAATGAGAGGATACAAAGTCAATTGCATGATAATTCCCTTGCTATCAAAAGTTTGCTTGATGTTCTAGGTAGAACAGTTAATGATGTTAAATGTCTTGTGAAGCATTTTCATATGGTTCAAACTCAGCTTGAACAAATTTCTAATGTGCAAAAAGATTTGCTTGCTAACAATACCAAACAAGATGATTTACAGGCCTTCGGGATTAAGACCCGAGGAGGAACTAGCACTCAAGATCCTGTCTATCCAGAGGGGCATCCGAGGAGAATCGAGCAAGATTCTCAAATGCAGGAAGAAGAAATTGTTGGTTCTCCAAAGAAGAAGAAGAAGAAACACAAGGAGGCTGACAATTCCAATGATCCTATTACAAGTGAAGAGCCAGCTGTTGATCCCAACAGTATATCTACCTCCGATGCTGAGACTGAAGACGGTGCCGAACCTGAAGATAAGGATAAGGAGAAGAATGATCCGCCTGAAGTTCGAGAAGAAGAAGCACCTGACAAACGCAAGAAGTACACTAGAGAAGACTTCGTCGCAAGAAGACATCGGAAGGAAAGAGAAACATGGATACAGAAACCCATGCCCTTTCCAAGTAAGTCTCTCAAATCTAAAGAAGAAGAGCATTACAATAAGTTTTGTGAGTGGATGAAACCTCTTTTTCTTCAAATTCCTTTGACTGATGCTATTAAGTTACCTCCCTATTCAAAATATATGAAAGATATTGTTACTAATAAAAGAAAAGTTCCTAATGAAGCAATATCTATTATGCTTGCTAACTACTCTTTCAGTGGCAAGATTCCTGAGAAGCTTGGTGATCCAGGTATACCCACCATTCCTTGCTCCATAAAGAATAATTATGTCAAAACTGCTTTATGTGATCTTGGAGCAGGAGTGAGTGTTATGCCTTTCTCTCTTTACAAGAGGCTTTGTTTAGAGAAACTAATTCCTACAGATATCTCTCTTCAGATGGCTGACAAGTCAACAGCCGTCCCGATAGGTATTTGTGAGGATGTTCCCGTAAAAGTTGCTAATTGTTTGATCCTTACTGATTTTGTCGTGCTTGACATGCCCGAGGATGGGAGCATGTCCATTATTCTTGGTAGACCTTTTCTTAACACCGCAGGTGCTATTATTGATTGCAATAAAGGAAAGGTTACCTTCAGTGTGAATGATAAAGAACACACTGTGTATTTTCCAAAGAAGACCGACAAGAGGCATGGCCTCAACTCTATAGAAAATATCGAGACCGTGAAGATTGGAGAATGGGACTGTCCACTACATGTGCACCACAAATACAAAACTATTATGGTGGGGACAATGTCCATTAAAGTAAAGGTGCAATGATCACTTCGTAAGAGGTGGGACTTTTTGCTCTATATATCGCCGGTTTGTTGGTAAGACTTGATCAACCTTACTAGTGAGCATGTTTTATATAGGCAAAAAGTTGAGCTTGTTATGTTTTCATTTGTTTTAGCTTTTGTTCTCCTTGCTGTACCAAGTGTTTGTGTTTTTGAAGCTTCACAATACTAATCACTGCTTTAAGTTTTCAGAAAGTTTTGCAGCTTTTTGAACTTCGAAAAAAATTCAACAGTGAAGTTTTCAGAAAAATTCCAGAAAAAAAAATAAAAATTTCCATGTCGGGAGTGACCCAGAGGCACCTGGGGCTGACCAGGGGGGGGGCCACTAGTGGCCCAGGCGGCCAGCTGGCACGGCATGCCCCCTGGCCGCGCCCATAGGGCGCCTGGGGCCCACAGGTCCCGCCTCCAGGTGAGTCTTCTTCCTCTCTCTCTCTTTCTCTCCGAAAACACGAGTTCTGCACCTGTTCTTGCGTTCTTGCTGTTCTTGGAGGCAATTTTCGATCTCTCTCTACAGCCTATCATTCGAGCTGAGATTTTGAACAAATACTCCCTGGTATGTAACTCCTCCACCCCTCCAATTAGATTTTTGGTTGGTGGCTTCATTTGTGAGTATTTAGTAGTTCTTGGTGCTGTGTAGATGAGCTTGCATGCATGTGTAGAAATTTATTTTCCAAGTTTTGATGCAAGTTTATGCCTTAGGTAAGTGAGTTGAGTAGTTTGCCTTAACCCACTTTGTTTCAATCCTTGTTTTTGTAATTTGCCAAAAAATTCAGAAATGAGTTTGTTAGGAAGGGCAAAGGGGTGGCTTGAGAAGAAGAAGCCCGCGCGCTCCGATCGAGTTACTAGAGCCGCAGCTTCACCCTCGACTGCTAGGGTGAGCTACAATGAAGATCATATGCCCCTAGAGTTGTTTGAAGACACAAATCCAGCACGTGCGATGATGTTCCCATGTGATGAATTCCTTGAAGCTGCAGGAATTAAGGATGAGTTTTATAACCTTTGTGCTAATGCAGGTCTGACACGGCTCGTCACGTGCCGTGTTGCTGAGTATCAAAAACTCACCTCCGGTTTCATTAATAGTTTTAGATATAACCTTGATACTGGTTCTATTGAGTTTAAAATTTACAATAATCTTTTGACCATGCCCTTGGAAAAGTTTTGTGAAATAATAGGCGTGCCAAATGTTGGGCGGACGGCGAAGATGACCTCTCAGCCCTCCGAGCTGAGAACCGTCTTCAACCCTCTCTGCAGCATGGATACGAGGGATATTCATCGGTCAAAAATCTCCAGCATCTTATTCCCTCACCTCAGGTATTTTGCGTATTATGTTGCTAGAGGGGTGTTAGCTCGTGACAACACGAGCAGCATTTCTGCGCCGGATATTGCTATCCTGGCAACCACCCTCTCAGGGAGGTTTGATTATAATGTGGGTGCCTTAATTGCTCGACGCCTTGCTATGAACGGTAACAAGGGAGATTTATTTGGTGGCGTTTATGCCACACTTATCTTAGAGTATCTTAAAGGCACCCCACACCCTGATGATAAGCCTTTTACTTATTTAAGTTTTGATCTTGCTGCTATGAAAAGGCATAAGTTTGTTACCATGACTTCTGAGTTTGGTAACCTTGTTTATATCTTGCGTTTCGGAACTACCGCGGAACGCAAGATCCTTCTACCTGCACCTCTTTTGTTTGATTTTTCTCGCAGGAACGGATGGTCCTTTGATGTTATCTAGTTCGATGAGTTCATGGTCCAGCATCAGTTTCATAACCCCATGGAGGGGGTTGTGCCCGACGAGGAGGAGCACGATGAGTTACCACCTTTTCAGGGGGACTGTCACCCAGTTTGGTGAAGGGTCTTCCTCTGCTTGGAGTGCGGACCCTTCTTCGTGGGAGGATCCGAGGACTTCGGTGTACGCGCCAGAATCCTTATACGACCCTTGGACTCACCAGTACCACCCCGGAGCAGGAGGCTCCTGGGGGCAGTAGCTACACCAACTTAGGCCAAAAGCCTAAGCTTGGGGGAGTACGTGCCCTTCTCACTTTTCCATTGTATTATCTGTTTTATTTTTGTTCGCTTTGATCTTTTCGAAGTTTTTGCCCGTTCTTCTTTGTTTCTTTCTTTGCAAAAACAACAAAAAGATTTTCTCTTTCTTTTGCTTTCGTTCAACCTTTGAAAAAACCCAAAAAGATTTCCTTTATCTCTTTAGTTTGCTTTGTTTTCAGAGTTCAGCTCGAGTCCGTGATGGCATTTAATTATATTTCCTACGTTCGATCGTGCAAGTGACAAGGCAGTAATGACGAAGATCGACGGAAGGGAAGCAACAAGGAAAACCGGTATGAACTCTTCTTGTTTCTACTTTTGTACATATGCTTGTACTTATGATCTAGAGACCAGCTTGTAGCGACATAGTGCTATGTTTACAATGCTTTCCCAGTGGTTCATGCTTTCCTTGTGGCTAATCTCAAATAGCTAGAGTATATAATGTGTTATTGAAATGATTTACATGCATTGCATTGTTCATAGTTTGGTATACTAAGGTGGTATTTCCCTTTGGAGAATTCTTGGATTGACTTGGCACATGTTTACACATGTTTAAGACTAAAAAGTCTGCTTTGCCTTGATGATCTTTGAGTTTCAGAATAGTTATATCACTTTCATGCCCAATTCAATGTTGCTTTGTCGCTCTGCATGATTATGACCGTTATTGCTCTCTAGTTGGTCGCTTCCCGGTCTCTTGCTAGCCTTCGCTCGCACTAAGCGGAATTCTGCTTGTCAATCCAAATCCTTTCAAACCAGTTATTCCATATGAGTCCACCATACCTTCCTATGTGGTATTTACCGGCCATCCTAACGAAGACTTTCTTGTACCATCTCGAAATTATTCAAATTTACTCCTGTTTTGTGCCTTTGTTTTAGCTCATGAGGAAGTAGTAGGTAATTCATGATCTTCTTATGTTGGACATGTTTTATCCCGGGATTGCATGTCTAATCTACAAACCCCTAATACGAGGAGGGACTGGCATGAGTGCGCCCAGCTCACAAAAGATAATCACAACCAACAAACCCTCCTTCATGCTTTGTTTATGAGAAATCAGAAAACTTTGGTAGTGATAAACAAAGGAGATTAAGGGGATGTGATCGTCCCCATCTTGGGAGCCGTTCCTTGAAACATGTCTAGCATAAGAAGTGATTGGGTTGTCTACTAGCATTCGTTGACAAAATATGCACCTCCCAAAATCATTTTTACCTCTGTTTTCAAAACCAAGAGCTCTGGTACATGTTTAGTCTTTGCTTCCAACCACGGGTTTTCAACCTCGCCATCAAATTCCACGGTTCGAGAGTCTCCACCTTCTTTCTTCAAAGCACCAACTAGGAGAGCATAATTGTCATTCTGAGTGTAATGTGCATTGTCCCAAAGTATTACATTGTCTTCTGCATGCTTGTGGTATTATTTATTCTGAAATTCTTAGTTCTAGTCTCCTTTAAAACTCTGGAGGAGTTTCTGCATTTATGTTTTGCTTCACTCATGGAGGCTAGCGAGATACCACTCTAGTATGTTCAAGCTATGTGCAATGTAATCTTGTCTTGATTTTCAGTAGCATATTATTTACTTTTAGTTATTTGTGATTGGTCACTTGAAAGAAGGATTGCTTCGTGCATTGTCCCCATAGCATTGTTTCAATACTTGCTAGACTCTTTTCGTAGTACATGCTTATATACATCTAATGAAGCAAAATAGTTTGTCAAAGTTTTCTTTGTCGCGTCCAGTTCGTTGAACTGAATTGCTTGAGGACAAGCAATATGCTAAGCTTGGGGGAGTTGATACGTCTCAAACGTATCTACTTTTCCAAACACTTTTGCTATTGTTTTGTCCTCATTCTTGCATGATTTGAACTAAACTAACCCGGACTGACACTGTTTTCAGCAGAGCTGCCTGTATGGTTTTATTGTGTGTAGGAAAATGGATTTTTAGGTGTCTCAGAAAATTCCAAGAAAAATCACAGAAAATCCACGCACCCGAAGGGCCATTGTGCCAGAAGTGGGGCCAGAGGGCAGCCATGGGGGCCCCAGGCGCCCTGCTGGCGCGGCCCCACCCCTGGCCGCGCCAGGAGGCCGCCTGGTAGGGTCCTCCCCCCTCTGGTGCCCTACCTTGGCTCCTATTTATTCCCGTGGCGAGGAAACCCCAGAACAGAAGTCGGTTTTCCAGTTTCCGTCGTGGAGCCGCCGCCACCCTCTGTTCTTCTTCGGGAGGGCTAATCTGGAGGCTGATTTGGCCTCCGGAGAGGGGAGATCATCGCCATAGTCATCATCATCACCACTCCATCCTCCCTCCATGACTTCTCCTTCCATGTGTGAGTAATTCCCCGCTGTAGGCAAAGGGGATGGTAGGGATTGGATGAGTTAGATCATGTAATAGTTTATCAGATTGTTGGGGGCATGTTGCCTATCATCTACTTTGGTGTTTATCATCTTTGCTTCAACTTGTTGCTCTTAATGCTTGTCACTTTGGGCCCGAGTGCCATGTTTTCAGATCTGAACCCTATGTGTTTGCATGAATATATTTGTGTTCTTGATCCTATCTATGAGTTGTTTGCACCTATTATGGTCCGGAACCGGCGATCCCAAAGGTGACAGCTTGGGACACCAAAGGGGATGGTCCATAATTTGAGGATTCCATGTATCCATTGAGTTTATTGCTTTGTTCCGGTGCTCTTTGACAGGAGCACCTTAATCTCCATAAGTTCCTTTTGGCCCCGTTCGTAGCGGGATGGTAGGACAAAAGATGTTGCGCAAGTTCTTATTGCAAGCACGTACAACTACCTGTGGGATACATGCCTAATGTTTGATATTTGCCTAGATGATCATTACTTTTCTGTGTGCCTTGCCCCAAGTTAGATTCATGATGTATCTCATCCATGCAGCGCCCAACCATCCATCTCCCTAGCCTACAATGTTTCAATCCTGCTGGTTATTAGTTGTTACTTTTGCTGTCACCACCATCACTATCATATCACCGTTACCACTTATCTTTTGTTGCAAGTAAGTATATTTCAGGTGCGGTTGAATTGACAACTCAACTGTCAAAGCTTATAAATACTCTTTGGCTCCCCGTGTGTCGAATCTATAAATTGGGTTATTCTTACCCGCGAAGACTATCTCGATCCCTTACGGTTGAGGGTTATCAAGGAGCAACTTGAAGATTTGCAAGAAAGCCTTGCGGAACAACTTGGAGGTTGAGCTTCCTGAATGATTCACAAAGCTCAGGCTGAAACGGCTTGAGAAGGAGACTGTTGCAATATGCCTTTCTGCTCAAGGCATCTACAATGACATTGGCCTTGCCAGGTGTGTACTCAATGCTTGGATCATACTCTTGGATCATCTCAACCCAACGAGTCTGGTGAAGGTTCAGGTTAGGCTGTGTGAAGATGTACTTCAAGCTCTTGTGATCGGTGAAGATGTCCACTTTTCTGCCCAACAGAAGGTGTCTCCACGTGATCAAGGCATGAACCACTGCTGCTAGCTCAAGATCATGTGTGGGGTAGTTCCTCTCATTTGGTTTCCATTGACGAGAAGTGTATGCCACAATCTTCTTGTCTTGCATGAGAACACCACCAAGTCCTTGTAAAGAAGCATCACAAAAAACGTCATAGGGCTTGGACTCATCCGGAGGAATAAGAATTGGAGCATAAATGAGCTTCTCTTTAAGTGTTTTGAATGCCACATCACAATCAGGAGTCCAGTTGTACTTGACATTCTTCTGCAGCAAGTTGGAAAGAGGCTTGGCAATCTTGGAGAAGTTCTCAATGAACCTTCTGCAATACCTAGCAAGACCAAGGAAGCTTCGGAGTTGGTTGACGTTCTGCGGGGGTTCCTAGTTGACAATAGCTTCAACTTTCTCGGGGTTGACAGAAATACCCTCAGCAGAGATGATATGGCCAAGATATAAGACTTTATCCAGCCAAAATTCACATTTTGAGAACTTCGCATAGAACTTGTGTTCACGGAGCCTGTCCAGGACCAAACGGAGGTGCTTGGCATGGTCTTCTTCATTCTTGGAGAATACCAAGATGTCATCCAGATAGACGAGAACAAATTCATTAGTGTAGGGGTTGAATATGAAATGCATCATCCTCGAGAAAGTGGGTGGAGCATTTGCGAGGCCAAAAGACATGACCGTGTATTCATAGGAGCCATAGCTTGTTCTGAATGCGGTCTTGTGAATATCCTCTTCACGGATACGGATCTGATGATAACCCATCCGGAGATCGAGCTTTGAGAACACATTTGCTCCTTTGAGCTGCTCGAACAATTCATTGATGTTGGGGAGCGGATACTTGTTCTTTATTGTCTTCTTGTTCAATGGTCGGTAATCGACACAAAGGCGTTCCGTGCCATCCTTCTTCTTGACAAATAGAACACCACAGCCCCAAGGAGAAGTGCTAGGCCTGATTAGACCCATACGCTCTTGCTCATCGATAAGTATGTTAATGGGTCGGGTTTGGATCGGGTTGAACAATATCAAATCCATATCCATATCCCTGAAGATAGTCTCTCTCCGCCCATGAAAAAACCCATGGGCAAAAAATTATGTCCATGTCCAAACCCGATGGATATCCATATCCGTTGGATATCCATGGGGTCCTCTCAAGGCATATACATAAGACATAACACAATGTGCACCTAAGCTGTTGCACCCATTCATCAATGCACGTGTGAAAAAATTAGAGTCAGAGGGGTCGAGGGGATACAGAGTTGCATTGTCGTAGGCCAGTGATGCTAGGTGTTGAAGTGCTCCACCATACATGGAGATAACAACTGACAGTGTTGACCATCTCTCGGGATGTAGGAGGAGTAAGAAGAGGAAACGTGGCTTATACTTAATGATTAGTCATTTAACAACAACATAAAAGGATCAGAAGGGGGCTGAAGTAATATTAAGGCCGGGATTGAATGTCAACTAATAAAGTTACGGTGGGGATTGTGCAAATTGCTTTGAATGTTTTATATTATAATGGGTGAAATTATAGTGGGACATGTGACTGTGGGGTATGGATAGCAAAATATTGCCATTAAGTCATACTATCGGGTTGGGTTTGGATATATCCATGGGTACAAGATTATGTCCATGCCCTATTCACGAGTAATCGGGTCGGGTTTGGGCGCCGTCCATGGACGCAAAATCATATCCAAACCCTATCCATACGGGTCGGATATCCATGGGTATCCATGTCCATGGGTAAAATTGCCATCCTTACTCATCGAGTTGTTTCTTCAACTCCTTCAACTCATCAAGGGAGAGCTTGTACGGACGCCGACATGCTGGCTCGGTACCGGGCTCGAGTTCAATGACGAATTCTACTTGACGATGCAGAGGCATGCCTGGAATCTCTTCAGGGAAAACATCTTCATATTCATTGACCACCGGAATCTGAGAGATGGCATTAATCTCGCCCTTGTCATTGAGATAGAAAAGCCTGATTGTGTTATCTCGAGAGGCGAAGATAATCACGTCTTCGTCAGGATGAGTAAGCTTGACTTCCTTATTTGCACAATCAATGTTTGCATCATGCTTGGAAAGCCAATCCATCCCAAGAATAGATCAATGTCGGAATTGCCGAGAATAACCGGAGAAACCAGAAAGCGGTAATCACCCATATAAATAGATATATCCGGAGCATACACACTAGAAGACATTCGTTTCCCCGGAGAAGTAACTTGCAACTTCTGAGGTAAGCTTTTGATGTCAACATTGTGCTTGGATGCAAAAGGTTGAGACATGAAAGAACATGATGCACCCGAATCAAACAACACTTTTGCAGGAATAGAGTTAACTGGAAGATTACCAAGTATCACATCTGATGAATTCTCCGCTTGAGCTGCATTCATCAGATTCACTCTTGATTGCTTTGGATTGTGCTTGACAATAGCAGTGCTGACAGGTGGAGGAGGCGGAAGGCGCCTTGGGTTGGGACACTTGTTAGCATAATGACCCTTCTGAGTGCACTTGTTGCAAACCACTTCTGAGAGAGGACGGTGATAAGGACCACTTGACTTCAAAGCTTGAAAGTGATTCTTGGACTGATTGCTTGGGTTGGGTGGGTGGGAGAAGCCACGGCCACCAGAATGCTTGTTGTTGTTGTTGTTGGGAGGGCGGAGCACTGGAGGAGGTGGAAGCCAAAACTTTTGCTACTTTGCGACCACTTGAGAAGTAGAGGAGGAGTTAACAGCATCTCTGATCCTCTTTTTGGAAGCTTCAACCTTGAGCTGGGCTGCCTCTTGCTTAAGTGCCATTTATAGAATTGATCAAATTCATCTGGCTCAAACAAGGTGAGAGCTAGTTGGATTTCATCCTTCAGACCACCACGGAACTGATAAATCTTGCTCTTGGAATCTGGGATGTCTTGCTTGGCATAGCGGGCGAGGTTCTGGAACTTGACATTGTATTGATAGACGGACATGGTGCCTTGCTTGAGGTTGCGGAATTGCTCACGCATGCCTTCGGTGACACTAGTTGGAATGTGGTGAGAGCGGAAATCCTTGCAGAAGTCAGTCCACGAGATTTCACGTCCACCTCTGGAATCTTTGTACCGTTGCCACCAATCAGCAGCTTGGTCCTTGAGTTGGAAGGCGGCAAACTTGACATAATCCTCAGGTCTCATGTTACTGCATTCAAAGTGCTTCTTGATGTCTGTTATCCAGTCTTTAGCATCTAGCGGATCCACACAGTAACTGAACGCCTTCGGTTGGTTCGCCAGGAACTGGTTGAGCGAAGCAAAGTGAGGTTGATTGAACAGATTGCCTTGGCCTTGGTTCCCATGACCACCTTGATTTGCTTGATTTGCTTGAATGTTCTGCATCATTTGCATACGCATCTGGGTGTTCTGGTTTGTCGCTTGCATAATTTCTCTCCAGGCCTCAAACGGAGGAGGAGGGGAAGGAGGACGATCATGAACTTCTTCACCCTCTGAGTTAGCATTGGAAACCTTCTTAGGAGCCATCCTGAATGAGATGACAACTATTAGCCATTGATTGAAAGAAATAAGCTGAATCAACGGCTAGAACTGCAACATTAGTCTTCACAAGAACATCCGAACAAAATGAACGAATGTAATCCACGGTTTAATGGTACAACAATCTTCTCGAGAAGCCACTTGGGAGAATAAAAGGTAAGTAAAAACAACAAGGAGCAGATAGAACAAATACAAGATAGAAGCTTCGTTCGACATATTTGTGCTGAAAGCTTATGGAACGTGTTACAAAAGGGTATTGCAATCCCCGGACCAGCATAGCCAAGGACCCTTTAAGATGCAACTCCCGATCGGAACAAACGCCCATAAAACCACTTCACTCGATGTAGAACCCCGAACTCCATATCATGCATTCGTTGGAAGAATGCCTGCAAACTACTAGATGATCCCACCTATTAATTTCTGAAAGTTTCCAGTTATGCAATCAGGTGTTGGGGATACAGGGGAAGCACCACGCACTCAACTCTAATCCTACATCTAGCTATATCCATCCTTCAACACATAACTAGTTATTTCCGGAAAATGTTTACCTCGGGCCTTCAAAACTCATCTGCTATACAAGCTATGGCAATACTCCCGAACTACCTCCCCAGTACTGGGTGATGTCGGGGTTATCTTGCCACCAACCGCATAGAAGAGTTTTCAATGTCGGCCGTCTTAAGTATTCCAGAACTGCTGCGATAGATTTGTGACGACAACACCTCGGAGCTCAACTCCCCGGGACACTGCCACAACCCCTAATGACAGGAGGCACCGAGAACAATGTTCTCATCACAAAGACATCGGGACAATCCAAACAATACTCGCGTGATCCTAAAAAATTTTAGTGAATTTTTGAGAGTAGAAGAGATAAGTAATCGTCAGGAGTCCTCACCAGAGTACAAAGGGATGAGGAGTAAACAGAGTCTGACTACGGACAAAGATTCAAATGAAAGATACCATAAATAACACAAGGTCCCGATCATAACATCCTAGTAAGAGCCCTACTGATCCTCTGGATAAGACACGTAGTATCGCCCACGTTCCTCGTCGAACTCCCAGTACAACTCTGAACCACCAGTTGTGTAGTTCACCTTGGTACCTGCATCTGGTGTTGTGTAGAATCTGTGAGCCACGGAGGACTCAGCAATCCCGTTCCCGGGTAGCAAAACTAGCTAAGCCGAAACAAGGCTGAAGAACAAGGTTGCAGCTGCACTAGCACTAACTTACGTGTTTAGAGCGAGAAGAGAAGTGCCAACGATCGTCAAAGTGATCACGAAGTGATCCTATCTAAGCACGTCAAACATAACCCCACCGTGTTCACTTCCCGAACCCCTTTGAAAAGCGACCGTCACGGTTACTCACGCTGGTAGTGTATTATGATCATGGTGTCAAGTTTTCTACAACCGGATATTAAGAAATTCCCATCTGCCACATAACCGCGGGCACGGCCTTCGAAAGATCAAACCCTGCAGGGGTGTCCCAACTTAACCCATCACAAGCTCACGATCTGCGGAGTCGCAACTCCAAGGTGGGAAGACCCGAGTATTCTCGGAATCCTGTGCTCACGATATTCCGACTAAGGTAAAACTAATCCAGCAAGACCTCTCGGTGTGCCGACACCCTGATAGTAGCCGCGCGTATCTCGTCTCAGGTCACGACCGGATGGGTGATGCTACAGGTTTTTACCAGCCCTCGGGTTTCCCCAAGGTGGCCCCGCAGGCTCCCCAGTTTGGACCAACACTCATGTGGAGCACTGGCCCGGGTTGTTGATTAAGAAAAGGGTTTATAACTCCCTATGCAAGTTTTAGTTGTTAGGCAAATGTAAAACCAATGTTGGGCCTTGCTGGAAAAGCTTTAGCGCTAAGCGGGTTATCGAGGGGCCCCCATAAACCCCAACCGTGCTAGGGACGCAAAATCAAGGAACATAACACCGGTTTAAACGGTTCCTAGGGAGGCATGAGTGGAACAAATCACCAAGCAAAGGCTTAGCCTTCCACCCATTGCCAAGTATATAGATGATTTAGTTTTTAACAGATTATATAGTGTGATATCCCAACAATAACTTCAACATGAAGCAAAGAATCTTCGAATCTTCTCCTGCAACTAACAATGTTATAAGAGGGGCTGAGCAAAGCTTACGTAGCCAATCAAAGGTTTGCTAGGTTGGGTGGTTAGAGATATTCATGGCTACAATAGGAGGCTGACAAACAAACATGGGCATCGAGGCAATAAGCTAAAGAGCGAGACATCTAGCAATAGGCAAGGATAGTAATGATATCTGGGTCAGGTCATCTTGCTTGTTGAATCCTTGGAGGGAACGTAATCTGGCTCCTCACACTCAACCTCGGTAGAAACCTCGTTCTCAATATCTTCACCAGGCTCTAACCAAACACAACAACGCACAACGGAACAAAATCAATAAACATGCAGTGCTCAATCACATGATGCATGAACATGAAGCATGTGAACATGAAAGACATGATGCATGGCCTAGGGTCACAAGAATGCAATATCATCACAACCACAAGATCAACCACACATAATGAAACAAGCAAAAGAACAAGTTGGCAAGTCTAAGTAGATTATTAAACAAGCAACCAACATGTTTAAAAGAGGTTGTTTAACATGGCAAGGGTGCACTAAACATAATAACAACATGCTAGCAAGTTTAAATGGGCTGGAATTAAATGCAACAATTTCCTAAAAAGCCCATATTCATTTATTTGCATTCGGGACAGATTTGAAAAACTTCTGTGATGGAGTTGTCAAACATGCTAACCAACATCACCAAAATATTCTACACATTTTTCTACCCCAAATGCATATAAAGTTTGTTAAATTTGGAGTTGTAGAGAATTAGTTATGAATTTTGCAAATTTTAGCATATTTAAAACAAATTTAAATTCAAACAACATTTAAATAATTTTAAACATGGCAGCAAGTGACATTTTCATAATCTACACAAAATTCTAAGCACTTTTCATATTGGGCTCAAAATCATATGAAGCATAATTATGCAGATATTAATTAAAACAGAAAAGAAAAAGAAAAACAGAAAAAGAAAATAAAACAAAACAAACGCCAGGTCTAAATTGACCCAGGCCCGGCTAGCCTCAGCCACTGACAAGGGGGGGGGGGCAGGAGGAGGTGAGCTGGCGAGTGGGTGCGCGCGGGGGCTAGAATTGCCGCTTTGAGGCTGGCAGGTGGGGCCCTGCTGTCAGCCTCACACAAAAACGAAAAAGGGGCAGAATAACCACAACGCCCATGAGGGATCAAACCTGCGTCTCTCTGACGAAATTGACAGAGACACACCACTACGCAACTGCATCGATCTCGACAGATAGGATGCAGCTTATCTGAAGAATGAGCCACAGAAGCAGAACAGGGGAAAACACAGCCCTCGTCGGAGCATGCTCGTCGGAGCCGCTCCGACGACCATTAGGCACGACGGAGGGGTGCGAGAGGGAGCAGGAGGAATCCCGCATCCAACTAAACTACTAGCATCGCCCAAGGGGCCCTTCATCACCGGCGGCGAGCTATTACAGCACGGGGGCGACGAGACGACGGCGAGGCGATGCAAGGCACTAGGCGGCACGACGACTGCACAGATAGGTTCTACGCACCTAGGCGAAGCTAACGGGCACCACATCGAGGGTTAGAGAGATCGGAGCACTCGCCGGCGACGAGGTACGACGGCGGCACGGTCGGGCGCTCGTGGAACTACAGTCTAGAGCAAGCGCAGAAAGGGGAAAAGAGCTTGGGGACAGAGAGGAGCTCACCACAAGCACGGCGGTGTGCTCGGCTGGCCCTAGCGTGGACGGAGTCGATGACGGCGTGTCTCGAACACCTCCGTCCACCGTAGGGGAAGAAGAGGAAGAAGCGCTTGACGGAGAGGCGCTCGGGTCCGCGTAGTTGTCGTAGTGGAAGAAGAGGACGTCGGGGAAGAAGCTGGACAACGTTGGCGAGGCCGAGGACGACGCGGAGCTCGGCGGTGACGAGAGGGAGCTCTCAGATGCGCTCGAGCGTCGATGGTGGCGGCGGATCTAGGGGATCCCAGCTCTTCAGACGGCGAGAGGGGAAAGGGAAGACCTAGGGGAAAGTGGTCGACACGATCTGGGTTTAAAAACGGGGCTCGACGCACGACCTCGACGTCCGTGAGCTGACGGCGCGACGGTGAGCGCGTCGCGTGCTCTGCTTTTCTGACGGAGGAAGACGGAGGCGAGGAAGATGAGTCGATGACTGGTGGGGCCACGCGCTCGAAGTGGCTACGGCGCGACTGCTGCGCCTGTAGCTGGGCCTGCGGTGTTGGGCTGCTGCGCTGCGGGTGGAGATGGGCCTCAGGGGAGAGGGAGAAAGGGAGAGGCTGATACGTCCAAAACGTATCTATAATTTCTGCTTGCTCCATGCCCTTTTTGTGTGATATTGCTATGATATTTATGCACTTCCATACACTTTTTGATCATATTTGGACTAACCTACTAATGGTTGCAAAAGTGCACAATGTTCTTGTTTTACACTTTATTGTGTAGGAATTACTTGGAAATTGACAAAAACGCAAAAGGAGTCGTATTGGAGTAGGACTTTGACTTTCCTGAAATCTGTCTGAGAACGTTTTTTAAAGATGGTCACGTTCCGGCCCGAAGACCACGTCAAACGGAAAAAAGTATAGTTGCGAAAGTTGTGGGGAATTTCGAGGCGATGCTTCTGAATATAAAATTCATCCAAATCGGAGTCCGGACGGCTCAGTAAAGCCCGTTTTACTGAGGCCCAAAATCTGATGACGGGAATCCGAGAGTCTATATAAAGAGAGGAAACCTAGGTCACCAAGGGCCACGAATTTTCCTCCTCCCGAGCCGCCGTCTTGGAGGGGAGGACCAGCACCATTGCAGCACCATCCACAAGGAAGAAGGGGGGCCAAGGAGCCGCTGCCCCCTAGGGCCGCCGCCGCCGCGCCCCCAAGGGCCGCCGCCACCGCCTCCGTGGCTGCCGCCGGCCATCTCCTCCTCGCGGGGCTGCACCTCTCCATCAACACCATCATCAACCTCCTCCTCACCATGTCCATGTGTGAGTAGTCTTCTCCGGGGCCGAGGGCTCGTACGTGTAGCTATGTGGTTATCTCTCTCTCCCATGATGTGATCTTCGTTGTGATCATAGGCTATGTTAATCTAGGGTGATCCCATGATATTTCCCCTTCCTCTATGTATTGGATTGATGTACTCACTTGTCTTTATCTAGTATAATCCCCGAGACCAAGGTGACAGCGGTCTATTGGACATGGATTAGAAAAATATTTTCATGAGTGATTTCCTCTCTTGTGTGTTGATTGAAGATTGAGAGTCTCTTGGTGCTTGTCTTTGACTATCCTTTAGATATGTTGTGGTGATTGTGGGACTCTCTTTGGATGGCCGTGGTGACA
>LR738713.1:186037677-186088798 GCA_902687465.1 Secale cereale | reverse complement strand
GGGGGGGGGGCGACGAGCTACATGCAAACAACTACTGAAGATTTCCTCGGTTATTAGTGATAATATATTGGTTGTTGTTGTCTGTTCCTATACAAATGAGACGGATATCACTCTTTTTGATAAAAATATATAGAGAAACAGCTTACAACATTTCTGAGGACGGGCTCGTTAAGGCGAATTTACAAATGAGAGTAGATTTGGATGAAACCAACAAATTTCTATAGTTTTTCATCTCTGTTTTGACAGTGAAATATCCCCCAACGTCTACCACCAATCATGTCGGCCGAACGATCTCAGCCGTCACAATCCATCTCTGTGCAGCAGCTGACTTTTCCTATCCTCACTCCCGTAGCTTTTCTCTTCCTCCCACCCCGATCCCTTCCTCTTTCCCCAACGCTGCTCTCCTGCTCTGCTCTACTCTACTCAAGCTCCAATCCTCTCCTACAGTCCACCACCACCGTGCTCTGTATCACCCGTCGTGCCCGTAGCTTCGCTTCACCGCCGCGCCTCACCCACCCAACCCCTCCGCCTCTCACGCTCATCTCGACTCCATCGCCGTTCCCCTTCTACTCCCGTCGCGTCCCTGCCGTCTCCACCCCGTCCGCGATCTCGGGCATCGTTTCTTTCGGTATGAGATTTTGGTTATTCATTAAGGAATTATTAGTCTTGAACTGACTGCGCTAATGTTGGGTGCGCTGGTGCGCATGTGCCACACCATCTAGATCTGACACTGAACCTTGGGTTGGGTCTTGCAGTAGGGTTGGCTGACGGGAGGAGGGAGATGAGCCGTGGGAGGTCTCCGGAGCCGCTTGATTTCTTCATATGGACTGTTGAGGTGCTAATCTGTAGTGACGGTGGTTTTCCTCTTCTGTTTCCGTTGTTACTTGAATGCCAACTCTGTTGAAATTCACTGTATTTTCGTTCTGCAGCTTACTTGGTAAATATCCCTATTCCCTAGGAGCTTTGACAGTCTGATTCTTTCTTAGGATTCATACAAATTTGCCCCTACAATGCTTTGTCGATTTTGTGAGCAGTGTTTTATGTGTTTTTTTGGGCTATGAAGATTCTACTTATACCCAATGATGGAACATTTTGAAAATATTTCTTTAGTTTCATCTTGTTTGTCCTCGACCCTTTTTGCGATAATTTAGTTCACTATTAGGAATCTGTTTGATGATCTGGTGTGATGCTTGATCGTGGTTTCTACTCAATTTTATGCAAAAGATAAATATTCATGAGTACCCCATTACAACTCTCCGTATGTCCCGACCCATTCTCTGAGAAGTACCATAGTGAGGGGGTATGGTGAGCTCATGTGGTGTGAGTGATACTTGGTTCCCCTTTGCTTCGTCATTATGGCAAATAATTAAATCAACATCAACAATTTGATTAACCAAGTGATACTTGTCCAACCATGAGTACTATATATCACTTCCAAAACATTTGCTAGGCTGCATTAGACTCAGGCCTTGGATGAGCCAGAATGGAATTGGGCTATAATTGAGCCTTACTTTGGCTTGTCTTGTATTGACCACGTGTTGTGTTCGATACTTGGATGAAGCCGGCCTTAACTTTGATGAGATGGACCATAGATGCCTGGGAACGGTTTTTTATGCCATGTCGTTTGGGACGTATTCTACCTTTTCGTTCTACTGGTAAGATTTCAAACTAGCTGCTAAATTTTAGCATAATGAGGTCCGAGTCCTTTGTTAAATTGCTACGTGCTGTTTGGATTTAGGAAAAAAGATTGCCTTGTTGAATGATCATTTCTTTCGCACCTTTAAGGCGCTCCTGTCTTCTGAAAAACTGGCAATATGGAGTGAAAAAATGGCTAAATGACTTCTGCCCTGCAATCCTCTATTTGGCTAAAATGATAGACTACACTACAAAACTACAATCACTCCTAGAATTGCTTCACAAGGCAGCTAGTTTAGTTGGTAAAATAGCCATGCTAGGAAGTTTTCCCACACTAAGCAACGTGATGTGGTGGGAAAAAAATGAAGGTAAGGCTGGAGGACTAAGCAGAGTGCTCCAGCAATGCTTGAGAATTGTTGGTGCTGTTTTATTTTTCTTGGAGTGGACCATCTCAGTGTTTTCTGCGTGCTCAGAGCTGTATGCTTGCTTGACATGCCCACAAGTTGGTTACTGAATTTAGATCTGAATTATTTTTTCCTAATCACCAGTAGCCATTGGTATGATCTGGGTTTGGTCGCTTTAAATTTAGATAGGCATTTCATTCAACCCTCTTAAAGGGCATTGACTCTAAATTTCTTTCTTAATTTTCATTCTTTATGTTTTGACTGTCTGCATTTGTTCTAACTGATCTAGCTACTCATCTGCCTTTCGATTTAATTTTGAACCAGTAACAGCTACTGTCAGATGCGAAAGCTAAAGGGTGTTCGCCTAATAAGGTTATTGTTCTATTTCAGGATGTTGGTTTGTGGCTTGAAGAGATAAATCTTGGTGGCTACAGACAAGTTTTTGAAGAAAATAGTGTCAATGGAGAGTATCTGGAGAGCTTGTCGATGTTTACTACCGAGCAGATTCTGCGGTTTATCAGGCGGTGCCATATGAAATGGGGAGACTTTATCACATTGTGCAAAGAGTTGAGGCGCATTAAAGGTTCTTATATTCCCGTTTCTTCCTTGAGAGCATCTATAAATCATCTCTGCGACCGTGATAACCATTTCAGTACTTGATTCCTTCATATTTTGCTCATTAGTTTTCATTTGACTGTATGATGCGCCATGGAGTCAATGGTAGTGAAATCCTATTTCTCTTACCACTGCTCTTTTCTTTTTGAGCTCAAGCTCAGTTAGTTGGTACTGCCTCTTCATGCTACATAAAAGCTTAGAGCGTGAGCTGAGTCTTGCGCAAAACAGTTGTGCGAGCACGGTTCAGCTGCCAATTTGCTTTCTGTTCTGTTAGCTTCATTAAATATATTTTGTGGCCGCAAGTTTATGATGCTAATATATAGATCGGTTCTTTTCAGCATCTTTGTTTGGTGTAAATGAGCAACATAAATTAATTTGACATGATTCAAATACCTAGATCTGTTGTATTTTATTGATAGATGAACATCATACTCCATTGGTTGTGTGTCCACACTTGGAAGATTGCTCTGTCTGACTCATGCTAATTCGATCAACAGTTGCCTGCTTGAAAGGGGAGCAAGAAGTCCGGAGGCCATGGTGGGCACCATCGTGCCTATCGGTGGTGTTTGTGAGGGCGGCAAAGCGGAACCGACAGTCCCGAGTTGTCTCCCTGAAGCTGGAACCTTGATGCTCGCTGGCCGCGCTGGAACCCCGCCCGAGCTACCCCCAGATTTTCTGCCTTAAGGGCACTGCAACTGCGCTATACCCACAATGTAGGAGCAGTATGCTCCGTGTCCAACCCGTCTCTCTACCCTTGTTTTGTATTCCTTCTTCATCTTATTATAATATAGGTTTGTGGAATAGTAAATGACCTGATGTTACCTGAAATGGATAAGTATATGTGCAGATGGTTCCTGTATAAGATCTGCTTCTTGCATATCAGCTTGAGTTGTTCTTGGCTCAAGAATGGTCTAGAGCAGATCTTCATGGCACTGAAAATCGATGGTGTTCTTATTTTGTTAATGCTGGCCAGAACATCACTATGATATGGTTGTGGCATGAAACGTTTTTGTTGTATGTGTGTGGTTATGTTGTACAAACTTGTAAGGGGAATCTCCAATGGCAACCTGCCAATTTTCTCCCGCATCCGTTTGCGGATAGGGGACGACTATTCCGTGGACATGATGTGGTGGGCCGCCATCCAATGATGCCTACATTGCAAACATTTTTTCAATAAACTAGATGAAATTCATGCAAACATGGATGGGTTTCATACAAACCGGACGACATCATGCAAACACGGCAGCTTTTCATTAGATTTTGAACATTTAGAACAAAAATTAGATTTTGAACATTTAGAACAAAAAACGTCGACCCGACCCTAAACCTATCCTACGGCGGCGCGACCGGCGTCCAAGCCCGTGTCATTCTCCATCCGCCGTCTTCATGAGCACCGACGATAAGACTGATAAAGTGAAGCCGTGGTCTCCGGCGAGGAAGAGTAGAACACGGGAGACGGACTGGCCCACATGGGACACAAGGTCCCGCCACCTCCCGTGCCCTACTCATCCTCGGAGGAGTCCGCGCCTTGTGCGTCACCAGTGGACGTGAGGTCCATGATGAAAATGGTGCCACACGCGCTGTCGTCGTCCCAGCGGGCCGTCGGATAGATCGTCGGCAACGTGTAGGAGGCATAGCTGGCGTTGTTCTCCTTCGCGATTGCCTGGAGCTGCGCCTCGGCGGCTGCCGCTTCCTGGCGAGCGGCGGCTTTAGCACCGACGGCATCGTAGATGGTACGCAGCTCCGCGACGAAGTTGGGGATCGCCGCGGCCATGGACGCGGCCTCTACGCTCGTGCGCTCGCCATAGATCTGGCCCTCCGCCAGCCCATGCTGCTTCAGGAGGAACATGTTGTACCGTTGTTCCTCTTGCGCCTACTGGAATGCTGACAAAGGCGTCGGTGCAGGCTGCCCCTCCGTCATGGCGGCATTGCAGTGCGCCTACGCCTGCTCCATGGTGAAGCAGATATGCACATGCGCGGGAGCGGGGGCGGTGTAGTAAATGTTCATCTCCGTCGTGGGGTCGTCCTCGTCGTCGGAGACATCGGGCGAGATTGCCGGCAAGCCGGCCTCGATCCGCTTGGTAGGGCGGCTCTCCCAGGCGGCCACCTCATGCTTCATCTCCGTGAAAGGCTCTCCCACAGAGTTTCACCGCTTGAAGTCATGGCGGATGCAGTGTACGAGAGGAGGATGGGGAGCGGCTTGTATTGTGGCGTGGAGTTAGCCGGGTGTGACCGCCTTTAAATAGCAGATTCCGGTGAGGCCAGGCAGCCGGGTGCGTCAATGCGCAGTGCCGGATTGGATTTCTCGGCCGGTGAGCCTACTTAATGGCGGCATACAGACGGACGGGGCATTCAACTGTCGTGGTAGATATTTGCCCCATCCCGTGCAGCAACGCGTCTCCGGCATTGAACATGCGCGCACAACGGAGACACGTCACGGGGAGCGCTCTCAGCCGACACGCCACTTCAAATGCGGAGGCAGTGAGAGGCCGCATCAGCCTTGAGCGTTTTCAATAAGCAGCGCCGCACTCTACAGCAGCATGAATGCAGGGAGCTGGCGACGAGTGAAAACGCGCACGGGCGAGGGAGGATGGGGTTGGATGAGTCACGCTGGTCAGAAGCGAGTGTGGTTGTGTCCGAACGGCCGCAAAGCCCTCCACGTTTGTGTTTGGTTTACGTGAGAAAGTATGTCTGAACCGCGTCGCGGACCGATGTAGGCCGCATTAGATGACTTTCATGGTTCAAATAACATGGCCTGAATGTATGTGAGCGGTTTGAGTGTCGGCATTTGATACGTCCAAAACGTATCTATAATTTCTGCTTGCTCCATGCTTCTTTTGTGTGATATTGCTATGATATTGATGCACTTCCATACACTTTTGATCATATTTGGACTAACCTATTAACTCAGTGCACCACAGTGCCAATTCTTGTTTTTTGCTGTTTTTCTATTTCAGGTTTCCCCCATATTAAAAGTGCTCCAAAAATTCCAGGAAAAATATAGGAAAAATCAGCGTACAGGAAGCTTCGCAAAGAATCAAAGATGGGCCAGAGGGGAGCCAGGGGAGGCCCAGGCGGCCACCTGGCGCGGCCCCACCCCTGGCCGCGCCAGGGGGGCGCCTGGGGCCCCTGCTCCACCTCTGGCTGCCCCCCTTCGCCTATATATCCCTCTCGTCCCGAAACCCTCGAGGACAGAACCCTTTTTCGCGATCTCGCCTCTATTCCGCCGCCGCAGCGCTTCCAAGATCGGGAGCATCAGGAGAACTCTTCCCGGCACCCTGCCGGAGGGGAGAACCACCACCGGGAGCTTCTCCACCACCATGGACGCTTCCCGAATGAGTCGTGAGTAGTCCACCTTGGACCATGGGTCCATGATCAGTAGCTATGTGATGTTCTCCTCCCCTCTTTGCTCTTCATGGTTAAGACCTCGTGAGCTTCCCTACATGATCGAGGCACATATGTAATCTTTCTGCTGTTGCTTTGCTGAGTTTGCTGAGATCTGATGGATTATGAGACTATGTTCAGATTGTGTTTGAGTAATATATTTGATTCACCTCTTTTATATCTTTGTTCTTGAGTAATTCTTGCATGTTCTCCGTTGCTGTTTATTGCTTTGGCCAAGTAGTAGGTAGTAACTCCAAGAGGGAGCGTTATGCTTGATTGTGGGTTCATGCCCCCTGATGACTAGCTTGAGTGACAGAAACATGAGTCTAGGGGATGTGCTGTTGCCACAAGGGAGAAAACAACGGTGCTTGTACTTGCGGGTGCAAGGATTGTTTACTTTACGCAAAGTTCTTTTAATGCAGTTGTCTGTTGCTTTGAGTTTACACTTTGGGTGGGATTCGCAACTTAATACCAGCGAGATGTTCTGGATAGATATCTCAAGGTGGATGATTAGTAGTAGATGCAGATGGATTTCGGTCTACTTGCCTTAGCGTACCGCCCATGCTTTTGAGCCTCTACCTTTCTTTGCAGCATAGTTAGCATTGGTTTGCGCACATAATCCTGTCAATTGCCCAGCTGTAATTTGTTTACCTCGCTTTGCTGTTTTATCGTCTTTTGGGAGAGAGACATCACTAGTGAACATCATGGGACCCCGGTCCATATTACCACCGCTGATCACACCTTCTATTTACTTCGTGTTTTTATTTCCTAGTTGCAGTCATAGCTATCATTATTATCTCTTGTGTTTGATCCTTTGTAAACAACAAGGCCGGAGGGATTGACAACCTCTCTGTACTCGTTGGGAGCAAAGTTATCTGTATCTGTGTGCAGGTCCCGTCAACCGCTAAGTTTCTGGCGCCGTTGACACCTACTTGTCGACCCTCGGAGTCTCACGGGATTCGATCCTTGGTATCTTTGCCAAGGGAAATTTGCCGCTACGCTACATCTCAACCTTCCACTTGGGGTAACCAACGAGGGGCGAGAAGCCATCAAGCAAGTTTCTGGCGCCGTTGCCGGGGACTCCACTCTTCAAGATAGGGGAGTTGCACGCTATCTTTTATCTTTGCTTTTTAGTCTTGTTAGTTTACCTTTCAGTTTTTGCTTTAGTGTCCCTTACCAAAAATCACGAAAATAGTTATCTTGCTTGCTACTGCTATGGGTTCCACCGAGAACACCAAGTTGTGTGACTTCACTAGTCATAACAACAATGACTTTATCTGCACGCCTATTGCTACACCTGCCACTTCAGCACCTTCTTATGAGATTAAACCTGCTTTACTGAACCTAGTTATGAAAGATCAATTCTCCGGTGCTGGAGATGATGTTGCTTTGCACTTAAATAATTTTGTTGAGCTCTGTGATATGCAAAAGTACAAAGAAGTAGATGGTGATATTGTTAAGATTAAGCTTTTTTCCTTTCTCCTTGAGAGGAGGAGCTAAAATCTGGTTTCAATCCTTGCCTAGGAATAGTATAGATTCTTGGGACAAGTGCAAGGATGCCTTTATTGGGAAGTACTATCCCCCTGCTAAAATTATCCAATTAAGGAGTAACATAATGAATTTTAAACAATTGGATAATGAACACGTTGCCCAAGCTTGGGAACGCATGAAATCTCTTGTCAAGAACTGCCCTACTCATGGTTTGACTACTTGGATGGTTATCCAAACTTTTTATGCAGGCTTGAACTTTACCTCGCGGAACTTGTTAGATTCGGCCGCTGGAGGAACCTTTATGTCAACTACACTTGGTGCTGCCACGAAGCTTCTCGACGAGATGATGAACAATTATTCCCAATGGCACACCGAACGCGCTCCAACAGGTAGGAAGGTAAACTCTGTCGAGGAGATTTCCTCCCTAAATGAAAAAGTTGACTTGATCATGTCTCTACTTTCCAAGCAATCTTCTATTGATCCTCATGATGTTCCTTTAAATTCTTTGATTGCTCAAGATCAAGTAGATGTGAACTTTATCTCTAGAAACAACTTCAATAACAATGCTTATAGGAGTAATTTTGGTAGCAACCCTAGACCGTTCTCCTCTAATCCTATGGGAACAACAATACTTATCCTAGCACCAAGAACTCCACTTCTGAACTAGAGATTATACTTAAAGACTTCATCACTACCCAAAAGGCCTTCAATAAGAGTGTAGAAGAAAAACTAGACAAACTAGATAATCTCTCTTCGAAGGTAGACAATTTAGCCCATGAGGTAGAGTTGCTTAAAATTAGAACTTCTCTTCTTGAGGAGAGGAAGACCACTCCTATGAATGCTATTCAAGTGCAAATTAATGAAAACATTAGGATGATGGCTAAACTTAAAAAGAGATGGGTTAGAGAAAAGGAGGAAGAAGATAGAATTAAGAGCCTTCCTACCCACCACACTGTTGCTACTATTCAAGTTGTTTAGGATATCCAAACTCTTAGCACCCAATGCACTCCTAGTCCCATTGGACCTATTAATGGTGATGCTATGACCTCAACCGTAGAAGAAGAAACTCATATGACCATAGAAGCTACCAAACAAGTGAGCCTAAAGGACACCACTACCACTTTACTTGATAGTAGTGACCTTGATTTTGATAATTGCACCCTTTCTGAAGTTATTGGTTTTCTTCACAAGATGTCTAGAGATCCCCACACTAGCACACTTAATCTTGCCTTCACGGAGCATATCACTAATGCTCTCATCAAAGCTAGGGAGGAGAAGCTTAGGGTAGAAGCCTCCATACCTAGAAAGCTAGAAGATAGTTGGGATCCTATGATTAAAATTAAGTTGAATAACTTCTCTTGCTATGCTTTATGTGATGTTGGAGCTAGTACCTCCGTTATGCCCAAAAGAATGTATGATATGTTTGAATTGAAACCTTTTCATCCTTGTTCTTTTGGTGTTCGTCTTGTTGATTCTTCCGTAAAGAAACCTTTGGGGAAGATCGACGATGTTCTTATCATTGTCAATGACAATTATGTTCCCGTTGATTTTACTATTATGGATATTGAATGTGAACCTTCATGTCCAATTATTTTGGGACGTCCTTTTCTTCGCACCGTTGGTGCTATCATTGACATGAAAGAGGGGAATACAAAATTCCAATTCCCTCTCAAGAAAGGGATGGAACACTTCCCTAGAAAGAAGATTAAGTTGCCTTTTGAGTCCGTTACACGGGCTAGCTATTCTCTTACTCTTGATAAGACTTGATCTTCTCTTTTTGCATCATGCCTAGCTTAAAGGCATAAAAGAAAGCGCTTTTGGGAGGCAGCCCACAACGAATTAGGTTTTATTTTGCTTTTGTTGTGTCTTGATGTTTGTTACTACAGTAGCATCATCATTGTATCTTTTCTTTTCAGCTTTGTGCCAAGTTTAGCCGCCGATTGCAAGAAAGTTCAAAAGTTGTGACGTGCTGTCCAGAAAACAGATTCTGTCCTTGGACAGAAAAATTCGAATAAAATCACCAGATCATCTTTTTTATCTGAATTTTTTTGACAGCGTGCTCTATACAATTGGCTTTCGAGCGTCTGTTCTGAGTTTTTTGATTTGAGTTGCAGAAGTGCCCCGAAAAAATTATTTACTACCTGCTGGTCTGTTTTTCACAGATTCTGTCCTGTTTTGCCTTTTCTTCGTTTTGCAAACCTTGAGCTTGCTTTTTCTTTGCAAAAACCTTATGGCAATCTTGATAAACAGTAGCTCTTCAAGATTATCTTTATTTCCAGTAGGGAAAAAATTATTTTATTGTGGGTACTAACCTCGCTAATCAGATTATGATGAGTTATGTATGAAGGGAGTTTTCAAGTGTGCGAGGGAAGATGATAAAAGAAGATTCAGGAGGGTCAAACGCTCAAGCTTGGGGATGCCCCCGTGCACCCCCAAGAAATATTCAAGAAGACTCAAGCGTCTAAGCTTGGGGATGCCCCCATACATCCCCTTCTCCATCAACAATTATCAGTTCGTCTTTCGTTCCACTATATTTTTTCACTTCATGCGTTATGTGCTATGCTTGGAGCGTCTTGCTCTTAGTTTCTTTTTTTAGTTTTCTTTAGCTTTGCTTGATGTTCATAACAAGTTAGAACCCAGCTTTCTTTGTGTGGGAGAGAAACACGCTCCACTTCAACCTAGAACAAAACATAGGATTTTCATGCTTATCTTTGCTGTGTGTGTTCTTTGTCTTTCCATAGCTGCTGTCGTGTTTAGCTCTTAGTTTTCATGCTTTTCTTTTTAAAGAGCTTTTGTTTAGTTGGTTGCTGAACTCTCTTGAGTTTTCATGTTTATCTTGTTAAGAGAGTTTGCCTGTTGCACTGAGTTGTGTGTCTTAACTTAAAGTAGGTAATTGAGGTTGCTATTTAATTTTAGTAGTAACTTGCAATAGTTTTGAGGTATTGCCATGAGTAATGTCTGAACTTTTGGTGTCAAGAGCTTTAGCCTATTAGTGATAGATGTCGTATTTTGGGCAATCCGTGTTTATTTTCGAAAACCTACAAAATAGTTGAAAACTTTAGCTACTAGATGGATCACTAATCTTTGGAGGGATCGAATATTAGAGTACACTCACGTACCATGAGTCGAGGATGCGCAAGGATAACCAAACCCCCATACACTCCTCCTCGGGGTACTTGTCTCTTTGTGAACCTCCTAATTAGATTGAGAGTTACCGATAATAAGTGCATGAGTTCTTCGGACTAATGTGAGTATTCGAAAGTTGACACTTCCACCTAGCCATATTTTTCTAGCCTCTTCGATACCGTGCATTGCCCTTTCTCACCTCGAGAGTTGGCGCATACTTCGCCGGTGCATCCAAATCCTTGGCACGATACGCTCTCTCAGCATAAGCCTCATTATATCCTTCCTCAAAACAGCCACCATACCTACCTATCAAAGCATTTCCATAGCCTTTCCGAGATACATTGTCATGCAACATCCATCTTCTCATGACTTGATCTTCATGTCATACATGCCTTTTGCTTGATCGATGAGCCGCATGCTAGTTGGGCCTTGCCCTAATCATTGCTACATGACGCGCTAGTATCATTGCATATCCTGCTACACCGGCAGAGGCATACATTTGCATACATCATGATAGTTTCATTTTCTTTATGTTGAGTACTTTTGTAAAGTGTGAAAGATCTTCTATACTTCTTGTAATACATAGAGTGTTGCCCCTAAAGTGAGGAAAAGATCCCAAAGAGGACAAAATCAAAAGATCCCAAAGAGGACAAATGAGAGTTAAATAGAAAGAGCCATTGAGGCCACAAAAAAATAAAAATAAAATAGAAAAAAGAGAAAAGGAAATAAAAAGAAAGAAGGGGGCACACTACTATTCTTTTTGAGAGATCCACACTCGTACTTCATCTTATACCTTGTACTCTATAGAGATTATCATTCATGCATATAGCTATGTGGGGACCTTCACACTATAGAACTTGGCTTGTATATTCCAATGATGAGCCTCCTCAAAAGAGCTCTAGGTCTTCTTGAGCAAGCAAGTTGGATGCACCCCCACTAGTTCCATTGGAGAGCTTACCTTAGCTCATATGTGCATCCGTTGCATGGCAATCCCTACTCCTCACATCATATCTATCATTTGGTTTTCCCTCGCCTATGATTGTCCTCATTGATGGAGCCTTTCACACCTTTTTTGTCTTCTCCCTTCATCATTTTTCTCTCTTTGCCATCCTAAGTGTCAACTTTCTTGCTTACGCTCATCCATTGCATGAGTGCTCAAAATATCGAAAGGGAGTGGATCATTTTGACTTGTACCTGGCTAGTGGTCTGAGGATGAGTCAAGATAAGACTCCAAAGAAGACCAAGTGTGAAACTTTAGTAGATTAAGTTCTCAACAATACAAAAACTATGTTTTACTCTCTCGTATATCCCTATCCCCTTTCTTGCACGCAAACACCATTTGGAGAAATTCGAGTCACGGACAGCGAGAGCTCTTGCACCTTTATGTTCTTATGTTGCTTGTTACAATGGTAATATAGACTCTTGCTTGTTATGACTTGAATTGAATTACATGCCTTGATTGCTTTACTTAAAAAGTTCTTATATGGTTGGTAACATGTCACCACAGAAATTATGCTTGTTATCATTTACCTACTCGAGGATGATCAGGAATTAAGCTTGGGGATGTTGATACGTCCAAAACGTATCTATAATTTCTGCTTGCTCCATGCTTCTTTTGTGTGATATTGCTATGATATTGATGCACTTCCATACACTTTTGATCATATTTGGACTAACCTATTAACTCAGTGCACCACAGTGCCAGTTCCTGTTTTCTGCTGTTTTTCTATTTCAGGTTTCCCCCATATTAAAAGTGCTCCAAAAATTCCAGGAAAAATATAGGAAAAATCAGCGTACAGGAAGCTTCGCGAAGAACCAAAGATGGGCCAGAGGGGAGCCAGGGGAGGCCCAGGCGGCTACCTGGCGCGGCCCCACTCCTGGCCGCGCCAGGGGCCGCCTAGGGCCCCTGCTCCGCCTCTGGCTGCCCCCCTTCGCCTATATATCCCTCTCGTCCCGAAACCCTCGAGGACAGAACTCTTTTTCGCGATCTCGCCTCTGTTCCGCCGCCGCAGCGCTTCCAAGATCGGGAGCATCAGGAGAACTCTTCCCGGCACCCTGCCGGAGGGGAGAACCACCACCGGGAGCTTCTCCACCACCATGGACGCTTCCCGGATGAGTCATGAGTAGTCCACCTTGGACCATGGGTCCATGATCAGTAGCTATGTGATGTTCTCCTCCCCTCTTTGCTCTTCATGGTTTAGACCTCGTGAGCTGCCCTACATGATCGAGGCACATATGTAATCTTTCTGCTGTTGCTTTGCTGAGTTTGCTGGGATATGATGGATTATGAGACTATGTTCAGATTGTGTTTGAGTAATATATTTGATTCACCTCTTTTATATCTTTGTTCTTGAGTAATTCTTGCATGTTATCCGTTGCTGTTTATTGCTTTGGCCAAGTAGTAGGTAGTAACTCCAAGAGGGAGCGTTATGCTTGATTGTGGGTTCATGCCCTCTGATGACTAGCTTGAGTGACAGAAACATGAGTCTAGGGGATGTGCTGTTGCCACAAGGGAGAAAACAACGATGCTTGTACTTGCGGGTGCAAGGATTGTTTACTTTACGCAAAGTTCTTTTAATGCAGTTGTCTGTTGCTTTAAGTTTACACTTTGGGTGGGATTCACAACTTAATACCAGCGAGATGTTCTGGATAGATATCTCAAGGTGGATGATTAGTAGTAGATGTAGATGTATTTCGGTCTACTTGCCTTGGCGTACCGCCCATGCTTTTGAGCCTCTACCTTTCTTTGCAGCATAGTTAGCATTTGTTTGCGCACATAATCCTGCCAATTGCCCAGCTGTAATTTGTTTACCTCGCTTTGCTGTTTTACCGTCTTTTGGGAGAGAGACATCACTAGTGAACATCATGGGACCCCGGTCCATATTACCACCGCTGATCACACCTTCTATTTACTTCCTGTTTTTATTTCCTAGTTGCAGTCATAGCTATCATTATTATCTCTTGTGTTTGATCCTTTGTAAACAACAAGGCCGGAGGGATTGACAACCTCTCTGTACTCGTTGGGAGCAAAGTTATCTGTATCTGTGTGCAGGTCCCGTCAACCGCAAAGTTTCTGGCGCCGTTGACACCTACTTGTCGACCCTCGGAGTCTCACGGGATTCGATCATTGGTATCTTTGCCAAGGGAAATTTGCCGTTACGCTACATCTCAACCTTCCACTTGGGGTAACCAACGAGGGGCGAGAAGCCATCAGCATTGGGATGCGCTAAAAGCATCTCCACGGGCAACATGCAATAGATGCCTAAAAACTACGGCCATGCCCTGAAACAGTAATTTGGGGCCAAAAAGTTCCATTTTTCTACTCATGTTGTATAAACTATTTTCATTTTCTGATGAACTTTATTTCAAGCTCGGTGAGCTTTTTCCAATTTGGATGATTTTTTTTTTCAAATTGATGATTTTTTTCCAATTCGATGAACTTTTTTCAAATTTGGTGGACTTGTTTCATATTAGATGAACTTTTTTTATTATCAAAATCGATGATTTTTTTTTCAAATTCACGAACTTTTTTCTATTTTGTGCTTTTTTCAAATTCATAAATCTTTTTGAGTTTGCGGAGTTTTTTTCAAAATATATTGAACTTTCTTTTAAAGGAACTTCTTTTGAATGCGTGAACTTTTTTTGAATACATGAACTTTTTCGATTTGGTGAACATTTTTTTGATTACGCGAACTATTTTTTGCATGTTCGTGAACTTCATTTGAAATATATGAGCATGTTTTCAAATAATTGAAAAATCTAAGCAGTACAGTGTAATACCATGTCTATGTTTCTATTCTTAAAGCACCCACGCTGTACATTGCCACTAGCAGTTAGTTGGTCGAGTGGTTAGCATCACTATAAGGAAGCTTGATATAAGGAAGCTTGATGGTGCGAGTTCTAATCCTGGTAGATAACATATTATTTTTTGTGGTGTTTTTTTGGCTCTGTGCTGTCGTTGGCTGGCCCACCCAGAGGTGCTGCGAGCACCAGTTAGGTTGCGCGTCGCTGAAGCCGCGCAATAAGAGGCCCCCTTGTCGCTGCTCCCGTCCGACCCGTAGACGTCCCTCCTCTAGTTCACGGCAATAATGGAACCAAGTTGAAGCTTAGTTATGGACACTCTTCAATAAGCTCATATGCTTCAAGACCTCTTTGTGGTGTATAAAGAGGAGAGAATTTCCTATTTAACACCGTGCTTAAATTTTATGCTCTGTTTAATATCGACAAATAATTTCTTCTCTATTTAACAATAATTCTTAATTTTATGTCTTCTATAACACTTTTGTCCATTTTGAGTCTAAATGACGCATGAAAAGACCGTTTTGCCCTTAAGTGGTATTTTTGTGTGCGCGTATGTGTTGTTGCGTGTGTGCGCGCGTTCGTGGGTGCTGCTGCGTGTGTGCTGATGCGTGTGTGTTTGCTACTGGGTGTGTACGTGTATGTGTTTGCAAGTGGGTGTGTACGTGCGCGCGCGCACGCGGTTGCGTGCATGTGTGCTGTTGTGTGTGCTGCTGTGCGCGCGCGCGTGCGTGTGTTGATGCGTGTGTATTGCTGCTACGTGTGTGCTACTGTCCTCGCACTGGTGTTACGTGTGTACTACTGCTCTCGCACTAATGTTGCTTGTGTGCTACTGCCCAGCGCGCATACATACGACATGAAGGGTAAAAGAGTCTTTTCCGGTGTTATTTAGGTTCAAAATGGACCAAAGTGTCATAAAATGCACAAAATTTAAACTCGTCGCTAGATGGGAAAGAAAAAGTTTTTCAGTGTCAAATAAGGAAACAAAATTTAAGATAATGTTAAATAAGAAATTGCTTCTATAAAGAGCTTATTTACCTTTGTCATAGTTTCATTGGTTCTAAAATATGATATTATCTCCTCAATATTTTCAGCTTATTTGTGGTGTTTTTTGGCTCTACGCCATCGTTGGCCGGCCCACCCAGAGGTGCCGCGAACACCAGTTAAGTTGCGCGGCGCTGAAGGCACGCAATAGGAGGTCCCCTTGTCGCTGCTCTCGTCCGACCCGTATGTCCCTCCCGCAGTTCATGGCAACAATGGAACCAAGTTGAAGCCCGGTTATGGACACTCTTCAATAAGCTCATATGCTTCAAGACTTTTTTGTGGTCTATAAAGAGCTTATTTACATTTGTCATAGTTTCAGAGGTTCTAAAATATGATATTATCTCCTCAATAACCTCAGCATAATCAAAGGGGTAGTGATCAAGGTTGTATGATGCTACCCCATGGTTAGGATGAAATTTGCAGCTAAAGCTCATATGGTTATTGGATTTGCAATGCTCACAAAATGTAGGGAATTCAAATATAGTTTGAGCGGAATAATCCAACACCCTCAATTTATCATCCACTTAAATAACTTAAAGAGAATAGCGATATTGTTCATAAACCCTTCTTCTCTTCTTGATTTCCTCTCTTGTAGCAACTTCAGTTCCTACAATTGACATCTAGGAGGACATATAGCTAGTTTATTTATTTATTTTCGAATTAAAGAAAAACAGTAAGATAAATAGTAACAAACAAAAATAAACTATATGTGAGCGGGTAGGTAGTGACCCAGTGTTATGCTCCAGGCAACAGTGCCAGAAAATGCTTGTTGTCCTGCAAGTGCACATGGCTTTGTAGTAGTTTCACGCTAAGTAAGGTTTGTCGATCCCACAAGGAGCTAATAGGAAGGTGCTACTAACCCGCAACTACTTGTCACTTACGCAGTTCGGTACACCCAAACCAGAGTTTAAAAATAGTTTGCTTTTGTCTCTTGCTAGGAAAACAAATAAAAGGGTTTTATCTAAGCAATGAACAAAAATGTAAATCCGGAAGTAAAACGGTTCTCGCTCCATCCCAAAATGTAAGACGTTTTTTGAAACGTCTTACATTATGAGACGAAAGGAGTACTAAACTAAGTGGAGGTGGAGTTTGTGTAGTAAAGCGTTCTCAATGGTTCCGGAGTCATCACCACAACCATAATCTGCTCAACATATGTGAATAGATAGTTCTAAGTATATGTCACCTATCCACTTGAATATGATTATGTGTGGGTGGATCTGAATAAAGATATGTGCATACATGCCGCAACCATGTATCACACGCGCTGATGCCCTTTAAGTTTTGGTTTGGATAGCAGAAAGGTTCACTGCCTTTCCTCAACGAGCAACACTCATTTATCGAACCCACGAGAGGATGTGCACTATGACAAAGGCTTTGGCAAGTATTTGTTAACGAATAAAATACCAATTATCAATCGAACCTTTAACAAACTTAGGGGGTGTAAACACTAGTATTAAAAATAGTTATGGGTATGATGTCTTTGTTCTTAACCATATATTTGTGCTCAGTATCATCATGATATTAATTTGTGCTCTAGAAGGTACCCATTAAGACGTGCTTTCGACGTGATGATGTGGGGGTGTGTGATGGTATCCTAGACTAGGGGGTACTCACCACGTCGTCTCCCGACTAGGTGGATTGGGCCGAGGACCCCATGGCCGTTTACTCATGGGCCACTTCGGGCAGCCGATGACATACATGAGGAAGATTCCACAAGACTTGGTGATCAAGACAATGACTCCTCCCCATCGACGTATTCGACTAGGACTCTTATTATCCTAGGCCTCTGGTACATTATATAAGCCGAGGCCAAGCTAGTCGATAAATGATTATGACATTATTCATCATACCCTTAGGTTTTAGACCACAACATATGATCTTGAGGATCAACTATTGTAATCCTTATATTCATCAAGATCAATCAAGCAGGAAGTGGGGTATTGCCTCCATTAAGAGGGCCCGATCCTGGTTAAACATCATGTCCCTTGTCTCCTGTTACCCATCGATCCATGATCCATAGCTCAGGACCCTTACCCCGAGATCTGCCGATTTTGACACCGACAATGGTGCTTTCATTGAGAGTTCAGCTGTGAGATCAACGAAGCATCAATGGCTAGTCAGCAGATTAACTATGACGTCGACATCTTTGTCACCGGCTCGACTAGTCACCTTGCCTCGACCGAGGACTGCACTCCGCGTCAGATCGTCATGTTCGGACGATGACCTTCATCAACATCAACTCCGATCTCTCTAAAGATCATGGAGGAATCATCCATGGAGCTCGGGGGCTCAACGTCAACATTGCCCTTGAGCGACCGTGCTGTTTTTCTGACAACGAGTTTTTATCCGTCGTCACCACCTCCTTGAGCGTCGTCTTGATGAACCCTTTGGTGGAATTATGTGGAATTAATTATATAATAACTCCATAAAATTTCATCGCGTTTCGATGGAGGAATCTCCGACGATCTACAATATAACGGAGCCCTGTCGAATCTGGATGAGAATCTGGATGAGTTTGGGGCGAGGAGTCTAGCGTCTGGATCAGACGTCCTTTGGAAGATCCAACCGTTCATCTGCTGCGGAATTCCTATATCTACCAGCCCTTAAAATTTTAGCTTGATCTGATCGTTCAATCCCCGGGAACCTTCCGATGAGTGGTCAAATTTGTAGATCTGTTTTCTGTGTGAATACGAATCCAATCAGAGTTCATGTTTCTTCATGAACGAGATATTGTACAACCTTTTTGAAGGAATTTTTTCCAGGGTATTATGCGTTTATTTTAAACACACGCCCATACAATTCTAAGCCTCCTCTAAGGTAATCTTTACCATCACGTTGGTGTCAAACCAGTTCGGCAATAATGCTCCACGGCTGCTGACCTGCGATAGACACGTCGTCGATTTATTCAGCTGAGCTCAACTTCTTCGGATCATCATCTCGGCGAGCCGAACAAGAGTCCGTCATCGCGAAGGATAAATCATCACCAACATCACCGCCCCACGGATCACGGAGCGGGCACACCGGCATCACCGCACGGTCACTTCATCAAGCCAGCATTGACCGCGCCACAAGTTACTACCTGCGTCGGCATAGCCACACTGTTGCTTCTTCAAGCCGATGTCCATCACAGCGAACTGCTTCAACACCTCGGCTGGCATGGCAGCTGCAACATCTCCTTACCGACCTGCTCCGTCACCTCGGCTAGACCGGGGGCTTCACCATTGCTTCATCAAACCTACTCCGGTGACTTTGGCGTCACTAGCCGACCTGCTTCGACTCATCAGCTGACATGGAGGTTTCGACACCTCTGCTGGACCGGGGACTTTGCTATTTCTTCATCAACCTACTTCGGGGACTTCGGCGTCACCAACCATCCAACTTTATCATGGTTAGCTGGACCAGGGCTTTGGCTCGCTACATCGACCGCGTTGTGTCGCCACTTCGTCAAGCCAAACTCCTCGCTCGGTCACTTCGGGCTCGGGGGCTGTGACCTCGGCCAGCCGACCTACGCATTGGAACCTCGTCAACCCGACCTTGGCACCCAGGCCTTTCTCGTTTAATTATTTACTTCACTTAAATTAATTAAGTAGAAGAGTATTTTTAATTATATTATTATTACTATTATTATTGTTGGCTTGCACTATTTTATGTGTGCTGGTTAACGACTTCGGCTGCGTCACGTGGTCACCTCGGCGGGCCGACGCCATCATCACGCCTCGGCTGGACCGTTTTTTTCATCACTTTATCGGTCTATTCCGGAGGCTTCGGAGTCACCTTGCCGACCTACTCTATCTCCTCGGCTGGACCGAAGGCTTAGGCTAAGCCACATACGCAATGTTGTGCTGTCACTTCATCAAGACGAGCTCTTTGCTCGGGCCCCTCGGGACTGGCTTGAGGGCTGGGATCTCGATCCGCCGCAAACTCGGCATGCGTCATCAACATCGAGCACATTAATCAGCTAAGTCGCTTTCATGCTCAATTTTTTTAAATGTTTAATTTTTGTTCGGTTCGACGAGGCATTTATTTGTGTTAAATAAATAAGTCATTTGCTAAAAAACTTAGTTTATTAAAAACACTTCTTTTTCCCATGTTAGCCGGTTCCTTCTTAGTCATTGCAAAGTCTTTTTCTATCACTCCCTTTTCGACGCGAGTGTGTGGTCAATAGCCGGGTAGCCTAGTTTCTCTCTCAAAGCCGCTCGAGTTTAGTTCGCTAAACTGGCCTAACTAGAAGTACTCCGCCTTCGGGATAGGAGGTTGCAGCCGTACGCTGACCCGCTTGAAGTCTTGAGATCGGATGTGTCATATTAATGCACGATAGAAGCACAAAAATTTTAAGACCAATTTTCGGGTTGGCGCCGAAAAACTTGATTTAGTTCGGACGTCAAACTTTTACATAAGTTTGTTGGATTTTTCAAGCTCATGTCACTTTTTTTAGCTATTTGTATGTTTTTTCTTTTAGGAAGCGGGACATCCTCATGACCGAGGTGCCCTGCATTATAATTCAGCTTGAGAGATCTTTTCTGACCCACATCTCAACATCTTTCCCGCCGAACTACACCTCGGCGTTGACAAAATACATGCCACATCGGGACTAGTTCCCGAGCAGTGCAATGCTAGACGCCTTTAAAGCATTGGCAATATTAACGGGGGGATAGACTACAGCCGAACCCACCAAAAGCCAAGGTACTCCGAGGAGTCTTCAGCAAAACATTCTCGGATATTTCTTTATATGCATCAGTTTCGAATTGTGTCTTCGGTAAATAGTTGGATTGCCCGGCTCCTGTGTTTGCCTCCTATGTTCCGCTTTGTTTGGCTAGGTGTGAGAACCACTACGATTGTGCTTCCAATTCGCATGGTTAAGTGCCTCAGTGGATAAAGCCGAAAAACTGTCACAATAAGCGTAAACTGGTCAGCTATCCGATGACTGTGTTAAACTATAAGATCGATGGAGGCCACCCTGTGTTAAACGACGGGCCATTCATAACATTGGCCGAAGTGTTAATGGCTTGACCTTGGTTGACGCCGAACACTAACCAAGGGCTAGTAACTGGCCTCCCAACTTTAAGCTCCTATGACTAAGTGAAAGTTATAACGCCGCATATTTGATTGCCTTGTTTCCGCTAACACAACCGCCTCCGGGCACCGAGACGTCGGCTAAGGGTTGTCTTGTTACCCCGGAAACACCCTGGGTAGCATCTACAAAGGGGTAGAAGTCGACGATGGGCCACTTTCAAATGATAAACAGTCGCAATGGAGTCAAAATAAACATATATCATCAGCGTTTGTATTCATTATACAAGCGTTGCCTTCCGTAATTATCATTATAAAGCTATAAATATGCATCAATTTGACTTAAGATTTCGTCCAAGCTGGGTTACCTGGCTCCTGTGATACCCCTATGTTCCCGATTGTTCGGCTAGGAGGTAAAGGGAGCACCTCTGTGATTGTTACTTCTGGGTCATCCGTGTTAGTACCTCAGACTGGGAGAAGCCGAAAGCTAGCCATCTTAAAGAATATAATTGGTTGGCAATGACGGAAGTGAAAATTTAGGTTCACTAAAAACCACAAAGTTTGAGAACTTTCCCCAAACTAAATCCTCAATATTTTCCTCCCAAATTGCTTGGACGTGAGGTTTCATGATCATGATCAGCATGAAAACCCAAAGAAAGGAACCAATAGCGGAACTATTTTCTTTGGAAGATGTTTCTTACATTAGATAGTAATATAACATATCTCTCCGCGTACCTTAGTTCATAAAACCATACGGCCGGATTGCCTTGTTTTCCATAAATCTTTGCCCTCATAAAGGCTTTGTAAAGTTGTACAAACACTCCCCGGCTACTAGTTGAGGAGGTTGAAGCTGATGGTCGGTCAGTAAACTTTTGTACAGTGCGGATCTAAGCATTAATGATGTCAAGTACTTGGATACATAGAATCATTACACATAAAAATTGCAAGTAAAGCCGATTTATTGCAGCCCATCTTTTAAAGATCAAGGGGCACAATCTCGCTGAGACAACCGAGTAGCTGACATAACGCTCTCATAATTCCCAATTGACATCGATTTCCTATCTATTAAGCCCCTTGAGGCCGACCTTGGCGAGCCCAAATTTCACTGGCTCTAGCTCCTTTAAGATATCTTATTCTCTTTCCGAGAAGTTTGTGTTAAACACAACATTTTTTTTCTCTATAAAACGGATATCGATCCTTAATTCGGCCACCCATGCCCACATTAATTCTCGGGGGCTACTGGGCTTCGCGCTTATCATTTACAAATATTTAAGGGGCACATCGATCCCCTGATCCGGTGTTGCCACCCGACCAGTGTCTGGGGGGTTACTGCATTGCCTATTCAATGCAGAAAATCCAAAGTGCTCAGTGTTCGGCTTGACCGAGTTATGGATAAGCGCGTCTTCGGACAACAATAAGTTCCATCTGGGACTTATCCGGCATCAAGCTAATATATCACGGTGACTTCTCACGACGCTCTCTCAAGGGCCCGTCCGTCGATCACTATTACCTCTAATATGTTACACTTAATTTCTATTCCTATGTATGCTACCGAGCTAGGAGTCGATCCTCAGGCTGATTTCACGAATTGACCTGAGTCTCAGGGCCTACTAGGATTAGCGGTTTCATGTTTTCCTTCGGGTGCATCTCGAATTTTAGGCCGATATACACCTTGAGGGCTACTGGCAATACATCTTGTCAGCAAATAAATTCACATGCATTAGAAATAAAATCCGCAAACAATCATCCCATGATCGAGGTGGTGTACCACCTCGGAAGCAGTTCTGCATATAGCTCGGATGCAAGTGGCTGGCTCCTTAGAGGGCATTTCCGGCATTAAGCTCGGTTGAACTCATTCAAAGTTTTCCAAGAATGAGGTAATTTATGACATCTCGGATATAGTCCGGCGTTGGAGCTTAGATACAGTCTGGCTTTAGAGCTCGGATACAGTTCGGCATTGGAGCTGGAATGCCAAAGCACAAATCGGATGCAATCCGGCGTTGGAGCTTGGTCATGAAAGGGGATACCGCCTACCACGAAAAACTTTAAACCCGAGGTGTGGCATAAAAATAACAAGGCATTGATAAAGGCCGAAGACTTAAAGGGCTCCTCGGATACCCAACCTGTGAAATCTTCAGATTTAGCCCGGCAATCCTCAAGATCAAAGGTGGGAAGATTTGTTGAACTAGTTTTCAAGACCGACGACCGAAGTTGAAGAGCAGTTCGGAAGAACTGAGGAGCATCCCCAACTTGAAGACAGGTTTAGGGGGCTACTGAGGGTGTCCTGGACTAGGGGTAGGGGGTACTCACAACATCGTCTCCCGATTAGGTGGATTGGGCCGAGGACCCCCATGGCTGTTTACTCATGGTCCACTTCAGGCAGCCGATGACATACATGAGTAAGATTCCACAAGACTTGGTGATCAAGACAATGACTCCTCTCCACCGACGTATTCGACTAGGACTCTTGTTATCCTAGGCCTCTGGTACATTATATAAGCCGAGACCAGGCTAGTCGATAGATGATTATGGCATTATTCATCATACCCTTAGGTTTTAGACCACAACATATGATCTCGAGGTAGATCAACTCTTGTAATCCTTATATTCATCAAGATCAATCAAGCAGGAATGTGACACCCCGAGACTGGTGCGCCAGGTGTCAGTCCGTTATTCGTTGCCGTTGCCGTGTCATCTTCTTGCGTGTTGCATCTTGCCATGTCATCGTGTGCATCGCATCATCATGTTTTCAAAACTTGCGTCCGTCCGAGTCTGCCCGTCCTCTCTGTTGTCCGTTCTGAGCCCAGACACACTTGCACGCGCCCGCGACACCTCTGTTTATTTATTTTATGAGTGGCTGGAAAATGTTCTCAGAATGGGATGAAACTTGGCGTGTGGTGTTATTATAGTGTAGACAGACCGCCTGCCAAATTTCATCGCATTCGGAGCTCGTTTGATAGCCCAACCGTTAAACTATAGCGGCAGTATAACCGGTTAAAAAGTCGGACGTTTTCGGTCTCCGAAAACCTCCGCGGGCCTCTCTCTCTTCTCTCCACATGGCCTAGCCCATCTACACAGCCCACTAACCCGCTTGCTAAACCCCCTCCGCTCCGGAACTGTCGGATCGAGATCCAAGGCTCCGAAACGGACTAAAAATCCCTCCTAGACCAAACCCTAACCCCCCTTTCCTTATATAAGAACCCCCATGCCAAATTGGGCATCTCCTAGCCTTCCCTAACCTCCCAACCGCAGCCATTCCTTCCCCTTCCTCGGATCTAGCGCCGCCACCCATGCTCGCCACTTGTTGCCGCCAAGTCAGCAGCCGCCACCGCGCCCCGACCAATCGTAGAGCGCCACCTCAGACACTGGACGAGTCTCAACCAACCGCCGCCTGCCACTTGGCCTCCCACGCCTCCCATCGCGCCGGGCCCTCTAGGCCCATCCACGGCCCGCCGCCGGGCCGAACCCGGGCCCCGAACCCCGCTGCCTCAGTCCTCCACCTCGCATCCGAGGACGCTCGTCCCAGAGCTCCCGCTCGGCCTCGACTCCCCTTCCCGCGCCTCCGCTCGACCACGCCGCCGGTGAGCCACCTAGGGCCTTCGCCGCGCCGCCGCCCTGCCTTCCTTCTCTCCCTTCGATCGCCTCCCTCTCTCTCACGATCTCCCACTCTCTCTGTCTCAGTTGTGCAGGAACCCCATGGCCGTCATGCTCGCGCTCCGCCTTGACCTGTCGTTTAGCCGCCGGATTTGGCCGGGAACGAGCTCCCCGTGCCTAGATCCGGTCGTTCCCGCTGCCCCCGGTCATCTCCGTGACGCCGCTGTGCCGGAGTACCACCGCCGCCGCCATGGTCCTGCCTCTGCCAATGGGAGGACAGCGGCTCATCCAGCGCGACGCGTCCTGGGTCGCATCGCCGGCGCCCAGGCCCAGCGCAGCCCACCGGCCTCGCCGGCCTAGCGGCCTCCAAGGCCCAACGGAGCCCGGGCCTCCCTCCTTGCTCCTGGGCCTCGCCTCGCCCGGCCCAGTTGCGCAGGCCCAGGCCGGCTTGCCTTGCCTCCTCTGCTTCATGGGCCGAAGCCCATGGGTGAGCTTCCCACTAACCCTTGCCCCGTGCGGTTTTTAGTATCTAGCGCCCGTTCGTTTTTTTCCTTCTTCAAAAAACTGCTAAGTCCTAAAAATCATTAATAATGTTGCATGTTGTGATGGCTGTAACTTTTTGTGTGCTTATCCAAATTGAGTGAATGATATGTCAAAATGATCGTGGTGATATGCTCTACACTTTGTTCCATTGTGACATGCTTGTTTGAGTTCACCTTGATGCTCTAATCTCCGTTGCAAGAGTGCTATAAGTTTAAAACCGCTGTTAGTTGTTAATTTGTTGCATGCTTGTGATGCTTGTAACTTTGTGAATGTTTATCCGAAAGGAGCATATGATATGTCAAAATATTCATTGTGAAGTGCTCTACATGTTGGTTGCTGTAGCATTCACTTTAGGTGTCATATTGCCATGTTAATCTCTGTTGCAAAAGTGCATGTGGCTATTAAGTGCAGAAACTTGTTGTGAGATGCTGATTTCAGTTGTTAATTGCTATTGATGTGTTTGTCTTCATGCCACATGTCTATATGTTTTAGAAGCACAATCACATGGTCCTTGTTGTGGTGCAATCCATTTTCCATGATATGCCTTGAGGTGACTTAAACAAGCTTGTAAACATGCCATGTTGTTGTTGCTATTTTATACTTAGTGAAAAACTGCTAAGTCTGGAATCTGTTATAACCTGATGGCATGTTTGCTTGATGCCCTAGTCAAATCCATGCTTGTTTTGGAGTGGCCAATGATCATGTCTTGTTGTCAATGTTTTTGTCTATCCATTCATGCCCTTACTTGCACATATGACTTGCTGTAGCTTATTTATTTCTTGCTCTCAAGTTGCTATAAATTATACTTGTCAGGATTTTATCAGCATGTTCAATTTGGTGAAGCTTGTTGTTATTGATCCATGCCTCCTATTGTCAGGCCCAAGATGCGATTCTATCCCGATCACGTGACACTTACGTGGTTGGGGCACAACCACATTTCGGGTGCTTAAGAAGATGGATATCATTACATCGTACCATTACATACATACATGGGGGATACAACAATACATACAAGTCACATGAATACAACAACATCAATACAAGGCATCCGACTACGGATGCAAACATGAAAAGCACAACGACATCCATCTGCTATCCCAGGCTGCCGACCAGGAACCTAACCCAAGACTGAAGAAGAAGAAGAAGAAAGAACTCCAACACAAGTACATCGCTCTCACATGGAGTCATCGAAAACCTGCACCTGCAACTGTTGTTGTAGTACCTGTGAGCCACGAGGACTCAACAATCCCATAACCATGGGTAACAAGACTAGCAAAGCTTAATGGGTAGGAAGAGGTAAAGTGGTGAGGTTGCAGCAACGACTAAGCAATATGTGGTGGATAACTTACGAGTACAAGAATAAGATGAGCATCTACGCAAACGGTCGCAAACTAGTAATGATCGCTAAAGATCCTGAACTACCTACGAGTCAAACATAACCCCACCATGTTCTCTTCATAAAGTGAAAAGAGACAATCACGGTTACTCACACAGTTGTGTGTTTTATCTCGGATCCTCTGTCAAGTTTTTGACAACCGTACATTAACAAATTCCAATCTGCCACATAACCGCGGGCACGGCTTCCAAAAAATCATAACCCTGCAGGGGTGTCCCAACTTAGCCCATCACAAGCTCTCACGATCAGCTGAGATAATAATAATTATTACCCCTTATCTTAGGGACAATCCGATCAGGCTCGGAATCCCGGTGCACAAGACATTTCGACAATGGTAAAACAAGTCCAGCAAGACCTCCCGGCGTGTCGACACCCTGATAGTAGCCGCGTGTATCTCGTCTGAGGCCACGACCAGATGGGTGATCCTACATGAGCCAATCCTCGAGTTTCCCCGTGGTGGCCCCGCATAACCCCCGTTTGGGACCAACACCATCAGCACTGCCCCCCTGCTATGTAGAAAGAATACTCGGGGACGCGACCCCCTATGCAATTTAATTAATTAATTAAGTTGTTATTATGAGGCAAATTAAAACCAATGTTTGGCCTTGCTGGAGGAGTTTTATTCAAAGACGAACTGTCAAGGGGTTCCCATATACCCAACCGTGTAAGGAACGCAAAAATCAAGGAACATAATGCCGGTTTATCGGCTCCTAAGGTGGCATGAGTGGAACAAAACACTGAGCAAAGGCCAAGCCTTCCACCCATGCCCAGTATATAGGTGTGTTAATATATATAAGACATATTGTGATATTCCGAAAGCATCAAGTTCCAACATGGAACAATCTTCATCTTCACCTGCAACTAAAAATGCTACAAGAGGGGCTAGCAAGCGAGTAACATAGCCAAACAATGGTTTGCTAGGAAGGTTTCAAGGTTAGAGGTTTCATGGCAATAAGGAGAGGGGCTGGCAATAAAGATGGGTAGCGCGACATATAACGATAGCATCGAGACAACTAAGCATGGCAATGATAGTAAAGGTATCCAAAGTGATGGTCATCTTGCCTGAGTTCCCGCAAGGAAGAAGAACAGATCCGTGAAGAAGACGAAAAAGAAGCCTCTAAGACGAACCCCGCGAAGACGAACGAATCCTCACGATCGCAACGGAAAAGAACTAGCGAGAATAAAGCACACAACACGGTAAACACACCACACAAGACATGACAATATGCTCAACCAAGTATGATGCAAGAAAAGTCTATGTATGCTGCATTTCATGGCAAGGGATGACGCACACAAGAACAACACCAAACAACAAGTTTAAATGAGGCCGGAAACTACATATAACAAATCCGGTAAGTCCTCATATGCATATTTTGAAATTAGTCCAGATCTGAACAAACCTTAAGTTAAAGTTATTAAACTGCAGATTAACATGCACCATGATGATCTACACGAAATTCTAGTCAAGTTTCATGTAAAGTTTGTTAAATTCGGAGCTACGGCCTAGAAGATATGATCAAAACAAGACAAGCATGGCAACTGTGCAAGATGCACCCAAACATCAAGCAAACTCACACCAAACATGAAAACAACATGATATGATGATTCTACATGCAAAATCACACAAGTTTCATATAGGGCACACTCAAAACGGAGCAACGGGCTAAAAGATACGAGCAAAACAAGTTACAACGCAAAGCTGAAGTTAACAGCCACATAGCAACTTTGGAGCAAGGTATAATTAAGCTACATCACCCAAACATGATAACAAGAAGCATGGATGTGAAGTAGACATGTTACTTAACAAGCATGAACTTAGAACACACCCAAAAGCTTGCTGGAACACAATTAACCAAGCATGGCAAGTTGCAATAAAATTATCCAGACTTAGTCAAAATCTGGGAAGGCAAAACATCATCACGATGCTGACTTCGGAGGCACGAAACAACAAGCATATCAACTCAACTAAGTATATAAAGATCATGGACATGTAGTACACATATCATACAGAAAACAACTCCATTGTAGCATCTCCATAGGAGGCATGGATCAATAACAACAAGCTGCACCGAATTGAACATGCTGATAAAATCCTGACAGGTATAATTTATAGCAACTTGAGAGCAAGAAATAAATAAGCTACAACAGGTCATATATGCAAATAAGGGCATGAATGTATAGACAATAACATGGACAACTAGACATGATCATTGGCCACTCCAAAACAAGCATGGATTTGAGTGAGGCATAAAGCAAACATAGCATCCGGTTATAACAGATTCCAGACTTAGCAGTTTTTTCACTAAGTATAAAACAACAACAACAACATGGCATGTTTACAAGCTTGTTTAAGTCACCTCAAGGCATATCATGGAAATATGATTGCACCACAACAAAGAACATATGATTGTGCTTCTAAAACATATAGACATGTGGCATGAAGACAAACACATCAATAACAATGAGCAAGTGAAATCAGCATCTCATAACAAGTTTCAGCACTTAACAGCCACATGCACTTTTGCAACAGAGATTAACATGGCAATATGGCACCTAAGATGAATGCTACAACAACCAACATGTAGAGCACTTCACAATGTACATTTTGACATATCATATGCTCCATTTGGATAAACATGCACAAAGTTAGTAGCATCACAAGCATGCAACAAAATTATAGTTAACAACAGTTTTAAATTTATAGCACTCTTGCAACAGAGATTAGAGCATCTAGATGAAGTCAAACAAGCATGGCACAATGGAACAAAGTGTAGAGCATATCACCACGATCATTTTGACATATCATACACCCAAATTGGATAATCACACAAAAAGTTACAGCCTATCAAAGTATGCATTAGAATATGCAATTACAGGGACTTAGCAGAACTTAACAGAGGAAAAAGTGAGCGTCATAAAACTATCTGTCGCACAGGGCGAGGAATAGGTGGCTCACCTAGCTGGGCCTGGCCAGTAGGCAGAAGGAGGAGGAGGCCGGCTCGGCTGGGCCTTGGGGAGGCGCCGGCCCACACACGTCTGGAGGGAGGCCGACCCAAGTGGAGGCTCATCCTCCACCTCCCGAAGCGCAGGCAGCGGCCATGGCAGAGCTCAGCGGCGGCGCCGGTGTGGAGGCCGGGGGAAGGCCGTGGCAGGGGGAAGCGGGGCGGAGGCCGGCAGATCCGGGGCTGCGGGATCCATTCCCGTGGTCGACGGAGCTCGACGGGGCGGGGCGGAGGAGATCGGGAGCCTAGCTCCGGTGGCGGCAGTAGTACCTCACGGCGGCGGAAGATCTGAAGAAGAAGAGAGACTTGAGAGCAGGAGAGGACGGGGAGAGGAAGGAGGGAGAGGGAGCGAGGGAACCGGCCTGGGATGGTGGCGGCGCCGAGGCAGCGAGCACACGAGGCGGCGGGGTCGGCGAGGAGCGGTCGGGCCCGGACAGGGCCCGCTTCGGCCCGGCGCGGGCCGACGGTGGGCTTCGGCGGCGGGAGGCGGGCGCGGTGGAGGGGCGCGCTGAGGTGTTGACGCGGGAGTGGAGGAGAGAAGCGGCTGAGGTGAGGTGGCAGCCGCTGATTGGCTGAGGTGAGGTGGCGGCTGGAAATGTCTGGCGCAGATGGACATGTCCGGCGGCGCGAGAGGGAGGAGGCTAGGGTTCATCCACGAAAATGGAGAGGGAGGCACCTATTTATAGGTAGAGGGAGCTAGGAGTGTCCAAATGAGGAGCGGTTCACGGCCACGCGATCGTGATCGTGATCGAACGGCCAAGAGCATGGAGAGGGTTAGGATGGGCTTGGGGGCTGTGTGAAAGGGGTGCTGGGCCAAAAGAGAAAAGGCTTCCGGCGGTTAACACGGTTAACCGTTGGGCTATCAAACGAGCTCCGAATGCGACGAAACTTGACAGGCGGTCTACCTATGCTATAATAAGACCACACGCCAAGTTTCAACCCATTCCGAGAACGTTTTTTGGCCACTCATAAAATAAATATCCGGAGGTACCGCGGGCGCGTGCAAGTGTGTCTGGGCTCAGAACGGACAACGGAGAGGACGATGGAACTCGGACGGATGCAAGTTTTGAAAACATGCTGATGCAATGCACACAATGACATGGCAAAAAATGCAACACGCAAGCAGATGACATGGCAACGACGACGAATAACTGACTGACACCTGGCGCATCGGTCTCGGGGTGTCACAACACTCCCCTACTAACAAGAGATCTCGTCCCGAGATCTTCGGAACGAGACGGAAGGGAAAAAGGAAAAACAAAGTTCTTCGAGGACAAAAGAGTGAAACCAAAGAACCTTGAGAGATTGAGAAATATGAAAGAAGGGTACAACGGAGATGAACGAAGTTGCAAAGACTTAGTTTAAGAAGAGGACCAAGGAATACGACGAGAATCAAGGAGGTTGAAAGGCACGAACCAAGAGCTGAAGGAACAAGAATGAATTTGAAACCACTCCGGTTAAAAGAGATAGAAAGGAATTCGAACGAAGTAATTCGGGCAGCACTCCGGCTAAAACTGAAGAAATAGCACACCGGTTGAACATGAATGGAATAGGACATGAACCTGAGAAGATGAAACAAAACATGACGAAATGAATAATACAATGCCTCCGAAAGAATTGGAATGATGGAATTGAAAGAACGGAAAAGAAGATGACAACTTTGAGCAGGAGTGACGTGAACGAGAATTTATAAGAGAAAGACTTGAACGGAGTTATTGAGAAAATCAACAACAAAAGAATTAACTTGTTGAGGTCTTGTTAAAACAACTCAAAATTTGAGGTGAACTACCGCCGCAACGAAAGATGGATTAGCTGAGAATAAGAAATGCAAAACTCCTACTTCAAAATAATACGGAGAATTATTAGCACTCAAGAGGTAAGAATAAGAATGCTTGCGCTGCTCCAGAAGAATTAGATGGACATTTGGAGAATGAATTAAATCATGATAACTACCATGAAGAACTCCGGTAATGAAAGGAATGATGAATCGGAATTGAGTATGAAAAGAATAAGAATAAAGGCTTGCGATGATTTAGACGAGAGTACGACGAGAAAGTCGAGATACTTTGAACTCCAGAAAGAAAAGGATGACGGCACTTGGAACTAGAATTTATTCATCAAGAATAAACTCGAAGGAAAGGATAAATCAATTTGATGGAAAAGAATAAGAATTATGTTATGCTTATCCTCCACCAAATAAATTGATGAGAAGCAATGGATTTGCATATCACTTATTCCCGTTGAAAAGATTAAAGAGGGATATATCGTGAACTTGCGAAAATCTTCATGAGCCATCGGTAGAATTGGAATAAAAATGAATGAATGGATTGATATGATAACACCGGAAAAGAACTCTTGAGCGAACCACCGTAAGGATTAAGGCCGAGTGAAGAAAAAGGAACGAACCACCGGAAGAATTAAAATCGAATGATGAAAAAGAACAAACCACCGTAACGAATTGAAATTGAGTGAATACGATGAATCGCCGGAAAGAATAAGCACTTGGGGAATTTAACATGACGAGAACGAAGAGATCGTGAACTGATTAAAGAATACTTGAACGAAGCACCGGACGAATGTGAGACGAACGGAGTGGCATCAATGAAGAATATTTGAAGGACGAAGTTGAAAACTGAGAATGAATAAATCTTCTGAAATGATGGCCTTCGGAGGAACACAATGAAAAGAATTCATGAAATGCTTCGAACGGTTGAAGAAAGAATTTGACACGAATCGGAACAAGTAAGAGGATAGCATGAAGCTAGAACGACGAACAGTCGAGAGAACGGACAAGATTTAGAGGAACTCTTCGTCGGTCTTGAAATGATGACGAGAAATACCACCAAAAATTATTGAGATACTCCCGAAGTATGAAAAGAAGAAAGGTTGAACCACGCATGAAAAGAATTAAAAGCGATCTTCAGAAGGCACGTGACTGATGGAATCCATACTTATGTCACATTTAAAAGAATTTCAGAACACTCCGGGAAAATTAGAAGAGTCAGGTAAGATCCTGGGAAAAGACTTGTGGGTTATGAGCCCACCGAAGAGAAAACTCCGTTGGAAAGGATCATTCGAATGAGAAATGATGCATCGGAACGATTGCAAGACTCGAATGAGGTGACAACCTTGAATTAATTGGATACACAGACGAATCTCCTGAGATGTCTTCAAAACTTCGGAATAATTAAATGGCGAGAGGTGAACGAGCAAGGGTAATATCCGAGCCGAGGGAAAAGAATATGAACAACACCGAATGCTTGAATTGAATCCATCGGAAAAGAAGAAGAGGTGAAGAATATCAAACGAGAGGAGAATTCACCCGTAGAAATAACTTGGAAAAGAATGCAAAGGATTCACACGAGTAGGATAGATACTCGATTAAGGACTCCGGCTCCGAGAAGCAAAAAGGGTGGGCGGGTGGGAAAAAGAAAGACCACTTCGGACGAGGAAAACACCGTCGGTTGAAAAGGGCTGAGGGTTGAACTTGCAAAGAAGAAGAGGGTCGAATACACTTGACGAGAGATGCACCAGATGAAAGAACTGACAATGCAACGAACAAAAACTAACCACGCAATCCTAAAAAAAATTGAAGGGGAAGAGGGGTAATTCAAAACACCTACGTCAAGATTCCTCACCAGAGCGACGAAGGGGCAGGGGAGTAAAAAGAATTCCTACTCTCCGATATAACTAGACTCCGAAAAAGTTTTCTGCTAGACTCGACAACGGCCAAACTACGATCAATCAAGGGGGCTCCTATGGTCGGTCGAGGCTCTGATACCAACTTGTCAGGCCCAAGATGCGATTCTATCCCGATCACGTGACACTTATGTGATTGGGGCACAACCGCACTTCGGGCGCTTAGCAAGATGGATATCATTACATCGTACCATTACATACATACATGGGGGATACAACAATACATACAAGTCACAAGAATACAACAACATCAATACAAGGCATCCGACTACGGATACAAACATGAAAAGCACAACGACATCCATCTGCTATCCCAGGCTGCCGACCAGGAACCTAACCCAAGACTGAAGAAGAAGAAGAAGAAAGAACTCCAACACAAGTACATCGCTCTCACGTCGAGTCATCGGAAACCTGCACCTGCAACTGTTGTTGTAGTACTTGTGAGCCACGAGGACTCAGCAATCCCATAACCATGGGTAACAATACTAGCAAAGCTTAATGGGTAGGAAGAGGTAAAGTGGCGAGGTTGCAGCAGCGACTAAGCAATATGTGGTGGCTAACTTACGAGTACAAGAATAAGATGAGCATCTACGCAAACGGTCGCAAACTAGTAATGATAGCTAAAGATCCTGAACTACCTACGAGTCAAACATAACCCACCGTGTTCTCTTCACAAAGTGAAAAGAGACAGTCACAGTTATTCACATAGTTGTGTGTTTTATCTCGGATCCTCTGTCAAGTTTTCTGCAACCGGACATTAACAAGTTCCAATCTGCCACATAACCGCGGGCACGACTTTCGAAAGATCATAACCCTGCAGGGGTGTCCCAACTTAGCCCATCACAAGCTCTCACAATCAGCTGAGATAATAATAATTATTACCCCTTGTCTTAGGGACAATCCGATCAGGCTCGGAATCCCGCTGCACAAGACATTTCGACAATGGTAAAACAATTCCAGCAAGACCTCCCGGCGTATCGACACCCTGATAGTAGCCGCGCGTATCTCGTCTCAAGCCACGACCGGATGGGTGATCCTACATGAGCCAATCCTCGAGTTTCCCCGTGGTGGCCCCGCATAACCCCCGTTTGGGACCAACACCATCAACACTGGCCCCCCTGCTATGTAGAAAGAATACTCGGGGACGCGACCCCCTATGCAATTTAATTAATTAATTAAGTTGTAATTATGAGGCAAATTAAAACCAATGTTGGGCCTTGCTGGAGGAGTTTTATTCAAAGACGAACTGTCAAGGGGTCCCCATATACCCAACCGTGTAAGGAACGCAAAAATCAAGGAACATAATGCCAGTTTATCGGCTCCTAAGGTGGCATGAGTGGAACAAACACTGAGCAGAGGCCAAGCCTTCCACCCATGCCCGGTAGATAGGTGTGTTAATATATATAAGACATATTGTGATATTCCCAAAGCATCAAGTTCCAACATGGAACAATCTTCATCTTCACCTGCAACTAACAACGCTACAAGAGGGGCTAGCAAGCGAGTAACATAGCCAAACAATGGTTTGCTAGGAAGGTGTCAAGGTTAGAGGTTTCATGGCAACAAGGAGAGGGGCTGACAATAAAGATGGGTAGCGCGACATATAACGATAGCATCGAGACAACTAAGCATGTCAATGATAGTATATGTATCCAAGGTGATGGTCATCTTGTCTGAGATCCCGCAAGGAAAAAGAACGGATCCGTGAAGAAGACAAAAAAGAAGCCTCTAAGACAAACCCCACGAAGACGAACGAATCCTAACGATCGCAACGAAAAAGAACTAGCGAGAAGAAAGCACACAATACGGTTAACACACCACACAAGACATGACAATATGCTCAACCAAGTATGATGCAAGACAAGTCTATGTATGATTCATTTTATGGCAAGGGATGAACCACACAAGAACAACACCAAACAACAAGTTTAAATGAGGCCGGAAACTACATATAACAAATATGTAAGTCCTCATATGCATATTTTGAAATTAGTCTAGATCTGAACAAACCTTAAGTTAAAGTTATTAAACAGCAGATAACATGCACCATGATGATCTACACGAAATTCTAGTCAAGTTTCATGTAAAGTTTGTTAAATTCGGAGCTACGACCTAGAAGATATGATCAAAACAAGACAAGCATGGCAATGGTGTAAGATGCACCCAAACATCAAGCAAACTCACTCCAAACATGAAAAGAACATAATATTATGATTCTAAATGCAAAATCACACAAGTTTCATATAGGGCACACTCAAAACGGAGCAACGGGCTAAAACATACGAGCAAAACAAGTTACAACGCAAAGCTGAAGTTAACAACCACATAACAACTTTGGAGCAAGGTATAATTAAGCTACAACACCCAAACATGATAACAAGAAGCATGGATGTGAAGTAGACATGTTACTTAACAAGCATGAACTTAGAACACACCCAAAAGCTTGCTGGAACACAATTAACCAACCATGGCAAGTTGCAATAAAATTATCCAGACTTAGTCAAAATCTGGGAAGGCAAAAACATCATCACGATGCTGCCTTCGGAGGCACAAAACAACAAGCATATCAACTCAACTAAGTATATAAAGATCATGGACATGTAGTAGACATATCATACAGCAAACAACTCCGTTGGAGCATCTCCATAGGAGGCATGGATCAATAACAACAAGAAACACCAAATTGAACATGCTGATAAAATCCTGACAGGTATAATTTATAGCAACTTGAGAGCAAGAAATAAATAAGCTACAACAGGTCATATATGCAAACAAGGGCATGCATGTATAGACAATAACATGGACAACAAGACATGATCATTGGCCACTCCAAAACAAGCATGGATTTGAGTGAGGCATCAAGCAAACATAGCATCAGGTTATAACAGATTCCAGACTTAGCAGTTTTTTCACTAAGTATAAAACAACAACAACAACAACATGGCATGTTTACAAGCTTGTTTAAGTCACCTCAAGGCATATCATGGAAATATGATTGCACCACAGCAAAGACCATATGATTGTGCTTCTAAAACATATAGGCATGTGGCATGAAGACAAACACATCAATAGCAATGAGCAAGTGAAATCAGCATCTCATAACAAGTTTCAGCACTTAACAGCCACATGCACTTTTGCAACAGAGATTAACATGGCAATATGGCACCTAACATGAATACTACATCAACCAACATGTAGAGCACTTCACAATGAACATTTTGACATATCATATGCTCCATTTGGATAAACATGCACAAAGTTACAAGCATCACAAGCATGCAACAAAATTATAGTTAACAACAGTTCTAAATTTATAGCACTCTTGCAACAGAGATTAGAGCATCTAGATGAAGTCAAACAAGCATGGCACAATGGAACAAAATGTAGAGCATATCACCACGATCATTTTGACATATCATACACCCAAATTGGATAACCATACAAAAAGTTACAGCCTATCAAAGTATGCATCAGAATATGCAATTACAGGGACTTAGCAGAATTTAACAGAGGAAAAAGTGAGCGTCATAAAACTATCTGTCGCACATGGCGAGGAATAGGTGGCTCACCTAGCTGGGCCTGGCCTAGTAGGCAGAAGGAGGTGGAGGCCGGCTCGGCCGGGCCTTGGGGAGGCGCCGACCCACACGCGGGTGGAGGGAGGCCGGCCCGAGTGGAGGCTCGTCCTCCACCTCCCGAAGCGCAGGCAGCGGCCATGGTAGAGCTCAGTGGCAGCGCCGGTGTGGAGGCCGGGGGAAGGCCGTGGCAGGGGAAGCGAGGCGGAGGCCGGCAGATCCGGGGCTGCGGGATCCGTTCCCGTGGTCAACGGAGCCCGACGGGGCGGGGCATAGGAGATCGGGAGCCTAGCTCCGGTGGCGGCAGTAGTACCTCACGGCGGCGGCAGATCTGAAGAAGAAGAGAGACTTGAGAGCACGAGAGGACGGTGAGAGGAAGGAGGGAGAGGGAGCGAGGGAACCAACCTGGGACGGCGGCGGCGGCGGTCGCCGCCGGCGAGGCGGCGAGCACACGAGGCGACGGGGTCGGCGAGGAGCGGTCGGGCCCGGACAGGGCCCGCTTCGGCCCGGTGCGGGCCGACGGTGGGCTTCGGCGGTGGGAGGCGGGCGCGGTGGAGGGGCGCGCTGACGTGTCGGCGCGGGAGTGGAGGAGAGAAGCGGCTGAGGTGAGGTGGCGTCCACTGATTGGCTGAGGTGAGGTGGCGGCTGGACATGTCCGGCGCGGATGGACATGTCCGACGGCGCAAGAGGGAGGAGGCTAGGGTTCATCCGCGAAAATGGAGAGGGAGGCACCTATTTATAGGTAGAGGGAGCTAGGAGTGTCCAAATGAGGAGCGGTGCACGGCCACGCGATCGTGATCGAACGGCCAAGAGCATGGAGGGGGTTAGGATGGGCTTGGGGGCTGTGTGAAAGGGGTGCTGGGCCAAAAGAGAAAATGCTTCCGGAGGTTAACACGGTTAACCGTTGGGCTATCAAACGAGCTCCGAATGCGACGAAACTTGACAGGCGGTCTACCTATGCTATAATAAGACCACACGCCAAGTTTCAACCCATTCCGAGAACATTTTTTGTCCAGTCATAAAATAATTATCCGGAGGTACCGCGGGCGCGTGCAAGTGTGTCTGGGCTCAGAACGGACAACAGAGAGGACGAGGGAACTCGGACGGATGCAAGTTTTGAAAACATGCTGATGCAATGCACACGATGACATGGCAAAAAATGCAACACGCAAGCAGATGACATGGCAATGACGACGAATAACTGACTGACACCTGGCGCATCGGTCTCGGGGTGTCACACCTATGAGTTGCTCCAATGGAGTTGTTTGATGCATGCTATGTCTACTACATGTTCATGCTCTTTATGTTCTTATTAGAGTTGATATGCTTGTTGTTTTGTGCCTCCGAAGGCAGCATCGTGATGATGTTTTTGCCTTCCCAGATTTTGACCAAGTCTGGATAAATTTATTGCAACTTGCCATGCTTGTTTAATTATGTTCCAACAAGCTTTTGGGTGTGTTCTAAGTTCATGCTTGTAGAGTATCATGTTTATTTCACATCCATGCTTCTTGTTATGATGTTTGGGTGCTGTAGCATATATTTACCTTGCTCCAAAATTGCTATGTGGCTGCTAACTTCAGCTTGTTGTTATATCTTGTTTCATGTGTATGTGTTGAACCGTTGCTCCGTTTTGAGTGTGTCCTATATGAAACTTGTGTGATTTTGCATGTAGAAGCATAATATCATGTTGTTTACATGTTTGGAGTGTGTTTGCTTGATGTTTGGGTGCATCTTGCACCGTTGTCTTGTTTGACTTGTTTTGTTCATATCTTTTAGACCGTAGCTCCGAATTAAACAAACTTTATATGAAACTTGACTAGAATTTCGTGTAGATCATCATGGTGCATGTTAACTTGATGTTTAACAACTTTAACTTAAGGTTTGTTCAGATCTGGACTAATTTCAAATTATGCATATGATGACTTACCGGATTTGCTATATGTTGATTCCGGCCTCATTTAAACTTGTTGGTTTGTGTTGTTCTTGTGTGCTCCATCCCTTGCCATGTTTTGCATCATATAGACTTGTCTTGTTTCATACTTGGTTGAGCATCTTGTCATGTTCTTGAGTGGTGTGTTTACTTTGTTGTGTGCTTCTTCTCGTTAGTGCTTGTTCCGTTGCGATCGTGAGGATTCATTTGTCTACCCGTGGTTCGTCTTCAAGGCTTCTTCTTCGTCTTCTTCACGGATTCGTTCTTCTTCCTTGCGAGATCTCAGGAAAGATGACCATCACCTTGGATACCTTTACTATCATTGCCTTTGCTGAGTTGTCTCAATGCTATCGTTATATGTCGCGCTACCCATCTTATTGTCAGCCTCTCCTTGTTGCCATGAAACCTCTAACCTTTGACACCTTCCCAGCAAACCGTTGTTTGGCTATGTTACCCGCTTGCTCAACCCCTCTTATAGCGTTGTTAGTTGCAGGTAAAGATGAAGATCGTTCCATGTTGGAACTTGTTGTTGGTATATCACAATATCTATTATTATTATTATTAACACACCTATATACTTGGCAATGGGTGGAAGGCTTGGCATTTTGCTCGGTGTTTTGTTCCACTCATGCCACCTTAGGAGCCGAAACACCGGCATTATGTTCCTTGATTTTGCGTTCCTTACACGATTGGATATATGGGGACCCCTTGACAGTTCGTCTTTGAATAAAACTCCTCCAGCAAGGCCCAACATTGGTTTTAATTTGCCTCATAATAACAACTTAATTAATTAATTAAATTTGCATAGGGGGTCGCGCCCTTGGGATTCTTTTCTACATAGCAGGGGGGCCAGTGCTGATGGTGTTGGTCCCAAACGGGGAGCCTGCGGGGCCACCTCGGGGAAACTCGAAGGCTGGTTTTACCTGTAGCATCACCCATCCGGACATGGCCTGAGACGAGATACGCGCGGCTACTATTAAGGTGTCGGCACGCCGGGAGGTCTTGCTGGACTTGTTTTACCATTGTCGAAATGTCTTGTGCACCGGGATGCCGAGCCTGATCGGATTGTCCCTAAGATAAGGGGTAATATTATTATTACTTCTGCTGATCGTGAGAGCTTGTGATGGGCTAAGTTGGGACACCCGTGCAGGGTTATGATCTTTCAAAAGCCGTGCCCGCGGTTATGTGGCAGATTGGAATTTCTTAATGTCCGGTTGTAGAAAACTTGACAGGGGATCCGAGATAAAACACACAACTGTGTGAGTAACCGTGACTGTCTCTTTTCACTTTGAGAAGAGAATACGGTGGGGTTATGTTTGACTCGTAGGTAGTCAGGATCTTTAGCGATCATTACTAGTTTGCGATCGTTTGCGTAGATGCTCATCGTATTCTTGTACTCGTAAGTTAGCCACCATACTTTTGCTTAGTCTCTGCTGCAACCTCACCACTTTACCTCTTCCTACCCATTTAAACTTTGCTAGTCTTGATACCCATGGTTATGGGATTGCTAAGTCCTCGTGACTCACAGATACTACAACAATAGTTGCAGGTGCAGGTTTCCGATGTCTTGATGTGAGAGCGATGTTCGTTGTGTTGGAGTTCTTTCTTGTTCTTCTTCTTCAGTCTTGGGTTAGGTTCCGGGTCGGCAGCCTGGGATAGCAGATGGATGTCATTGTGCTTTTATTGTTTGCATCCATAGTCGGATGCTTTGTATTTGATGATGTTGTATTCATGTGACTTGTATGTATTGTTGTATCCCCCATGTATGTATGTAATGGTACAATGTAATGATATCCATCTTGCTAAGCGCCCTAAATGCGGTTGTGCCCCAATCATGGAAGTGTCACGTGATCGGGATAATTGCATCTTGGGCCTGGCAAGGAAGTAGGGTATTACCTCCATTAAGGGGCCCAAACCTGGGAAAATGTCGTATCCCTTATCTCCTGTTACCCATCGATCCATGATCAACAACTCAGGACCCCTACCCCGAGATCTGCCGGTTTTGACACCAACAGTGTGCCCAAAATACGTATTAATAGGTGCACCACCTCCATAAACAGTCAGTTGTCCAACCACGGTCCCTTACCGTCTTGCATGGTTACCTCAATTATTAATACTAAATATCCAGAGAAAAGTATCATGCATTTAATGAGTTCACCTCATGAATCCCCAAGGATTGACTTTCCGCTATAGTACAAAACCTTTTTGTCACTGGTGCTCAGAATAGTGTGTCGCGTCCTCCTCACTCCTTACCCCTCCTAGATCTTGGGTACCTGCATGGTCGCAGAATGAGAAAGAGACAAGAGACAACTTCATTGCAATCAGACACATACATGACATTAATTATTCAAATATATTCCATCGATCTCTTGTACAAGTAGCAAAAAACTTTGTCACGTTAGTAATTTTGAAAATCACTATCGTGGCAGTAGTTTTTTTTCAATTTTTGTTCTTTGCCTTCAGGTACAACCTACTGCGTTGGGGTCCTCCTTTGTAACACGGTCACGACCGCTATCTGTTGTACAAATTGTCGAGGTTTTTTCACGATAGATTTCCTCATAGGAGAACTAAGTTGTGAGGCCATTGCTAGTAGGTGAAAGATTGGATGGGTTTGAGTGAAAACAAGAGACGCGAGTTTACCCGGATCCGACCCCTCTTGATGGAGGTAATATCCTGCTCCTACTAGATTGCTATTGTTGAGGATGATCTCGATTACAAGGGTGCATTTTTCGCTACCAATGACTCGAGAGATTATAACTTGTCCCTTTGGACAACCTAGAGACCCCCTTTATATACCAGGGTCCCTGGTCTTACAAGGTAATACATGTTCTACCCGTAGTAGGAATTCTACTCTAAATCCTTCATGCTTCCCAAGTTAAGGGAACTCCGGCTCATACACGGTCTCCATTGAGCCAGATCTATCCGCCTCTCATTGGGTCTCATGGCTTGGCAGCCAATCAAGGGCTGACCCTCTTGTCTTCATGTGCCGGCTTCTTTCATATTGCCGGCTCTTGGAGATCCGGCCTTGGTAGACGGGTCTAGTGCATGGGTAATATCCCTAACATTAGCCCCGAGGTTATCTTGGATTTATCCATGCTAAGGTCCTAAAAAATGAGAGTAAATAAACAGGTTAACGATAAAGCCTGGATCTTCATGCTGGCTCTCGAGCTAGCTTATTTACTGGATCTGGCTTTTTCCTATTGTGAATGCATACCCCCTGGCCCATTCCTGCTATTTTGTTGGGGTATTCTCAAAGACTTGTTTAGATTGCCGGGTTATGAACACATCTTTTCACACATAGCATTTATTTCATATATCTCATGAAATCTTCCTTTGATGACACGCGTCAAGATCTGGCAGCGATCTAGGTTTGACCTAAGTCAATGTGGCACCTCGGCTCAGAGAGACCAGAACGCCCCATATTCCATCCCAGAGATCAAGTCAAGTTTATGGAATACATCACTACTTGCCATAGAACAAATCAGCTCTTTATTACAATCGTTATGGATACAAGGGGATTACATCGGCACTATGACACTACGCCTACCAAGGTTGCTCTATGCATGTAGCAGAACAACTCATAGCCGTGGAATAGATTCTAGCAGCGGAACAATGACGACAATGGACTCCACTCCGCAGGGACGCTGGCTGGAACATTTATCCTAGCTCGCAAACATAAGATCCCCGGCAAACAGGCAAGCAGACAAGGCATGACCTGCAAACTGGCATGACACGCCAGGTCAGTACAGTGAATGTACTTGCAAGCTCATAACAACCAAAGCAATCAAGACAAACAACATCATGGCATTTGCAGATCACTTAACAAAAATGAACATGATACTAGCATAACACACGGCATGGACATGATGAACAAAATAGCACTAGAATAATATCAGATGAGCATGGCATGAACACATGATGGTACTAGCATGCAACATATTAACAATATCATTCACCAACTTACTCTGTTCGGGGTTACCTCGTAACCACCACATGAATCACTTACCATCATGGTCATCACACGATCATCTCAGGATCAAATCAAGCTTGGTATTAACAAGGGTGGACTCCAGAGAGGGACGGGGTGGTGGGGTGGTGCACCAGAGAGAGGAGAAGAGAGTGGTGCTGGTATAATGGCAAGAGAAGCTCAGGATAGCCAGGGAGGAGTGAACTTCGGTGATAGCCGCGGTGGTCTGAGAAGAAAACGACGAGGACGGGGCACTCCGGTTGTCGGATTCGGGGCTCCGCAGACCCTTGATAGATTCGAACACTAGGGTGCGTGCGAAGAACTCAACTTCCCCTGTTTGCCTACTCGTTGTTCCCACGGTCTAGCTCGATTAATAGGAAGGAAATAGGACAAAGGCAGTTTACCCAGGTTCGGGCTACCTCGCGGTGTAATACCCTACTCCTGCTTTGTGGTGGATTGCCTCGAGGTGGGCTGATGATGAACTAGTACAGTGGTGGAACAACCTCAGGAGGTGTGTTCTTGTTTGTGTGGTGGCGGCTAGGCTATATTTATAGTGGCCTTGGTCCTCTTCCCAAAATGATGCCGGGAAGGGATCCCACAATGGCCAAATTTGAAGGAAGACAACTAGTACATCTTATCCCGATGAAAGGTGGTCTTCGCTTGCAAAGCTTCTAGCCGTGATGCCATGGTGGGCTCAACGACGACCTCCGTCCCGTCGTCCTGGTGATCTTGGTCTTGTTGCACGGAAATGGAAACCTTTGGCTGATTCCTCGGGACTCCGCGCCTGCGCTTGCTTCTTTAGCACCAAAGTGGAAACCTGCTGCACTACGCCCGCTGTGCCAGCGACAGAAGGATTAATGGCTCGCTTCATCATCAACAACGGTGCCACCACTAAGGTAATTTTTCTCCCCAGCCATCTTTTCGTGTTCGGTGGCTTCGTGCTTCGTGCCAACACGGAAGGCCACCTCGAGCAGGTTGACAGCTACGCCCCTGGTCATCAGATCAGATTTGGAAGCTTGAACTACGTTGCTGACGTCCGTGGAGATTTGATGTTCGACGGATTCGCACCCATGGCGGCTGCTCCCTGCCTCCATGATGAAGACGTCTTAGATCTGTCATCGGACCCCATCCAGGGGTCAATGCCTGCGACATCTCTCGCCTTAGAACCGGAGCAGATCGTTTCATTCAAGGATGGGAAGATCAACCCCACCACGGAAACTGCAGATTTAGCGGTGCTCGAGACGCTCACAGACCCAACATTGAGCGGGACTCCCCCCGCTGCTGGAGCACCGGACTCGGCCCCGATTACGAGTTCTGAAATTTCGGGATCCGCACTTTTTGGGCCCAATCGAGCGGTTGTCAGCGAACTCTGCCTCGCAGATGCCCAAACATATATCCAACACTCGCCCTTAAACGAAGCGCTGGACTTACTAAAATCTCTCACCCTAACATAGGATTCTGATACGTCCATTTTGCATCATGCTTTTATGTTGATATTTATTGCACTATGGGCTGTTATTACACGTTATGTCACAATACTTATGCCTTTTCTCTCTTATTTTACAAGGTTTACATGAAGAGGGAGAATGCCGGCAGCTGGAATTCTGGGCTGGAAAAGGAGCAAACATTGGAAACCTATTTTGCACAACTCAAAAATCCCCAAAACTCCACGAAACACAGTTTCAGAAAATATAAAAATATCTGACGAAAGAGATACGTCAGGGGGGCCACCACCTAACCACGAGGGTGGGGGCGCACCCTGGGCGCGCCCCCTGCCTCGTGGGCCACCTGGTGACTCCTTGATGCCCATCTTCTCCTATATGGGGTGTTTTGACGTGGGAAAAAAATCATAAGGAGGCTTTCGGGACAAAACGCCGCCGTCGCGAGGCGGAACCTTGGCGGAACCAATCTAGGGCTCCGGTAGAGCTGTTCTACAAGGGATACTTCCCTCCGGGAGGGGGAAATCGTCATCGTTGTCATCACCAACAACTCTCCCATCTTGGGGAGGGTTATCTTCATCGACATCTTCATCAACACCATCTCCTCTCAAACCCTAGTTCATCTCTTGTATCCAATCTTTGTACCAAAACCTTAGATTGGTACCTGTAGGTTGCTAGTAGTGTTGATTACTCCTTGTAGTTGATGCTAGTTGGTTTACTTGGTGGAAGATCATATGTTCAGATCCATTATTCATATTAATACCCCTCTGATTATGAACATGAATATGCTTTGTGACTTGTGAGTAGTTACATTTGTTCCCGAGGACATGGGAGAAGTCTTGCTATAAGTAGTCATGTGAATTTGGTATTCGTTCGATATTTTGATGAGATGTATGTTGTCTTTACTTTAGTGGTGTCATGTGAACGCCGACTACATGAAACTTCACCATTGTTTGGGCCTAGAGGAAGGCATTGGGAAGTAATAAGTAGATGATGGCTTGCTAGAGTGACAGAAGCTTAAACCCTAGTTTATACGTTGCTTCGTAAGGGGCTGATTTGGATCCATATGTTTCATGCTATGGTTAGGTTTACCTTAATAATTCTTTTGTAGTTGTGGATGCTTGCAATAGAGGTTAATCATAAGTGGGATGCATGCTTGTGCAAGTAAGGGAAGAACCCAAGCACCAGTCCACCCACATACCAAATTATCAAAGAAACGAACGCGAATCATATGAACATGATGAAAACTAGCTTGGCGATAATTCCCATGTGTCCTCGGGAGCACTTTCCTCATATAAGAGTTTGTCCAGGCTTGTCTTTTGCTACAAAAAGGATTGGGCTATCTTGCTGCACCTTATTTACTTTTACTATTTGTCACTTGTTACCAATTACCTTATCACAAAACTATCTGTTACCGATAATTTCAGTGCTTGCAGAAAATACCTTACTGAAAACTTCCTATCATTTCCTTCTGCTCCTCATTGGGTTCGACACTCTTACTTATCGAAAGGACTACGATAGATCCCCTACACTTGTGGGCAAGGTTGGCAGAATCGCGATTTTGAATCGAATCGGAGCCCTGATGGTAGGATCGCAAATCGTGGAATCTTCACTATCAGGATCGTAGAAACGTAGATTCTATGAACTAAAGTCGTAGAATCAGAGGGGTTAGTTTGGATCGTAAAGTCGTAGAATCGTACACCAGAATCGCGATTTTGACAACCTTGGTTGTGGGTCATCAAGACTCTTTTCTGGCGCCGTTGCTGGGAGTGAAGCTCCTTTGATGAGTGGAATTTGGTAAGGAAAATTTTATATAGTGTGCTGAAATTTACTGTCACTTGTTACTATGGCTCATAGTCCTTTGAGGGGCTTGTTCGGGGTATCTTCACCCCGACCAGTAGAGAAAAGAGTTGCTCCTCAACCTAGTGAAAATGTTTGCTTTGAAATTCCTCCGGGTATGATAGAGAAACTGCTAGCTAATCCCTTTACAGGAGATGGAACACTACATCCCGATTTGCACCTAATCTATGTGGATGGAGTTTGTGGATTATTTAAGCTTGCAGGTATGCCCTAGGATGTTATCAAGAAGAAGGTCTTCCCTTTATCTTTGAAGGGAGATGCATTGACATGGTTTAGGCTATGCAATGATATTGGATCATGGAACTATAATCGATTGAAGTTGGAATTTCATCAGAAGTTCTATCCTATGCATCAGGTTTGTCGTGGTCGTAATTATATACTCCCCCCGTCCCGAAAAACATGCCGCGGGCTTAGTTCATTGGTGCTTTTACAAAAAAGTCCTCCTAGTTTCAAAACGATCTCAGACAACTCCCTCCGCCCCCGTCTTCTTCCTTTGTCGTCGCCAGGGGCCGGCGCCGCCCAGCTGCGCGATTCGCCGCACAGCAGGAAGTACTCCGCCGCCGTCGCCACGTACCTGCTCCACCTCCGCCGCCGCCGCCGCCGTTAAGTACCTGCCGCGTCGCCGCTGCCCAGACCTGCGCCGCCGTGATCCCATCCCCCCGCGATTATCTGCGGGCGTCGACAGAACCTCCCGGCACGTCCTTCTCGAGCTCGCGTGCGTCCTCTTCGAGGTCCCGCGCATCCTCTTCGAGCTCACGCACATCCTCCTTGAGCCCCGCGCGTGCGCCGCCGCCGCCGCCGCAATTCCTCCCGGCCGCAATTCCTCCCGGCCGGAACCTGCCTCAATTCCCGGTGGACCAGGAGCTCCGCACGCCCGCGAGTCCGTGCTGCTCCTTCTCCCCTGCCCGTGCACCTGCGAGCCCGTGCTGCTCCTTCTCCCCTGCCTCAATTCCCTCGGGCCGCTGGTGGAGCTCCTCTGCACTGCTGCTGCTCATCTGCCCTGCTGCTGCTCCTCTGCACTGCTGCTGCTCCTCTGACCTGCTGCTGCTCCTCTGCCCTGCTGCTGCTCCTCTGCACTGCTGCTACTTCTCTGCACTTCATCTCTGAAGAAGAAGAATAAGAAGGTACAGTTTAATCTCTGAAGAAGATGGTATTCAGATTGAAGCAGAAACATAATGGAAAACAGTCCACTCTCAAAAAATGACAAAGTTACAAAGAAAAGAAAGGGTCTGAAGAGGGACTAAGCAAGAGTAATTGAAATAAAATTGCTCAGTGTTAACTGAATTCTTTTCAGTGCTACTGCTCCTCTGCACTGCTGCTGCTCCTGTGTTAACTGAATTCTTTTCAGTGCATAACAATGAAACTTCAGCTAAAATCAGTCATAACAAAGAGTAAATAGACAGTTTTGACAGTAAACTTTAGTCTGAATCTTAGAATAAAGTTTAGTCTAAAGATGCTCAGTTTTGACAATAAACTTAGTCTACTGAGCATGGATGCACAAGATGGAAATTTCAGCAATTAGAGCCAATAGAACTCCAGAACAAGGAATGAAAGCAAATGGTCCCAAACTCCATTATTAGGTTTTTGAAATTTCAGTAATGAAAGTTTGTGTACTGCTGATCATGTGGTACTACTACAAAAAATACCCCAAACTAGAGTAAAATGGCTTATGGGCAAAGTGTTTGGCTGCCATGGCAGCCTTTCTATAAATGGTGCCATGGCAGCCATTTGTAGAAATGGTGCCATGGTAGCATTTCTTGTTTGTGTATATTCATTTTGTGTGTGTATATTCTTGTTATGGTGTGCTAATCTTTTGCCATTGATGGCAGGAAACATAACTATGGATTTGAACTTGATGCCTCAAGAGGAAGAACAAGAAGCTATTGATTTGAACATGATGCCTCAAGAGGAAGACGATGAAGGTATTAATTTAAATTGGATCCCTGAAGAGGAGGAACCACAAGTGGCAGATAATGGAGCTATGGATTTGAACTTGATGCCTCAAGAGGAAGACGATGAAGCTATGAATTGGATGCCTGAAGAAGATGAAGGGAAAGAGGATGAAGCTCAAGAGGAAGACGATGAAGTTATGAATTGGATACTTCAAGAGAAGAGAAGAGAATTGTCAGATAAGGAGAGGCATGGTGTCTACTTCGCCTTGCTGGTAATCGAGCTTAGAGATGGGTCTGTTCAACCAGACGACAAGCTGCTAGTCTCAAACCTGTTGGACATAAGTGTACGATCTATTGAAAGAATCTGGGAAGATGCCAAAAAGCAAATTGCCGATGGCAAAGAAGTAGATGTCTCAAGCAAGAAGCCAGGAAGATCTGGCCGAAAGAGAAAGAAGCTGGATCTAGCGAGGACCTCAGCAATCCCATTGAATAAAAGAAAGACAATTCGATCTCTGGCACGGTCTCTAGGTGTGGCTCGATCGACCCTACATAAGAGGTTCCAGTTGAATGAGCTCAACCGCATCACAAGCACTGTGAAGCCTCATCTCAAGCCAGAGAACAAGCTTGCGAGACTGAAATTATGTATGTCGATGCTTGATGACAATTCGATCTCAACTTCTCGGGCTATGTTCAAACCAATGACCAACATGGTTCACATTGGTGAAAAGTGGTTTGACATGACGAGACTGAAGAATAGTTACTATGTACTCCCAGGAGAACCTGAACTCCAGCGCACCCTGTCAAACACTCACAACATTGGGAAGGTGATGTTGCTAACCTCACTGGCCAAGCCTCGATATAACAATGAGGGGGAGCTAATATTTCATGGGAAGATCGGCACTTGGGCATTCATCGAAGAGACTGAGGCGGTGCGGACAAGTCAGAACAGAGCAAAGGGAGCAAAAGTGTTGACATCAGTGAAAGTAACTAGGCCTGTGTGCAGAGATTATCTCATCAATAAGGTAATCTCGGAAATTCACGATAAGTGGCCTGACGATGATGAGGAAGCAACAATATTCATCCAACAAGATAACGCAAGGCCTCATGTTCTTCCCAATGATGTAGCTTTTCGAGAAGCTGTGGGTCAAACTGATTTTGACATCCGATTGCTACAACACCCCCCAAATAGCCCCGAGTTCAATTGTTTAGACCTCTGCTTCCATTGCTCTCTCCAGTCTCTAACTGACTGCAGGTCTCCTACAAACATCCAGGAACTGGTACAGGGTGTGGAAGAAGAATTCGAGAACTATGACCCGCACAAGTTACACAGAAGCTTTATTACATTAGAAGCAGTTATGTTTGAAGTTATGAAAGACAAAGGAGGAAATTAGTTTAATTTGCCACACTTGCACAAGGATCGTATTCAGAATGCTGGCAGGGAAATAATAAGAGTATATTGCGACAGTCGGCTAGTTGTTGATACCAGGGCCATTATAGAAATGGAAATTGCAATAGGAAAAGAAAATGAAAGGAAAGAATTAGCTATAAAAGAGAAAAAAAAGAAAAGTAAAGGGGAGGGAAGAATTAACAACAGAAGGGAAAAGAAAGAGAAGGTAAGTGAAGAAGTAGTCAGGTAGTTGTTGATACCAAGTGCTCCTTGTGTATGTCTTGTGTAATCTTGTGTCAAGAGGGGACAAAGATGCCCTTATGTCATGTCCTTGTGTATGCCTTGTCTAATCCTTGTATATCAACTTCTTGTTGGAATTTATTGGAATTTGGGTATTTGGATTAATTGAATTATCTGGGTTATTTGGATTAATTGAATTATCTGGGTTATTTAGATTAAATGGATTAATTTGAATAATTTGGATTAAAACTGAATTTGGGCTAACTTATAATCCAAATATGGATCTGACCAACAATAGAAAAATAGAACATGTACTGCCAATACAGGTTTGGACTTGTACTGTCAATAGAAAAAAATGAAGCAAAACTCTTGCAAATTTGTTGATATCACTTGCTTGTTGCATTCCTACCGAGATAGATTATCTCTTGGCAAGCAAGGCCTTTGCTAATCTGTATGCTTGTCTAGTTATGTCATCCAGTCTTTGGAAGACTCCATTTGCCTCTCCTAAATGAACTAGTGAAAGTAAGACCATGTCATATTTTTCCTGACTATAAACTGATGTGTAATTGACATGTTAAGCTAGTCTTTGATTAGAATCCTCAGGCCAGCAGAACTAAGTCTTTACATTTCATTATTTTTCAGAACATCTGAACAACTGCAAGATACTCAATGACACTGAGATACCTAGCCTACAACAAACAAATACTCCATCTGGAGTATCTCAAGCAAGGTAGAATGATTATCTTTTCAAGACAACAATCGGCAACATGCTGTGCTAAAACCAACCGAGATCATGGGCCAAGACAACAATCAGCAACATGCTGTGCTAAAAGGTGGAGTAGTGCTGATTTGATGCAGCCACTTTCAATGTTTCAAGGGTTGCACGCTGAGTTATGTGGTTCTAGGCAGCAGTCACATTACTAAGATCCCAAAAAAGATCAGGGAACTACGCCATCTGCAGATGCTGGATTTGAGGGCAACAGGTGTAAAAGAGCTACCATCTGCAGATAAGATTATTGGGAAACTACATGCTCTAGAGGCTGGTTAGTTGCAATCTTGTTAGTTGAATTTGTTTTTGATAAGAATAAACCTAAAGGACAAGAAAATTCACTGGAACTAAAACTAAATTTGTGATACACACAAAAAACATAACTTTTCTGCAATCCTCTGTGTAATTTGAGAAGAGGCTGATTTGTTAGAGTAGAGTAAACCTTGGAGAGGCCCTTGAGATTGGTCTTGCCCTGTGCATCCTCCAGTACCAGGACCTCCTGCTCCTTGGGCTCCAACAGATCGAATACGTGGGTGTCCTGCACCACCCTAACGGCGCCACGAACTGCAGGATCTCTAGCACCAGCACCTCCTGCTCCTTGGACGCCGCGAACTGCAGGATCTCCTCCTGCGACCTCTGAGAGAGACAAACAGAGCTGAAAGTAAATAGAGCTGAAAGTGGTTTGACAAACAGAGCATAAATTCAAAATTACTGTAGATATGAAATCCTAAGAAGCCACTTGCTGCAAATGCTCTTCCTTGCTGCATATGCATTTTGAGTCTGAATCCTGAGAAGGCACTAGCAGCCCTGCTGACTGACTAGACAGCAGCAGCTCCAGGATCAGTTGCATTTGGTCTGGCACAGCATCAGCAGCAGCTCCAGGATCTTTGGCGGAACAACTTGTTCGCTGGAGCACAGGGTGGGTGGCCATGGCGACGGGCGGACGACCGGCCGGCCACATGCGCCCCATGTGCCGAGCCGTTCGGCGCGCATGCCTCCGCGCCATCCCTCTGAAAACTTAAATGGAAAGAATGGTGGAGTACCTTGAAGAGGTGATATTTGGTGGCGGCGGCGCCAGTCTCGGATGCGCGGGGCCGATGGCGAGCACCACTCCGGCGAGTTCGACGGTGAGCTCCTCCACCTTTTTCAACACGGTGAGCTCCTCCATCTTGAGCGCGTAGCCGTCCGTGGAGTGGAGAAGGGGTGAGCTTCGTGGTCCAAGTCGAGGAGGTGGTCGACGACGGACAGAGGCGGAAGGAGTGCGAGGACTCCGGACGGTGGTCTCCAAAAATTGAACCTTCAAGGGTGGTAGCAGAGGGGAACG
>LR738713.1:186011589-186037454 GCA_902687465.1 Secale cereale | reverse complement strand
GGGGGAGCAAGGCGGCGGGGCCAGGACCAAATCGACCGGTGTCGGAGAAGAGTGAGGAAGGAGAGAGAGGACCACGGGTTTGGTCAGGAAAACAACGAGGGGCAAAATGCAAAAACGGCGCCACGACATGTTTTTCGGGACGGAGGGAGTATATAATTTTTGGCCTCGCGAAGGAGAAAGTATCGCTCAATCTTGGGAGAGGCTTAAGTCAATGTTATATTCATGCCCCAATCATGAGCTCTCAAGAGAAATGATCATTCAAAATTTTTATGCTCGGCTTTCTCTCAATAATGGCTCCATGCTCGATACTTCTTGTACTGGTTCTTTTATGATGAAGACTATTGAATTCAAATGGGATTTATTGGAAAGAATTAAATGCAACTCTGAAGATTGGGACCTCGACGAAGGTAAGGAGTCAGGTATAACCCCTAAGTTTGATTGTGTTAAATCTTTTATGGATGCCGATGTTTTCCGTGAATTTAGCACTAAATATGGACTTGCTCTGAGATAGTAGCTTCTTTCTATGAATCATTTGCTACTCATGTTGATCTCCCTAAGGAGAATTGATTTAAATACCATCCTCCCATTGAAGTAAAAGTAGTTGAACCTGTTAAAGTTGAAGAAAAGACTATCACTTATAATGTTGATCCTATTGTTCCTACCGCTTATATTGAGAAACCGCCTTTCCCTGTTAGGATAAAGGATCATGCTAAAGCTTCAACTGTGGCTCGTAAGAGTAATATTAGAACACCTACACCCTCTAAGCAAATTAAAGTTGAACCTAGTATTGCTATGGTTAAGGATCTCTTGGTCGATGATATAGATGGACATGTTATTTACCTCTGTGATGAAGCTGCTAGAATTGCCAAACCCGATAATAGGAATAAACATAGACCTGTTGTAGGCATGCCTATTATTTCTGTTAAAATAGGAGATCATTGCTATCACGGCTTATGTGACATGGGTGCTAGTGTTAGTGCAATACCCCATTCCATATATAAAGAAATTATGAATGATATTGCACCTGCTGAGTTAGAAGGTATTGATGTTACTATTAAGCTTGCTAATAGAGACACTATTTCACCAGTTGGGATTGTTAGAGATGTTGATGTCTTGTGTGGGAAGGTTAAATACCCTGATGATTTTCTTGTTCGTGGTTCCCCACAAGATGAGTTCTGCCCCACTATATTTTGTAGACCCTTCTTGAACACTGTTAATGCTAAGATAGACTACGAAAAGGATATTGTTACTGTTGGATTAGGGGACATGTCTCATGAGTTTAACTTTGCTAAATTTCCTAGATAACCCCATGATAAAGAATTGCCTAGTAAGGATGAAATTATTGGTCTTGCTTCTATTGATGTACCTCCTAACGATCCATTAGAAAAATATCTGCTAGACCATGAAAATGATATGTATATGAATGAGAGAAGGGAAATAGATGAAATATTCTTTAAACATGGACCCTTATTGAAAAACAACTTACCTGTTGAAATTCTAGGGGATCCTCCTCCACCCAAGGGTGATCCCGTATTTGAACTTAAACCATTACCTGATACTCTTAAGTATGTTTATCTCAATGAAAAGAAGATATATCCTGTTATTATTATTGCTAACCTTTCAGAGCAGGAAGAAGAAAAATTATTGAAAACTCTGAAGAAGCACCGTGCTGCAATTGGATATACTCTGGATGATCTTAAGGGCATTAGTCCCACTCTATGCCAACACAAGATAAAGTTAGAAGAGGACGCAAAACTGATTATCGATCATCAACTACAGTTAAATCCTAAGATGAAAGAAGTGGTAAGGAAGGAAATACTAAAGCTTCTAGAGGCAGGTATAATTTATCCAGTTGCTGATAGCGAGTGGGTAAGTACTGTCCATTGTGTCCCTAAGAAGGGTGGTATGACTGTTGTTCCTAATGATAAAGATGAATTGATCCCACAAAGAATTGTTACAGGTTATAGGATGGTAATTGATTTCCACAAATTAAATAAAGCCACTAAGAAAGATCATTACCCTTTGCCTTTTATTGATCAAATGCTAGAAAGGTTATCCAAACATACCCATTTTTGCTTTCTAGATGGCGATTCTAGTTTCTCTCAAATACCTGTGTCAAAAGGGGATCAAGAAAAGACCACTTTTACTTGTCCCTTTGGTACCTTTGCTTATAGACATATGCCTTTTGGTTTATGTAATGCACCTGCTACCTTTTAAAGATGCATGATGCTATATTATCTGATTTTTGTGAAAAGATTGTTGAGGTTTTCATCGATGATTTTTCCGTTTATGGAACTTCTTTTGACGATTGCTTGAGCAGCCTTGATCGAGTTTTGCAGAGATGTGAAGGAACTAATCTTGTCTTGAATTGGGAAAAGTGCCACTTTATGGTTAATGAAGGCATTGTCTTGGGGCATAAAATTTCTGAAATAGGTATTGAAGTTGATAAAGCTAAAGTTGATGCTATTGAAAAGATGCCGTGTCCCAAGGACATCAAAGGTATAAGAAGTTTCCTTGGTCATGCCGGGTTTTATAGGAGGTTCATTAAGGACTTCTCCGAAATCTCTAGGCCCCTGACTAATCTCTTACAAAAAGATGTTCCTTTTGTCTTTGATGATGACTGTGTAGAAGCATTTGAAATACTTCAGAAAGCATTGATCTCTGCACCTATTGTCCAGCCTCCTGACTGGAATTTACCCTTTGAGATTATGTGCGATGCTAGTGATTATGCTGTAGGTGCTGTTCTAGGAAAAAGAGTTGATAAGAAATTGAATGTTATCCAATATGCTAGTAAAACTCTAGACAGTGCCCAGAGAAATTATGCTACTACTGAGAAGGAGTTTTTAGCACTCATATTTGCTTGTGATAAGTTTAGACCTTATATTGTTCAGTCTAAAGTAACTATTCACACTGATCATACTACAATCAAATACCTTATGGAAAATAAAGATGCTAAACCTAGACTTATTAGATGGGTTCTCCTACTACAAGAATTTGATTTGCATATTACTGATAGAAAGGGGGATGAGAACCCCATCGCAGACAACTTGTCTAGGCTAGAGAATATTCTTGATGACTCACTACCTATTGATGATAGCTTTCCTCATGAACAATTAGCTATCATAAATGCTTCTCGTACTGCTCCATGGTATGCTGATTATGCTAATTACATTGTTGCTAAATTTATACCACCTAGTTGTTGGGGAACGTAGTATTTCGAAAACTTCCTACGATCACGCAAGATCTATCTACTAGAAGCATAGCAACGAGAGGGGAGAGTGTGTCTACATACCCTTGTAGACCGAAAGCGGAAGCGTCTAGTGATGCAGTTGATGTAGTCGAACGTCTTCGCGATCTAACCGATCCAAGCGCCGAAATGTACGGCACCTCCGCGTTCAGCACACGTTCAGCTCTATGACGTCCCACGAGTTCTTGATCTAGTTTACTTCATGGGAGAGTTTTGTCAACACGACGGTGTGGTGACGGTGAAGATGAAGCTACCGGCGCAGGGCTTCGCCTAAGCACTGCAACGATATGACCGAGGTGTGTATCTGTGGGGAGGGGCAGCGCACACGGCTAAAATCAACTTGTGTGTCCATGGGGTGCCCCCTGGCCACGTATATAAAGGATGGAGGGAGGAGGAGGCCAGCCCTCGTAGAGCGTGCCAAAGTGTGTAGTCCTACTAGGACTCCCTAGTCCTAGTAGGATTCCTCCTCCCACATGGAATAGGAAAAGGGGAAGGGAGAAGGAGAAGGAAGGAAGGGGGCACCCGTTTCCCTAGTCCAATTTGGACCAGTCCATGGGGAAATGGTGCGGCCACCCTTGAGGCCTTTCTCTCCTTTCCCGTATGGCCCATTAAGGCCCTATACGAATTCCCGTAACTCTCCGGTACTCCAAAAAATACCCGAATCACTCGGAACATTTCCGATGTCCGAATATAGCATTCCAATATATCGGTATTTACGTCTCGACCATTTTGAGACTGCTCGTCATGTCCGTGATCTCATCCGGGACTCCGAACAAACGTCGGTCATCAAATCACATAACTCACAGTACAAATCGTCATCGAACGTTAAGCGTGCAGACCCTACGGGTTTGAGAACTATGTAGACATGACCGAGACTCATCTCCGGTCAATAACCAATAGTGGAACCTGGATGCTCATATTGGTTCCTACATATTCTACGAAGATCTTTATCGGTCAAACCGCATAATAACATACGTTGTTCCCTTTGTCATCGGTATGTTACTTGCCCGAGATTCGATCATCGGTATCACCATACCTAGTTAATCTCGTTACCGGCAAGTCTCTTTACTCGTTCCGTAATACATCATCTCGTGACTAACTCATTAGCCATTTGCTTGCAAGGCTTATTATGATGTGTATTACCGAGAGGGCCCAGAGATACCTCTCCGACACTCGAAGTGACAAATCCTATTCTTGATCTATGCCAACACCACAAACACCTTCGGAGACACCTGTAGAGCATCTTTATAATCATCCAGTTACGTTGTGATGTTTGATAGCACACAAGGTGTTCCTCCGGTATTCTTGAGTTGCATAGTCTCATAGTCATAGGAACATGTATAAGTCATGAAGAAAGCAATAGTAGTAAAACTAAACGATCAAGTGCTAAGCTAACGGAATAGGTCAAGTCAATCACATCATTCTCTAATGATGTGATCCCGTTCATCAAATGACAATTCATGTCTATGGCTAGGAAACTTAACCATCTTTGATTAACGAGCTAGTCAAGTAGAGGCATACTAGTGACACTCTGTTTGTCTATGTATTCACACATCTACTAAGTTTCTGGTTAATACAATTCTAGCATGAATAATAAACGTTTATCATGATATCAGGAAATATAAATAACAACTTTATTATTGCCTCTAGAGCATATTTCCTTCACTAGTTTCACATACCAGCAAAAGAAAAAGTTCTTCTATGATTTAAGACATTACTTCTGGGATGACCCACACCTTTATAAAGAAGGAGTAGATGGCATTATTAGACGTTGTGTACTTGAGCATGAACAGGAACAGATCTTACGCAAGTGCCACTCCGAGGCTTACAGAGGACACCATGCTGGAGATAGAACTCCACATATGGTATTGCAATCTGGTTTTTATTGGCCTAGTCTCTTCAAGGATGCTCGTAAGTTTGTCTCATCTTGTGAAGAATGTCAAATAATCGGTAATATTAGTAGACGTCAAGAAATGCCAGTGAATTATTCACTTGTTAATGAACCATCTGATGTCTGGGGCTTTGATTATATGGGAGCGTTTCCTTCCTCTAATGGGTATACACATATTTTAGTTGCTGTTGATTACGTTACTAAGTGGGTAGAAGCTATTCCAACTAGTATTGTTGATCACAACACCTCTATTAAGATGCTTAAAGAAGTTATTTTTTCCTAGGTTTGGAGTCCCTAGATACTTAATGACTAATGGTGGTTCACACCTTATTCATGGTGCTTTCTGTAAAATGATTGCTAAGTATGATGTTAATCATAGAATTGCATCCCCTTACCACCCACAGTCTAGTGGTCAAGTAGAACTAAGTAACAGGGAGCTGAAATTAATTTTGCAAAAGACTGTTAATAGGTCTAGAAAGAATTGGTCCAAGAAACTTGATGATGCATTATGGGACTATAGAACTGCATACAAAATTCCTATGGGTATGTCTCCATATAAAATGGTTTATCGAAGAGCATGTCACTTACCTCTTGAGCTAGAACATAAGGCATATTGGGCTATTAAAGAGCTCAATTACGATTTCAAACTTTCCGGTAAGAAGAGGTTATTTGACATTAGCTCACTAGATGAATGGAGAACCTAAGCGTTTGAGAATGCCAAGCTGTTTAAAGAAAAGGTTAAAAGATGGCATGACAAAAGGATACAAAAGCATGAGTTTAATGTAGGTGATTATGTCTTGCTATACAACTCTCGTTTAAGATTTTTTGTAGGAAAACTTCTCTCTAAATGGGAAGGTCCTTACGTTGTCGAGGAGGTCTATCGTTCCGGTGCCATAAAAATTAACAACTTCGAAGGCACAAATCCGAAGGTGGTGAACGATCAAAGAATCAAACATTATATCTCAGGTAATCCTATGAATGTTGAAACCAATGTTATTGAAACTGTAACCCCGAAGGAATACATAAGGGACACTTTCCAGAACAATTCAGACCCCGAAAAGGAAGAGGTATGTGGTAGGGTAATTAAACCGACTCCAAAACAGTTCTAATGGCAATTTTCCACCATTTTGGAATATTTAGAAAAATATAAAAATAAGAGGCAGTCCGGGAAGGACACGAGGTGTCCACGAGGGTGGATGGTGCGCCCCTTCCTCGTGGGCACCTCATGTGCCTCCCGGACTCCGATTTCTTGCACATTACTTCTTTTGGTCGGTAAAAATTCACTATATATTCCCCCGAAGGTTTTGACCACCGTATCACGCAAAAATCCTTTGTTTTTGTTTCGATCTATTTCTGCTAGGATTGACAAGGCCATGCATCATGTCGTCGTCCTCCTCCAACAATGAGGGCAACAATGCTTGGCTAATGAAGACAGAGCCGAAGAGGGAAGAACACGGGGAGATCAACAAGGAGAATAGGATCAAGAAGGCTATGAAAGATCAGGCTCAGGCAGCACAAGAAGAAGACATCCTTCAACCCCCTCCAAACCTTTTACTTCAACTGAGATTGAAGCTTTCAAGATGATTGAGTTAGCTCAAATACAAAACAAGTATATAACAAGTGAAAATATTTTGCTGAAGGAGCATATAGCCGCACTCAAGGGTATAATCCGCAAGTTGGAGGATCTCCTACGCTCGATGTATGATGATCCGTCATCACTGCTTCCAACTCCATCGTCACCACCTCGGAAGAAGGAGACATAATCATATGGGTATGGGCACTCCCCTTGGCAACTACCAAGCTTGGGGGAGGTGCCCCGGTATCGTATCACCCTCACACTCATATCTTTACCCTTTTTCTTAGCTCAAGCATTTTCTTAATATCTTGATCTAGTAGAATAAAGTTGAGTATGATCTAGTTGTGAGCTTTTGCTTTTTGATCTTTACCTTTGTAATCAAGTCTGTGAGCTATATATAATAAAGATTAGTGCTGAGTCAAGGGCTTGATTCTCTCGCTATGGTCATGAGAGAATAAAATAAAATATAAAAAGTATCAAAGAGATAATATTGATCTTATGGAAGGTAATGACTTCATATATAAAGAGTATGATGAATAAAAGTTGTTGAGAGTTGACAAACCTAGTTTTGGTCATCATTGCAATTAATAGGAAGTAATAAATAAAGAGAGGTTTTCACATACAAATATACTATATTGGACATCTTTTATGATTGTGAGCACTCATTAAAATATGACATGCTAAAGAGTTGATGTTGGACAAGGAAGACAACATAATGAGTTATGTTTTCTTATATCCAAAATAAAGTATATTTTCATGGATCATCCAACATGTTGAGCTTGCCTTTCCCCCTCATGCTAGCCAAAACTCCTTGCACCAAGTAGAGACACTACTTGTGCTTCCATACATCCTCAAACCCAGTTTTGCCATGAGAGTCCACCATACCTACCTATGGATTGAGTAAGATCCTTCAAGTAAGTTGTGATTGTTGCAACTCTCTAAAATATGTACGATCTATTAGTGTGGAGAAAATAAGCTTTATACGATCTTGTGATATGGAAGTAATAAAAGCGACGGACTGCACAATAAAGGTCCCTATCACAAGTGGTAATATAAATTGACGTTCTTTTGCGCTAAGATTTTGTACATCCAACCATAAAAGCACATGACAACCTCTACTTCCCTCTGCGAAGGGCCTATCTATTATTCTTACCTTATAAGAGTCAAGGTGATTTTCACCTTTCCTTTTTACATTTTATCCTTTGGCAAGCACATTGTGTTGGAAAGATCCTGACATATATACCCAATTGGATGTAAGTTATCATGGTCCATTACTGTTGACATTACCCATGAGGTAAAAGGTTGGGAGGCAATACCATAAGCCCCTATCTTACTCAGTGTCTGATTAAAACTCCATACCCATAAGTATTGTGTGAGTGTGAGCAATTGTGAAAGACTAAATGATAGTTGAGTATGTGGACTTGCTGCAAAGCTCTTATATTGACTCTTTCCGATGTTACGATAAATTGCTATTGCTTCATTGACCGAGATCATAGTTTGTTAGTTTTCAATGAAGTTTCTGATTCGTACTTGACATTGTGAATAGATTGTTACTTTAGCATAAGAGTCATATGACAATATATATGTGTTGCTGTTATAAGAATGATCATGATGCCCTCATGTCCGTATTTTATGTTATCGACACCTCTATCGCTAAACTTGTGGACATGTTTTTTGATATCGACTTTCGCTTGAGGACAAGCGAGGTCTAAGCTTGGGGGAGTTGTTACGTCCATTTTGCATCATGCTTTTATGTTGATATTTATTGCACTATGGGCTGTTATTACACGTTATGTCACAATACTTATGCCTTTTCTCTCTTATTTTACAAGGTTTACATGAAGAGGGAGAATGCCGACAGCTGGAATTCTGGGCTGGAAAAGGAGCAAACATTGGAAACCTATTCTGCACAACTCAAAAAGCCCCGAAACTCCATGAAACACAGTTTCAGAAAATATAAAAAGTATTTGGCGAAGGAGATACGTCAGGGGGGCCACCACCTGTCCATGAGGGTGGAGGGCGCCCCCCTGGGCGCACCCCCTGCCTCGTGGGCCACCTGGTGACTCCCCGATGCCCATCTTCTCCTATATGATGTGTTTTGACCTGGAAAAAATCATAAGGAGGCTTTCGGGACAAAACGCCGCCGTCTCGAGGCGGAACCTTGGCGGGACCAATCTAGGGCTCCGGTAGAGTTGTTCTGCCGGGGATACTTCCCTCCTGGAGGGGGAAATCATCACCGCCGTCATCACCAACAACTCTCCCATCTTGGGGAGGGTTATCTTCATCAACATCTTCACCAGCACCATCTCCTCGCAAATCCTAGTTCATCTCTTGTATCCAATCTTTGTACCAAAACCTCAGATTGGTACATGTAGGTTGCTAGTAGTGTTGATTACTCCTTGTAGTTGATGCTAGTTGGTTTACTTGGTGGAAGATCATATGTTCAGATCCATTATGCATATTAATACCCCTCTGATTATGGACATGAATATGCTTTGTGAGTAGTTATGTTTGTTCCTGAGGACATGGGAGAAGTCTTGCTATAAGTAGTCATGTGAATTTGGTATTCGTTCGATATTTTGATGAGATGTATGTTGTCTTTCCTCTAGTGGTGTCATGTGAACGTCGACTACATGACACTTCACTATTGTTTGGCCTAGAGGAAGGCATTAGGAAGTAATAAGTAGATGATGGGTTGCTAGAGAACCAGAAGCTTAAACCCTAGTTTATGCGTTGCTTCGTAAGGAGCTGATTTGGATCATATGTTTCATGCTACGGTTAGGTTTACCTTAATACTTCTTTTGTAGTTGCGGATGCTTGCAATAGAGGTTAATCAAAAGTGGGATGCTTGTCCAAGTAAGGGCAGCACCCAAGCACCGGTCCACCCACATACCAAATTATCAATGTAACGAACGCGAATCATATGAACGTGATGAAAACTAGCTTGACGATAATTCCCATGTGTCCTCGGGAGCGCTTTCCTTCATATAAGAGTTTGTCCAGGCTTGTCCTTTGCTACAAAAAGGATTGGGCCATCTTGCTGCACCTTATTTACTTGTACTATTTGTCACTTGTTACCAATTACCTTATCACAAAACTATATGTTACCGATAATTTCAGTGCTTGCGGGAAATACCTTACTGAAAACTGCCTATCATTTCCTTCTACTCCTCGTTGGGTTCGACACTCTTACTTATCGAAAGGACTACGATAGAGCCCCTACACTTGTGGGTCATCAGATTCCCAGCCGAACTATGCCCAGTTTGAACTTGGGGCTAAGGACAGAGAATTTTGCTTCCCACCCACCACCCACTTGGTAGCAACGGTCGAAGACTTAACTGATCTACTAGATTATGCTTCTGAATACATCGATGGGATGGACCACGACGTCGAAGCCGATCTAAGTCCAAACCCGCCTATAACCGGGCGATGGACGACTACTTCTACATACGATGTATACATGGTGGATACACCCAGCGAGAAGGAGGACGATGGCGACACAAATCCAGAGCAGGATAAGCCCGTCGATGAACCTCCTAAACGCTAGCGTCAAAAACACCGATCTCGATCCCGTAAAGGTAAGGAGAGTAACATTGTCACCGAAGACGATGACAATCCGGAGCAAGCCGATGATCCCGTGGAGCCAGAGGTGGAGCAGGACGAACGGGAAGATGGCGAACACAGTCCCGAACCGCTGATCGATCACAGCGATGCCGAAGACAACAATTATCAACCTGTCTCCGAAGAGGACATCAGCCTGGGAGACGAAGAATTCATCGTCCTAGAAGAACCCCTCGAACAGAAACGTTTTCAACAACAACTCATTGCTACAACAAGGAGCCTGAAAAAACAGCAGTAGCGGCTTAGATCCGAACATGATACGCTCAATGACAGATGGAACGAAGTGCTAGATGCTGAAGAAAGATACGACCGTGAGCGCCAAACAAAGAGCTATCCCAAGCACAAACTGCTGTCCCAATTCAACGACGAGGTTATTGCACCCATATCGCCGAAGTATGACAAGGCCGATCAACCGGACCGACCACCTCGTGGATGGGATGAAGCAGCCAGCAACGCCGTACACTGATACGTCTCCGTCGTATCTATAATTTTTGATTGTTCGATGCCAATATTATACAACTTTTACATACTTTTGGCAACTTTTTATATTATTTTTGGGACTAACATATTGATTCAGTGCCCACTGCCAGTTCCTGTTTGTTGCCTGTATTTGGTTTCGCAGAATATCCATATCAAACAGAGTCCAAATAGGATAAAAACTGACGGAGATATTTTTTGGAATATATGTGATTTTTGGGAAGAAGAATCAACGCGAGACAATGCCCGAGGGGGCCACGAGGCAGGGAGGGGCGCGCGCCCCAGGGGAGTAGGCGCGCCCCTGACCCTCGTGGCCACCATGTAAGGCGGTTGGTTCCCTTATTTCGCCGCAAGAAAGCGAATATCCGGATACAAATTGTGTTAAAATTTCAGCCCAATCAGAGTTACGAATCTCCGGGAATATAAGAAACGGTGAAAGGCCAGAATCTGGGAGCGCAGAAACAGAGAGACAGATCCAATCTCGGAGGGGCTCTCGCCCCTCCGCCGCCATGGAGGCCATGGATCAGAGGGGAAACCTTTCTGCCATCTAGGGAGAAGGTCAAGGAAGAAGAAGAAGGAGGGGGCTCTCTCCGCCTCTCTCCTAGTGGCACCGAAACACTGTCGGGGCCATCATCGTGTGACGACGATCTACACCAACACCTCCACCATCTTCACCAACATCTTCATCACCTTCCCCAATCTATCTACAACGGTCCAGTATCCCGCTACCCATTGTACCCTCTACTTGAACATGGTGCTTTATGCTTCATATTATTATCCAATGATGTGCTGCCATCCTATGATGTCTGAGTAGATTTTCGTTGTCCTATCGGTAATTGGTGAATTGCTATGATTGGTTTAATTTGCTTGTGGTTATGTTTGTGTCCTTTGGTGCCCATCATATGAGCGCGCACGTGGATCACACCATAGGGTTAGTTGTATGTTGATAGGACTATGTATTGGAGGGCAAGAGTGACAGAAGCTTCAAGCTAGCATAGAAATAGATGCATACGGGATTGAAGGGGGACCAATATATCTTAATGCTATGGTTGGGTTTTACCTTGTGAACGTTAGTAGTTGCGGATGCTTGCCAATAGTTCCAATCATAAGTGCATAGAATTCCATGTTAGGGATCACATGCTAGCAGTGGCCTCTCCCACATAAAACTTGCTATCGGTCTAGTAACGTAGTGAATTGCTTAGGGATAATTTCGCAACTCCTACCACCACTTTTCCACACTCGCGATACTAACTTTATTGCTTCTTTACCTAAAACAGCCCCTAGTTTTTATTTACATGCTCTTTATATTCTTGCAAACCTATCCCGTTACACCTACAAAGTACTTCTAGTTTCATACTTGTTCTAGGTAAAGCGAACGTCAAGCGTGCGTAGACTTGTATCGGTGGTCGATAGAACTTGAGGGAATATTTGTTCTACCTTTAGCTCCTCGTTGGGTTCGACACTCTTACTTATCGAAAGAGGCTACAACTGATCCCCTACACTTGTGGGTTATCATACACCAGCCCGCACCTCCCTACCGTAAAGGAAAGGATACAGCGGCTCAGGGCCATAAGTACGATCTATGTCAGGACCTGAATAAAAATGCTGGCCAGGCCAGATCAATCTACGGATCAAGGGAACGTGCTCCCACACGAGACGACGGCTATCAAGCCAAACACGCGGGCACAATCAAGTTCGGAACCAACACCGAACACAGACACCGTTCGAATTATGCCACGATATCACAAAATACAGGGGTGCCGCACACCCTCTATGCTTCACCGATGAGGTGATGGATCACAAATTTCCAGAAGGGTTTAAACTTGTAAACATCAAGGCATATGATGGAACGACGGACCCCGCTGTATGGATAGAAGACTTCATCCTTCACATCCACATGGCTCGTGGAGATGAACTCCATGCGATCAAATACTTACCCCTCAAGCTGAAAGGGCCAACACGACACTGGTTAAGCAGCCTCCCAGAGAACTCCATTGGGAGCTGGGAAGATCTTGAGGATGTGTTTCGAGCCAACTTGTAGGGGACTCATGTCCGGCCCCCGGATGCTTATGATCTAAGTCACATAATCCAGCAACCCAGGGAGTCGGGCCGAAAGCTGTGGAAGCGGCTCTTAACTAAAGAGAACCAAATTGTTGACTGTCCGGACGCCGAGGCCCTAGCGGCATTCAAGCACAGTGTCCGGGACGAGTGGCTAGAAAGACACCTTGGCCAAGAGAAGCCGAGGACAATAGCAGCCCTTACTACACTTATGACCCGCTTTTGCGCGGGCGAGGACTACTGGCTAGCTTGTAGCAGCAATAGCACCAGCGACCCTGGCACCTCCGAAGTCAGGGATGGCAATGGAAAGCCACAACATAATAAGAACAAGCGTCGAAACAATACCGGAAGCATAGATGACACGACAGTAAACGCTAGATTTAGTGGCTCCAGGCCCGGTCAACGGAAGAAGTCATTCAAAGGCAACAGAGACAATCCATCTAGCTTGGACAAAATACTAGAAAGGCCTTGCCAGATTCATGGCAGCCTTGATAAACCTGCAAATCATACCAATCGAAATTATTGGGTCTTCAAGCAGGCCAGCAAGTTAAATGCCGAAAAAAGGGGAAAGGACCTCAAAGTGAGGACGAGGAAGAACCTCGCCAGCCGAACACGGGGGGACAAAAGAAATTTCCATCGGAGGTAAAAACCGTGAATATGATCTACGCTACCCATATCCTCAAGAGGGAATGCAAGTGCGCACTCCAGGACGTTTACGCCGTAGAGCCTGTCGCCCCCAAGTTCAACCCATGGTCGGCTTGTCCGATCACTTTTGATTGCAGGGATCACCTAACCAGTATCCATCATGGAGGTTCGGCGGCCCTAGTGCTCAATCCTATAACTGGTGGATATCATCTTACCTGAGTCCTTATGGACGGCGTCAGCATCCTCGGTTTGATATACCAAGACACTGTTGCAAGATGGGGATAGACCCATCAAGAATTAAGCCCAGCGGCACTACCTTTAAGGGAGTGATAGCAGGTGTAGAAGCCCGCTGCATGGGCTCATTAACACTGAAGGTTGTATTCGGCTCTCCTGATAACTTCCGAAACGAACTGTTCATCTTCGACATCGCTCCTTTCCGAAGTGTCTATCATGCACTACTCGGAAGAATGGACTTCACCCACTTTAATGCGGTCCCGCATTATGCTTACTTAAAGCTCAAAATGCCCGGACCACGCGGCGTCATCACGGTCAACAGAAATATGGAGCGCTCCCTCCAAATGGAGGAAGACACTGCGGCCCTAGCAGCCGAGGTCCAAAGCGGCTTATTCAAACCGAACAGTTCATCGGTCGTCAAGACCACATACACTGCTAAATGTGTCCGGCCAGCACTACAATGCGGCAGCTCAGAGGAACCTGAGCTTGATTAGCAGTTACGCCCCTGTCGACCGCCTCATAAGGTAGTAGCATATGTACCTCGCGTACACAATTACGCCCTTAAAATACCTTGGGCGGCGCTGGGGGCACACTGCATACAAATAGTCCATAGTTCGGCTTGACCCTATTCGGACTCTAAAATATATTTTCTTCCCAAGGCTCATTAAACAAACCAACCTTTCTTACGGCTATGCAGGATATTTTCCTTCAGAGTTCTTTTTCCTTTTTTTACAGGCGGCCATCAAAATTCCCCTTTTCAAGGACCCATTACAAAGGAGAAAACAGTGCAGACATGCAGCAGGGCCTCGCGTTGAGATTTCTTTTTAGATTCAGGCTCTGTGTAAACCTTTTTCTCTCTTTTTTTCTTCTCTCTTTTGGCATGTAAAATGCCCAAAGATTTTATCGGCATTATGTGTAACCACATGGCTCGTCGTATTAAAATGGGATATAAAAGAAGCAGTTGGGTTCCAATTCACTTGGAGCTCATCTTATTAACACCCGTGTTCTCTCCCCATGTCAGATTGCCAGATGTGCCTTAATACCTGGACTTAATACCAGGGATTGTATTCGCCCTGGCACACCTCCAAGTCCGAACACCTATAGGGAATTGTTCGGCGTCCCGGATATTGCATTATATGCATTGACTCCGAATCATGCCTCGGGTCTATAGTTGGGTTGCCCGGCTCCTGTGCTTTCCACCTTCCGTCCCGCATTGTTCGGCTAAAGTAGTAAATGGAGAACTACTGCGATTGTACTTCTGGTTCATCCAGTCAAGTACCTCAGTAGAGAAAGCCGAAAACTGACTGTCATGATGAAGCGATAGTCGGTCAAACGATGCGGTGACCTAGTGTCATACTACGATCGATACTGATCTACCCCGTGTTATACGATGGGCCGGTCTTTGCCCAGCCGCGTAAAGTGGGCACCATAGTTCAGAAAGCCGCACACGCACCAGGGGCTAGTACTTAGCCCCATAAGTCAAGCTCCTATGGCTAAGTGAAAGCAATAAAGCTGATTGCCTTGTTTGCTCCGCGGACACCTCCTTTATGGACCAAGACATTGGATAAAGAGTGTTAACCGCGCATTATCGAACACCCCTATAATATTTACATGGGGGCTGAAGCCGACGACTGGAAACTTTCAAATTTAAGTAAAATAGCCGCACAGGAGGAAAAGTTGCTTGTAATACAAAAGCGCAAACATTATATATACATCGGCACACATGCTTAGTCCTTACAAACCGAATACAATCACTCAAAGATTATATCCTTTGAGCACTGCCCTCTACAAGGCGGGCTCCTTCCAGGACATCACCAAAAAACCTTTCCGGCTTCCGATGATCCTTGCCCTCTGGCGGGCCAGCAGTCGCTATCTCAGTGGTCTTCATCTTCGCCCAGTGCACCTTGACGCGGGCGAAGGCCATTCGTGCGCCTTCTATGCAGGCCGAACGCTTAATAGCGTAGACCCGCGGACTCGCGTCGATGAGTCGCTTCATCAACCCGAAGTAGCTACTTGGGATTGGATCAGCGGGCCATAGCCAGACTATCAAGTCCTTCATGGTCGTACCCGCCATATTATGCAGCTCGACTAGCTGCTTCATCTGGTCATTGAGGGGCACTGGACGTTCTGGCGCAAGAAACTGCGACCAGAACAACTTCTCTGTGTTGTTCCCCTCCTGGGATCGAAAGAATTGGCGGCGTCGGCAATGCTCCTCGAAAGATCCGCAAACGCGCCTGGAGAACTGCATAATCGCGTCAGCGCAAGATAGCTCCAACCTCTGAAGATACTCTACAAGAGAAAAGTCTTACCAGCTGCTATGTGCCGCGGTTGTTTGATCTCCTCGTGAGCACTGGGCGACTAACTCCGCGCCTCCTTGGCATCATTGACAGCCGTATTGAGCGCGGATGCTTGATCCGAAGTCTTCTGCTCCAAGACCTCGCACTTGCGAATGTCATCTCACAGTTCATCCTCGACTTGGGCCACTCGTGACTCATGATGTTGACGCACGGCCTGTTCGTCCTTCAGGTCGGCAGTCGCTTTATCAGCGGCTGCTTTGCTCAACTTGGCCTCTTCCTTGGCCTTCGCGAGCTTGCCCTTAAGGGACTCAACCTCAGCTGTGTCAACTATTACATAAATCATATCACACAACGAGCTCATACTCACAAGGATCAAACATGTAGTGTTTTTGACATTTCAATTTTTCAAAAATCTGCATACCTTGCGTTTCATCAAAACGCTTGTTGACAAGGTCGAGCTGCTCGTCAACTAGTTTAAGTTTCCGATTGAGTTTGGAAACCTCTGCAGCCTGGATAGACACTGCTACTAGTGAAGCCTATTCAAAAATATAGTACGCAGTTCAACTCTGTTTCTTGCTATAACATGGATCCTTTGTCCGATTCTGTTCAGAGTCAAACAAAGCATCAGGGGTTACTGTATATATATATGTATAAAATGAAAAAGTTCTTTTTAGAACATTATGTCGCATACTTCGAAGCCTGTTAGTAGGTTGTTGAAGGCTCCGTTCAGTCCGGCTTTGACGAACTGAAACTTCTCCATGACCGCACTCATCAGAGTGTGGTGTTCCACTACGATGGAAGCACTCCGCAGCGCTTCCTCTAGAGTGTTTGGCGCCTTCAGATTGACGACGGGCGCTGTTGGAGCAATTGCTCCTTCCCCCATCATGGGGGGCTGACTTCTCGATTCTGGAGCCGCATTGGGCTCCGGAACGTGTTTGGCGGGGCCCCAGATTGCTTGCCCCCCCGTCGTTGGTCGCCATGGGGATTGCTCCCCTTTGGCTGATGGCGGCCGAGGGATTGGCCTCGGGCACCCTCTTGTTCACCCCGCTCCCACCTACTCGTACATGAGAAGCTTGTAGAGAGGACACCTTGCGGAGGCGTGTCACTCTCCGCCATCTCTGGCGCTAGAGAATTCCCCGATGACAGTGAAGCCTTGGGGAGTACGTGCGAAGGACTGTTTAAAGATAGAATGACATTATTTAAATGGGTGAAAACTATTTCAACTGAACATAAGCAGTGATCATCTGAATACTTATGATTCGGCCAAGGGTTTAATCCTGGGCTAGACTCGGAAACTGTGCTCGGACGTTGAGTCCGAATTGTTCAGAAGGTTCAACTTCTTCCCGGGCGCCGGCTTTCCCGCGTCAGCGGGGGCCGCTCTCTTCCTCCCCCTTGCCTTGAGAGGGGAGTCATCATCTTCTTCCTCCTCCTCCTCCTCTTCTTCTTCGTTGTGGAAGGGGTGGGAGTCGGTTTCCCGGGACACTGTGTCCGCGGGACCCTTAGGGCGGAGGTTGCTCTCGACCTCCTTGCCCTTCTTATCTACCGCCTTGTACGATGCCGGAACCAACATTGTTGTTAGTTGGGGCATCTCTGGGTCTTCGGGCAGAGGAGCCGGACACTTGATCCGCTCCGCCTTTTTTGTCCAGGCCTGGATAGAACGTAGAAACTCTAACTCATGTTATGATTGAAATATGGACGGGGTATGTATTCGGCAGAAGTTCTGATTACCTCTGAAGCTGAGAACACACTGCTAAAGCCCTTGTCCTCGGTCTCCGCCGGCCACCCCTTTTGAGCCTTGAAGAGTTGTTTCCAGATGTCTTCATGCATGGTGCCGAAGAGGTGCTTCAAGGGCCGGGGCTCTTGTGGATTAAACTACCATAAATGGGAGTCCGGGCGTTGGCATGGAAGGATGCGGCAGAAGAGCATCACCTGAATCACGTTAGTGAGGAGGGTGCACGTCGTCATCATACCAGAGATGCGATTTTGGAGGGCTTGCACCTCCGTCTGAGACCACCAATCCGGACTCTTAGTGGTCCGTGAGGTTAGCCTCTCTGAGGATCCAGATCTGAATGCGGGCGTCGCCACCCACTTGGCATCTGATGGGCCTCGAACCCCTCGTTGGTTACCCCAAGTGGAAGGTGTAAGATGCAGTATGTAGAAGTGTTTTCCCTTAGCAAAGATGCCAAGGATCGAATCCCCAGAGACTCCTAGGTTCAACAAGTAGGTGTCAACTGCTAACAGCGCAATTAGCAATCAATGTGGACCTGCACACAGATACAAATAACTTTGCTCCCAACGAGTACAAAGAGGTTGTCTCCCTCCGGCCTTGTAGTTCACAAAGGGTTAAAAGCAATGATAGTAGTGATAGATAGTGTTTTGCAATAGTAAATAAATAGCGAAAAGTAAATAGCGGGTGTGATAAATGATGGTAATATGGACCTGAGTCTCATGATGTTCACTAGTGATGTCTCTCTCCCAAAAGACGATAAAACAGCTATGTGAGGTAAACAAATTACAGCTGGGCAATTGACAGGACCACGAACACAAACCAATGCTGATTACATTGCAGAAAGGTTGAGGTTCAAAGCATGGGCGGTACGCCAAAATAAGTAGACCGAAATCCATCAATATCTACTACTAATCATCCACCTTGAGATATCTATCCAGAACATCTCGCTGGTATTAAGTTGCGAGTCCCACCCATAGTGTAAACTCAATGCAACAGACAACTGCATTAAAAGAACTTCACGTAAAGTAAACAATCCTTGCACCCGCGGGCACAAGCACCGTTGTTTTCCCCCTTGTGGCAACAACACATCCCCTAGACTCATGTTTCTGTCACTCAAGCTAGTCATCGAGGGGCATGAACCCACAATCGAGCATAACGTTCCCTCTTGGAGTCACTACGTATTACTTGGCCAAAGCAATAAATAACAACGGAGAACATGCAAGAATTACTTATGAACATAAATATAAAAGAGGTAGATCAAATATATTACTCAAGATCAATCTGAACATAATCCCATAATCCATCGGATCCCAGCAAACTCAACATAGCAACAGCATAAGGATTACATAGGTGCCTCGATCATGTAGGGCAGCTCACAAGGACTAATTAGTGAAGCACAAGAACGGGAGGAGAACATCACATAGCTACTGGTCATGGACTCATGGTCCAAGGGAGACTACTCACGAGTCATCCGGGAGGCGTCCATGGTGGTGGAGAAGCTCCAGGTGGTGATCCTCCCCTCCGGCAGGGTGCTGGGAAGAGTTCTCCTGGTGCTCCCGATCTTGGAAGCGGCGGCGGCGGCGGAACATAGATGGGATCGCGAAAAGAGTTCCTGTTCTGAGGGTTTCGGAGGACGCCTTAAATATATGCCAAAGGGGAGCATCGGGGAAGCTTCGAGGGGCCCAGGCGCCCCCCCGGCGCGGCCCAGGGGGGCACCGCCAGGGCGCCTGGAGCCCTGGTGCCCCCCCCCCGGCTGCCCTTCGGACGCAGGGTTGTTTCCGGAACACTGATTTTTTATATAATTTTTCTGGATTTTTTCTGGCAGTTCTCGTAACGTGAAAACCTGAAATACAAAAACAGCCGAAAACAGAAACTGGCACTGGGGTGCACTGGATTAGTAAGTTAGTCCAAATATGATCAAAAGTGTATGGAAGTGTATGAATATCATAGCAATATCACCCAAAAGTGGCATGGAGCAAGCAGAAATTATAGATACGTTTTGGACGTATCAACATCCCCAAGCTTAATTCTTGCTCGTCCTCGAGTAGGTAAATGATAACAAGAATAATTTCTGTGGTGACATGCTATTAACCATATAGGACTTGTTCATAGTCATATGACAAAAGCTTATGAGACAATGATTCTATAGTAATTAAGTTGCCTCAAGAGAAAATCACAAATGACTGAAAGTTTTACAACATGAAACTGAAACATCAAATAGATTTGCAATGAACATGATGTGCAAATATGATAAAGTGATATCTAGCTTGCCCCCTTTAGTGAAGCAAAACATAAATGCAGGGGCACCTTCAAGGTTTAAGTGATGACTAGATATAATGATTTCAGAAATAACGATATCAAAATCATGCAAAAGACAATGCTACTTTGGGACAATGCACATTACACTCAGAATGACAATCATGCTCTCAGTAGTTGGTGCTTTTAAAAGAAGGTGGAGACTCAACATAAAAGTAAAAGAATGGTTATGTGCTAGAGTTTTTTATTTTTAAAACATGGAAGCAATTTTGTCAACGGTAGTAGTACTTCATATGTGTCATGTATAAGACCTCCTATAAGTTGCAAGCCTCATGCATCGAATACCAATAGTGCTCGCACCTTGTCCTAGTTAGCTCGGATTTCCATGGGTTATCATGGCATTACATATGTTTCAACCAAGTGTCACAAAGGGGTACCTCTATGCCACCTGTACAAAGGTCCAAGGAGATAAATCACATTTGATTTCTCGTTTTTGATAGATCTCAACTTGAGGACATCCATACCGGGACAACATAGAAAATAGACGATGGACTCCTCTTAAATGCATAAGCATATTCTCGTAAGAGATTGAGGATTAAGTCCAAGCTAAAACTTCCACCATGATGCATGGCTTTGGTTGGCGGCCCAATGTTCTTCTCTAACAATATGCATATTCGTTCAACCCACGGCAAATCACCCTTACTTCAGACAAGACGAACATGCATAGCAACTCACATGATATTCAACAAAAGTGTGACAGTTGATGGCATCCCCAGAAACATGGTTACCGCTCAGCAAGCAACTTATAAGAAATAAGATACATAGGCAACATATTCTTTACCACAATAGTTTTTAAGCTACTTTCCATGAGCTTTATTGCAAGGTTAGTTTTAGTACAGGTGGAGGTTAGCAAAAGACTGGGAGCGACCAACTAAGAGAGCAATGACGGTCATAATCATGCAGAGCGACAAAGCAATATTGAATCAGGCATGGTAGTTATATCGCTACTCAGAAATAAAAGATCATCAAGGCTTGACAGACTTTCTTTACAGTCTTAAATATGCGTGAGCATACGCCAAGTCAATCAAAATAAATCCTCGAAGGAAGATATTACTAAACCATACCACATCATCGGCAAACAAATCAAGTTGGTACTCCAATAACACATTGGGAATCCCCCAGCTATTTGAGATTAACCATAAGAAAACCTGAACTACTAAGCACCATTATGCACGTAGCATATTTATCATAGACATATTAACCAATGCAACGGAAGCAAACTCTCTTAATAAGGTGAGCATGATAATTAAAGAGAGTTCAAGCAACCAACTAAACAAAAGCTCTTTGAAAAGATAAGCATGAATACTAAGAGCATGATAGTAGCTATTTAAAGACAAGGAACACACACATCAAAGATAGACATGAAAATTCTATGTTATGTTCTAGGTAGAAGTGGAGCGTGTTTCTCTCCCACATAAAGAATGATGGGTTCCGACTCGTTATGAAAAACTAAAAAGAAAACTAAAAACAAGACGCTCCAAGTATAGCACATAACACATGAAGTGATAAAAATATAGCGAAACGAAAGACGAACTGATAAAGTTGATGGAGAAGGGGATGCATGGGGGCATCCCTAAGCTTAGACGCTTGAGTCTCCTTGAATATTTCTTGGGGGTGCATGGGGGCATCCCCAAGCTTGAGCGCTTGACACTCCTGAATCTTTTTATCATCTTCCCTCGCACACTTGAAAACTCCCTTCATACATAACTCATCATAATTTGATTAGCGAGGTTAGTACCCTTAATAAAATAATTATACCTTGCCGGAAATAAGGATATTATTGAAGTTCTACTGTTTCTCAAGATTGCCAAAAGGTTTTTGCAAAGAAAAAGCAAGCTCCTGATTTGCAAAATGAAGGAAAGGCAAAACAGGACAGAATCTGTGAAAAACAGAACAGCAGGAAGTAATCGATCTGTTCGGGATACTTCTGCAACTCAAATCAAAAAACTCAGAACAGATGCACGAAAGACAATTATATATAGAACGCTGTCAAAAAAATTCAGACCAAAAATATGATCCGGTGATTTTATACAAATTTTTCTATCCAAGGACAGAATCTGTTTTCTGGACAGCACCTCACAACTTTTGAACTTTCTAGCAATCAGAGGCTATACTTGGCACAAATATGAAAAGCAAAGATACAATGATGATGCTACAGCAGTAAACAACATCAAGACACAACAAAAGCAAAAAATTTATTAATGTGGGCTGCCTTCCAAAAGCGCTTTCTTTTATGCCTTTAAGCTAGGCATAATGCATATAGATCAAGTTTTATCAAGAGTAAAAGAATAGCTAGCCCGTACAACGGACTCAAAAGGTAGCTTGATCTTCTTTCGAGGGAAGTGTTCCATCCCTTTCTTGAGAGGAAAATGAAATTTTATATTACCCTCTTTCATGTCAATGATAGCACCAACGGTGCGCAAAAAGGGACGTCCCAAAATAATTGGACATGAAGGATCACATTCAATATACATAATAGTGAAATCAACGGGAACATAATTATCATTAACAACAATAAGAACATCATCGATCCTCCCCAAAGGTTTCTTTATGGAAGAATCAACGAGACGAACACCAAAAGAACAAGAATCATAAGGTTTCAATTTAAGCATATCATATATTCTTTTGGGCATAACAGAGGTACTAGCTCCAACATCACATAATGCATAACAAGAGAAGTCATTCAATTTAATTTTTATCATAGGATCCCACCCATCTTCTAGCTTTCTAGGTATGGAGGCTTCTACTCTAAGTTTCTCCTCCCTAGCTTTGATGAGAGCATTAGTGATATGCTCTGTGAAGGCAAGGTTAAGCGTGCTAGTGCGGGGGTCTCTAGACATCTTGTGAAGGAAATCAATAACTTCGGTAAGAGTGCAATTATCAAAATCAAGGTAACGAGCATCAAGTAAAGTGGTAGTGGTGTCCTTTAGGTTCACATGTTTGGTAGTTTCTATAGTCATAGCATCACCATTAATAGGTCCATTGGGACCAGGAGTACATTGGGTGCTAAGAGTTTGGATATCCTCGACAACTTTAATAGTAGCAACAGTGTGGTGGGTAGGAAGGCTCTTAATTCTATCCTCTTCCTCCCTTTCTCTAGCCCATCTTTCTTTAAGTTTAGCCATCATCCTAATATTTTTATTAATTTGCACTTGAGTAGCATTAATAGGGATGACTTCCCTCTCCTTAAGAGGAGAAGTTTCAATTTTTAGCAATTTTACCTCATTGGCTAAATGGTCTACCTTAAAAGAAAGATCATCTAGTTTATGTAGTTTTTCTTCTACACTCTTATTAAAGGCTTTTTGGGTAGTGATGAAATCTTTAAGCATAATCTCTAGTTTAGTAGTGGAGTTCTTGGCACTAGGATAAGCATTGTTGTTCCCATAAGAATTAGAGGGGAACGGTCTAGGATTGTTACCAAAGTTACTCCTATAAGCATTGTTGTTAAAATTGTTTCTAGAGATAAAATTTACATCTACTTGTTCTTGAGCAATCAAAGAATTTAAAGGAACATCACGAGGATCAACAGTAGATTGCTTCGAAAGTAGAGACATGATCAAGTCAACTTTTTCATTTAAGGAGGAAATCTCCTCGACAGAGATTACCTTCCTACCTGTTGGAGCGCGTTCGGTGTGCCATTGGGAATAGTTGGTCATCATCTCATCGAGAAGTTTCGTGGCAGCACCAAGTGTAGTTGACATAAAAGTTCCTCCCGCGGCCGAATCTAACAAGTTCCGCGAGGTAAAGTTCAAGCCTGCATAAAAAGTTTGGATAACCATCCAAGTAGTCAAACCGTGAGTAGGGCAGTTCTTGATAAGAGATTTCATACGTTCCCAAGCTTGGGCAACGTGTTCATTATCCAATTGTTTAAAATTCATTATGTTACTTCTAAGTTGGATAATTTTAGCAGGTGGATAGTATTTTCCAATAAAAGCATCTTTGCACTTGTCCCATGAATCTATGCTATTTCTAGGCAAAAACTGAAACCATATTTTAGCTCCTCCTCTCAAGGAGAAAGGAAAAAGCTTAAGCTTAACAATATTACCATCTATTTCTTGGTACTTTTGCATATCACAAAGTTCAACAAAGTTGTTTAAGTGTAAAGCAGCATCATCTCCAGCACCGGAGAATTGATCTTTCATGACTAAGTTCAGTAAAGCAGGTTTAATTTCATATGAAGGTGCTGAAGTGGCAGGTGTAGTGATAGGTGTGCTGATAAAGTCATCGTTGTTGTGACTAGTGAAGTCACACAACTTGGTGTTCTCGGTGGAACCCATAGTAGCAAGCAAGCAAGATAACTATTTTTGTGATTTTCGATAAAAGTTACTAAAGTAAAAACTGAAAGGTAAACTAACAAGACTAAAAGCAAAGGTAAAAGATAGCGTGCAACTCCCCTATCCTGAAGAGTGGAGTCCCCGGCAACGGCGCCAGAAAATACTCCTTGATGGGCCTCGAACCCCTCGTTGGTTACCCCAAGTGGAAGGTGTAAGATGCAGTATGTAGAAGTGTTTTCCCTTAGCAAAGATGCCAAGGATCGAATCCCCAGAGACTCCTAGGTTCAACAAGTAGGTGTCAACTGCTAACGGCGCAATTAGCAATCAACGTGGACCTGCACACAGATACAAATAACTTTGCTCCCAACGAGTACAGAGAGGTTGTCAATCCCTCCGGCCTTATAGTTCACAAAGGGTTAAAAGCAGTGATAGTAGTGATAGATAGTGTTTTGCAATAGTAAATAAATAGCGAAAAGTAAATAGCAGGTGTGATCAATGATGGTAATATGGACCGGAGTCTCATGATGTTCACTAGTGATGTCTCTCTCCCAAAAGACGATAAAACAGCTATGTGAGGTAAACAAATTACAGCTGGGCAATTGACAGGACCACGAACGCAAACCAATGCTGATTACATTGCAGAAAGGTTGAGGTTCAAAGCATGGGCGGTACGCCAAAATAAGTAGACCGAAATCCATCAATATCTACTACTAATCATCCACCTTGAGATATCTATCCAGAACATCTCGCTGGTATTAAGTTGCGAGTCCCACCCATAGTGTAAACTCAATGCAACAGACAACTGCATTAAAAGAACTTTGCGTAAAGTAAACAATCCTTGCACCCGCGGGCACAAGCACCGTTGTTTTCCCCCTTGTGGCAACAGCACATCCCCTAGACTTATGTTTCTGTCACTCAAGCTAGTCATCGAGGGGCATGAACCCACAATCGAGCATAACGTTCCCTCTTGGAGTCACTACGTATTACTTGGCCAAAGCAATAAATAACAACGGAGAACATGCAAGAATTACTTATGAACATAGATATAAAAGAGGTAGATCAAATATATTACTCAAGATCAATCTGAACATAATCCCATAATCCATCGGATCCCAGCAAACTCAACATAGCAACAGCATAAGGATTACATAGGTGCCTCGATCATGTAGGGCAGCTCACAAGGACTAATTAGTGAAGCACAAGAACGGGAGGAGAACATCACATAGCTACTGGTCATGGACTCATGGTCCAAGGGAGACTACTCACGAGTCATCCGGGAGGCGTCCATGGTGGTGGAGAAGCTCCCGGTGGTGATCCTCGCCTCCGGCAGGGTGCCGGGAAGAGTTCTCCTGGTGCTCCCGATCTTGGAAGCGGCGGCGGCGGCGGAACAGAGATGGGATCGCGAAAAGAGTTCCTGTTCTGAGGGTTTCGGAGGACGCTTTAAATATATGCCAAATGGGAGCATCGGGGAAGTTTCGGGGGGCCCAGGCGCCCCCCGGC
>LR738713.1:185974179-186004954 GCA_902687465.1 Secale cereale | reverse complement strand
GACTCTCAATCTGTTGATGCTTCCTTTCAATCATTAGGGCGCGGTCAACCAACTCCTGGTAGTTATTGAAAGTTGCCACCATCAACTGTACACTCATCTCATCATTCAGCCCTTCCATGAATCTCTCCTACTTTTTGGCATCTGTGGCCACATCATCTGGGGCATAACGAGATAGGGTACTAAACTCATCCACGTACTGAGCCACAATACTGTTGCCTTGGCGCAAATTGCGAAACTCCTGCTTCTTCATACTCATTGCTCCGGTTGAGACATGGGTGGTACGAAAAGCTTGCTGAAACTGATCCCAAGTCACATTGGCTACGGGATAAGTGGCTGTGTAATTCTTCCACCATGTTGCGGCTGGTCCAGACAACTGGTGTGCGGCAAATCGCACCTTCTCAGCATCCGAGCAATTGGCGGTGGTCAAATCCCTTCCAATCTTGCGTAGCCAGTCATCAGCCACTATTGGTTCGATGCTGCTAGCAAACACGGGTGGTTGCAACCTTAAGAAACGTGTCAGGTTGTCCACGGGTGGTGGTGGTGGAGGGTTGTTGTTGTTGTTCTGGTTGGTCTGAGTGTTCTGGACAAGAAGTTGCATCAGGGTGTTCTGCAGCTGGATCAACTGGGTGAGCTCAGAGGGAAACTCAAATTCACGTCTTGGAGGCATCTGATGGGTGTAGAGGGAAGAGATTAGAATAGAAAAGAGGTCTAAGGGAAAATCACTACCCATATGCACATGAGGCAAACACACAATCATATCACACCAATCAATTTCAAGCAAAATCTTACAAATCTAACGATCGTTACAAAAGTGCTCTAAAACTAATGTATGGAGGTAAACTACTAGTCACAGGGTGGTCATCTAAAAATATTGATTGGCAGAGGATTCCATAATATCTGTTCTAGCTTCATCTTCATAGTCTTCGTCCTTGCTATCCTCATCTTCCGAATCTGTGTCATCTATGATGATATAGTCTTCCGGTGGAATCTCCTTGGGTTCTTCTTCCTCGTCTTCTTCTCCCATGAGTATCCCTAACTTCCGTGTCAGATCATCATTCTTCTCCACAAGTATTTGCATCTCCTCCTCGTATCCAACACGTGTAGACTTGAGTTCTTCCTCTAGCTCCAAATTCCTATTTAGGGCTTTCTTCAAATCTATCATCCCTGCACACATCTGGTGCTCCTGGCGACGAATGTGATGATTCAACTCCTGGATGAATGCTGCAATGGACCTATCCTTCCGGGTGCTGATCATATCCCAATTCTCATCTCGGCGTCCACAAATCTGGTAGATGGTGTCCTTTAGCTCTTGCTTGTAGACTTCTCCGATCCTTCCCATAGCGATGTGGGCTGCCATACTCCTGCCTAAGCTCCATGTAGGCGCATTAAAGGAAAATGCTATGAGTGAGGTGACAGGTGCGAACGTCCTTCCTGGAACTTGAGCTTGAATCAACCAACGCTCCTCCTCAGGAAGAGTGGCATTGTAGGTTCCGGTGAAACTTGGTAGTCCAATGTTTGGATATCTGGTGACTTCCTTCAGGTGTCGTCCAAAGGGTGTATCATCATCCGGTTGCATGAACTTGTTCTTTGCTTCCACCATCCTAAAGAGTAGAAAAGATGAGGAGTCAGAAAAGAGAAGAGTGAATTGTGCTCTAGGGCTTGTCTTAGTGGTCGTGTCCTATAGTCAGCGTGTGCTCTGATACCATCTTGTAGCGACCATACCTCAAACAGTCTGATCTCTGTGCATCAGTGTCATCCCTGGATCAGTAATATTGACACGCACAGTACTTGAAGGATTTATAACAGAGTAGCAATCACACACTTATTACATCGATAGTCCAACGATGAACTTATTACAATAATATGGCTGAAGGCCATCTAATACGATAACAGCGGAAGGCTTGGAAGATAAGTGAGTCCATCAACTCCAGCGGCATCACTGAGTATAGAACCACGACCTAAAAGGCATCTTACTCGTCGTCTGAAAAGTCTGCAACATGAAACGTTGCAGCCCGAAAACGGGCCAGCACATGGAATATGCTGGCAAGGTAACACAAGAGAATTCAATGACAGTAAAGCTATACTATATGCATATTTGGCTGGTGGAAAGCTCTATGGTTAAGTTTTTGCGTAAAGCCAATTTTTCCCTACTTCAAAGGAATATATTTTAATTAACTATCATGGTAGTTGAAACATCGTTGAGAAGATAGACATCCTCTCAACCCCAATTAAAGTTCATCATTAACCCAACAATATTAAATTAGAGTAACATGATGAGATGCACATGAAAATCCAAGTACTAGATACTCAAGACGTCCATAACCGGGGACACGGCTAATCATGATCAGTTTGTACACTCTGCAGAGGTTTGTGCACTTTTCCCACAAGACTCGATCTCCTCCGTTTGGTTTCTCGCACTACATGGTGTTTGAGAAACGGATGACCGAGACATAGTCTTTCAGAAGCGCTAGCACCTTACGATCGGGCGGACCATACCAACCTACATCCCCTACATCTGCTAGTCCACCACTGTAAGAGTTTGCACGACTTACTCATACTATGCTAGAGCCCATAATTGCATTGTGGCTGCACACGGAAGTTTCTAGTATGAATAATCTCATGATCCCTTTGAGCCTGGGTGGTGGTCCAAAAGAAAAACAGGCAATCACTGGAATACCCAGATGCCTCAATCCACCCAGATGTGTATTAATGTTGCCACCTTAAGTTGAACCATTAATTAACAAACTCACATATGTCATGGATTTCACTCACCCAATCCACGTCTACGAGCATAGCATGTCCTAATAGCTAACGTAGAAGTAACTCCCAAAGGTTTGAATGTAATGCAGGTAATAGGTACTACCTCAATCTACTTTCCAATCCCACAAGTTAATTGATCCTACTCATGCAATGTGTGAGGGTTGTACTAATGCAATGAAAACTGGGTAATTGGAAAGCATGATCAAAGTGTTACTTGCCTTGCTGATGATCCGCAAAACCTAGAGACTCAAAGTAGCAAGCGACGCACTCCGGGTACTCTATCGCAAACAAACAAGCATACAATAAGTACTTAACTAATGCACGGGTAAAACTTCAAATAAGAGATCTAACCAGAAAGTTCAACTTAAGAACTCCGGTTTGCAAAAAGAATCAACTCGAAAGAAGCAACAAAACTCAAACTGCAAAAGAAACGAGCTCTGGTTTACTAGTTGGCCTAAAGTCAAATTTTACAGTAGCCAAAACTTTGTTCAAGTTGATTAAACGTAAAGAGGGCGTCGAGACGAAGATCTGGGATTTTGAATCACCTGATTTCGACTCTCGAGCGAAAAGAAAAACGAAAAACAAGATCAAGGCAGAAATCGCGATCGGAATAATCGCGGATAAATACCCCGAAAAGAAAAACGGACGAACAGGCTAACGCACGAACGTTCGCTGTCTGCGGCTAACTGACGAAAACCGTTCGTTAAAATGAACGTACGGACGAACGTCCGCTAAATAACTAAACCGACGAAAAACCGAACCGATCTAAATAAATAAAAAACTGATCTACGGTTTTACAAAAAATATCGATCGGTTCTAAATAAAAAAAAACCGTAACTACCTCGACGAACTCCGGCGGGGTCCGGCACTCCGGCAGCGGCGGCGGTCCGGCGGGCGAGGCAGCGGGGCGGCGGCAAGGTGCGGCGGCGGCGGCTGCGCGGGGCGGCTGCGGCTGCGCGAGGCGGCAGCAAGTGCGGCGGCGGTGCGGGGCGGCTAGGGCAGCGGCGGCGCGGGGCGGCTAGGGCAGGGGCGCGGGCTGGTTGCGGTTTGGGCCGGCTCGGGCGACTTATAAAGCCCAGAGTCCTGAGCTAGTAAGACTCCAAGTCGGTTTCCTTTTTTTAAATAGAGTCCTGGCGCAGAAAAACTAATGAAAGAAATACTAAACGGGCTCCAGAATTCCCGAAATAAATTTTCACCGTCCCCTAATAATATTTGGGACAAGGTGAACATTTTTCTCGGACCTAAATGCAATTTTGAAAAACGCGCATTTTTCCTATGCAAATAAATCCAGAAAAATACCAAAAGTGATTTTAATATTTTTCCTCCAATATTTCTGTTATTTTGGAGAAGTCATATTATCTCTGCTCATATTTTGTATTTAGAAATATTTTTAGGAGAGAAAAATAATTAGAATCACACTGTCGTCGTACCGGTATTCGAGCGAACTCAAATACGAAAACGGTACAATTCCCAACTCTCTCCATAGGTCCTTGAGTTGCTTAGAATTTCGAGGAACGCCACAACAAAATGCAAAAAGCATGCAATGCAAATATGATCTATGTATAACATTCCAAATTGAAAATTTGGGATGTTACACCTGTCAACCACCTTCGGCTTCAGATTGCCATAAGCCGAAGTGTGGGGGGACGCGGAGGAACGCCTCACATACCACTATGAAAGCTGATATGTGGAGGATAGAGTTCGGGGCTAGATCATGGAAATCTAGCCCGTAGAAGAATAATAGGCCCCAGACAAAGGGTGAAGAGGAAACCCCAGCCCCGGATAAAGTGAGAGAGGAAGATCACCCTCTCACCCGACTTAGGGACGGGGATCACCTGGTTCTTTTCGGGAACCCGGTGCGCTATGTCGTCGGCAAGATAGCCGGCACTCCAGAGATTCTTCATGGTATTCTCCATGACCATGGAGGCCTCCACTTGCCCTTGGAACCGGATCCGGCCATTGCTGGGAAGGGAGGCGGTGGTGGAGGAGTTGAGAGTTGTGGGCACAGGAGCTGTGAGCGCTGGGGTTGGGGTGATTGGAAAGCTAGGGCTTGAGGAGAGCGTGGGGTTAATGGGGAAGATTTGTATCCTTTTATAAGCGATGAATTCTAAATGCCCCCCACTCCAGCCGTAAACCTCGTCGGTTCCCAACGTAGTCGTGCGTAAGGCGCGGTTGGGATGCCCACGTCATATTGATAAGGATCCCGTGATAAGCGGGCACGATCTTTACTTCGACAAGACGTGCCAATGGGGCTATGCCTCGAAACACAAAACTGGAGCCAAGAAAACGGTTTGAAATATTAAAGGGCCAGACTTGATGCTTCATTGAAAAGTTGTCAGTAAAGACATATAGTCCGTTTTGGATACCTTGCCTTCGAGGCTAAGGGTTGTACTAATCATACAGAGCCGGACATGGTACCTTTGTGTAATATTGCTTCAAATATGTTCGGGAGGAGGAACCTGCCTTGCACTGCCGAAGACAGTATGCGAGCCGAACTCATCGTTATCGAAGACTGGTTCAGGGGCTACTGAGGGAGTCCTGGATTAAGGGGTGCTCAGGTGGCCAGATTGCTCGTTATGGGCCGGACTGATGGGCTATGAAGATTATCGCTGAAGGCTATCTCCCGTATCTGGATAGGACTCCCATATGTGTAAAATATCAAGTTTAGAGTCCGGGTGTAATATTTTCCTTCCTCTGCAAGATAGTCATGTACTACCCTAGGTCCCTCCGGTGCATATATAAACTGGAGGGTTTAGTCCATAGAGACAAGAATCACAATTACGTTGGCTAGACTCCTATGGTTTTAGCCATTACGATCTCGAGGTAGATCAACTCTTGTAACCCTATATTCATCAAGATCAATCAAGCAGGAAGTAGAGTATTACCTCGATCGAGAGGGCCCGAACCTGGGTAAACATCGTGTCCCTAGTCTCCTGTTACCATCGATTCTCAGGCGCATAGTTCGGGACCCCCTACCCGAGATCCGCCGGTTTTGACACTGACACCCACTGGCGCCCGCCTGGCCTTGGTCGTCATGGCTTGCATCATCTGAACCTCATGAGGTGGTGGATTGCATAGAGATCTCCGCTCCTCACGAGCCAGCCTAGAGAGACTGCTCCTTTCGGAGGCCTTGGTGTCGTCCGACTCGCGAGGCTTGGCCCCTCACGAGGGTCTTGTGTGTTGATGCTGAAGATGGGCCATACCAGGCCGGTGAAGAAGCCATGCCATGGGTCACAGGCAGGCAAGCCTGGGTACCCTGGTTCCCAGAAAGTCGACAATGCCCCCCCCGGTGTCGGTGTCAAAACCAGCGGATCTCGGGTAGGGGGTCCCGAACTATGCGTCTGAGGATCGATGGTAACAGGAGGCAGGGGACATGATGTTTACCCAGGTTCAGGCCCTCTCGATCGAGGAAAAACTCTACTTCCTGCTATATTAGTATGGATGAATATGGGTACAAGAGTTGATCTACCTCGAGATCGTAATGGCTAAACCCTAGGTCTAGCCTGAGGATATTGTAAGATGATTGTTCTCTGGCCTCTATGGACTAAACCCTCCAGTTTATATACACACCAGAGAGGCCCAGGGTTTTTACATATCATCTTGTAGGGGAAGGAAAATCTACACCCGAGCCTAAAACTTGCCATTACAACAATCCAGGAGTCCTATCCGGATACGAGAGATGATCTTCTACAATAATCTTCACGGCCCACGAGTCCGGCCCACCAGGAGTTTGTCCGGTCACATGAGGACCCCCCGATCTAGGACTCCCTCAGTAGCCCCTGAACCTGTCTTCGAAGGCGATGAGTTCGGCTTCCGTATTGTCTTCGGCATTGCAAGGCGGGTTCCTCCTCCCGAATATATCTTCTGCAAATAGATGGATTGTGTTTGGCTCTGCAAGATTAGTACAACCCTTAGCCTCGAAGGCAAGGCTTTTAAAGAAAATGAATAATGTGTCTCTACTGACAACTTTTGGGTGAAGCGTCGCGTCCAACCCACTAATATATCGAACCATTTTATTTGGTCCTAGTTTGCGTTTCGAGGTATATCCTCATTGGCATGTCCCATCAGAATAGAGATCGTGCCCGCTTATTTTGGGATTCTTATCAGTGTGACGTGAGCACCCACGCCGCGCATTACGCACGACCGCTTTGGGAACCGGCGAGTTTTATTGCTAAGGTGGGGGGACGCTCTGTATTCGCAGCGTTATAAAAGGACACCAATCCCTTTCATCCGCCCCACGCCTTCCTCAAGCTCGAGTTCTCCAATCTCCCTTGCCCCCGTATTCTCATCTCCTGTGCCCACAACTCCTCGTTCCTCAACCACCACTCCTCTTCCCAGCAATGGCTAGATCCGGTGCCAGAGGCAAGTGGGAGGCTTCCACGGTCACCGAAAAGACCGTGGAGGATCTACGCAGCGTGGGGTATCTCGCCGGCGACATCGCACACCGAGTCCCCCTAAGGGCCAGGTGATTCCCGTTCCTAAGGCGGGCGAGAGGGTAGTTTTTACCTCTCACTTTGTTAGGGGGATAGGGTTTCCACTCCACCCGTTTGCTCGGGGTCTTTTGTTCTTCTACGGGCTAGATTTCCATGATCTAGCCGCAAACTCAATTCTTCACATATCCGCTTTCATAGTGATGTGTGAAGCCTTTCTCCGCATCCCCCCACACTTCGGCCTGTGGCTTAAGACCTTCAACGTGAAGCCGAAGGTGGTTGACGGGGAGCACGTGGGCGCCATGATCAGCAAGCTGCCGAATGCAACTTGGCCCAAGGGCTCGTTCGTGAAGATGAACAAGGTCTGGCAGCAGGAATGGTTCTATATCACCGAACCCCACGACACCAAGTGGGCGGCGGAACCTGCTTTCAGATCCGGACCCCCAATGAGGTTGACCTCCTGGACCAAGAAGGGTATGGACTGGGGGTCACACACTGAGGTAACGACTCTCATGGGTCGTGTATCCGGCGTGATCTCCATGGGGCACCTGCTCTCCTCTGTGATCCAGGTGATGCTGACCCGGCTCTTCCTCCCTTGCCAAAGCCGAGATTCCTCCCTATGGGAGTTCGATCCGGCAGGAGACAAGCTACTGAAGCATCTCTTCGGCTCTACGCACAAAGAGATCTAGAAGCACCTCTTCAAGATCCAGAAGGAATATCCCAAAGAGGATGAGGATGCGGGCTTCAGCACCGAAGTTTCCGCCACAGAGGTAATAATAATCCTTGCCGAATACTTACCATTTCCCTTATTTAATGATGATAGGAGTTGGAATTTTTACGTGATATACAAGGCTGGACGAAGAAGGCATCCCGGATTAAGTGTCCGACGCCTTTGCCCGAAGAACCTGCATTGCCACTACTGACGGCGATGCTGGTTCCAGCGCCGTACAAGGCACCGACCAAGAAGCCCAAGAAGTCAAAGGGCAAGGGGGGCGGAGACAGCCCCCATCCTACGAGCAAGAAGCCCGAGGACCTTCACATCCTCTCCTGCGAAGAGGCGGAGGAAGATGATGAGGAGGAAGAGGAGGAAGAAGAAATGCCCCCTGCGCAAGGCAGGGGGAGGAAGAGGGGGGCCGTCGCTGACGCAGGTGTGGCAGTGCCCTAGAGGAAACTAAACCTCGGAGCTAGTTCGAGTTCATCCGAACATAGCTATGTGATGAAGCCCAGGGAAAAACCCTTGCCCACGACGTAAGTCAGTCCAGACTTAAGTGATGCATCTTTGTTTATTCAGTTTTTACGGTATTTTACTTAATGTTTTTCTCCTGCTGACCTACATCCCTCTCGGTGTAAACCCCGATGTTACATTTTCGGAGGGGAACTCTCTGGCGCCTGGGGAGACGGAGAGTGACCCGCCAGTCCGAGTTCCATCGCCCGTAATCGGCGGGGACACCGAAGTGTCGTTCCAGCGGGTTCTCTCTGCCCAAGGAGACGAGGGCGGGGCAGGAGACAGGGCGGCCGAGGGTAATACCTCGGCGGCCGCTGACCAGGAGGAGACGGCCCCCATGGAGACCGAAGACGTGGGGCCCGAACAGTCCAGGGTCCCACCGAACACCATCCCGGAGCCTAGCGCGGCTCCGGGGTTCAAAGATCTAGCTCGTCAAGCGTAAGAGGATACATCGGCGCCCAGAGATAATCCAGAGGTGCCAGATTCTATGGAGGGAGCACTGCAAAGTGCTCTCGTCATTGAGGAACACCGCACTGTGATGGGTGTGGTGATGAAGAAGATTCAGTCCGTCAAGGGCGGACTGAATGAAGCCTTCAACAACCTTTTAACAGGCTTTGAGGTAAGCAATGTAATGTTTTGTAAGAAATGTATTTGTTTTAAATATACATGTATAACCAGTACCCCTGATGCTTTGTGTGATTCTGAATAGAATCAGACGAAGTATCCATTAGAATAGCATACTAACCGAGCTGAACTGTTGTGCAGGCTTCCTTAGTTACGGCGACTGCACGAGACGCAGAGGTTGCCGAACTAAATCGGAAGCTCGAGGTAGCCAACGCGGACCCCGACCGCATCAACCGGCATTTTGATGAAACACAAGGTATGCAGATTTTTGTTTTAAAATGTGAATAAGACCTAATTGATTGAGTATGATTACAAACTCTAATATTGTATTATGTATTACACAGTTGGCACCGCTGAGCTCGAGGCCCTCAAGGGCGAGGTTTCCAAGTCCAAGGAGGAGGCCAAGGCGAACATGGCGGCCGCTTATAAAGCGGCTGCTGATTTGGAGGCCGAAAAGGCGGAGTGCGAAAAGCACAAATCTCGGGTGTTCGAAGTCGAGGTCGAGCTCCATGATGCCATCCTTAAGTGTGAGGCATCAGAGAAGAAGGCTTCGGAGCAAGCAACCGAGCTGTCTGCGGTAGTAAAGTATGCCCAGGACGCCCGAGGCGAGGCGCGCAACACCTGTGAGGAAATCAAACAAGCACGACAGATAGCATCTGCAAAGAAATTTCTCTTACAGAGCATCTTCGGAGGGTGGAAGTATATTGGGCTGACACGATTGTGGAGTTCTCCAGGCGTGTTTGCTGATCTTCTGAGGAGCAGCGCAGATGCTGCTCAATACTTCCGAGCCGAGGAGGGGAATGACACGGAGAAATTGTTCTGGTCGTAGTTCTGTGCGCCACAATATCCAGTTCCCCTCAATGACCAGATGAAGCAGTTGGTCGAGCTGCACAACATGGCGGGTTCGGCCATGAAGGACTTAATAGTCCGGCTATGGCCCGCTGAGCCAATCCCGAGTAGTTACTTTGGATTGGTGAAGTGGCTCGTCGAGGCGAGTACATGGGTTAACGCAGTAACGCGTTTGGCCTGCATATAAGTTGCTCGGATGGCTTTTGCTCGTCAAGGTGCACTGGCGAAGATGAATGCAGTGCATATAGCTACTGCTGGCCCGCCCATAGGCAAGGAGCACCGCAAGCCGGAGAAGTACTTCGAGGACGTCATCGACGGCGCCCGCCTTGTAGAAGGCCAGTGCTCAACGGATGTTATCTTCGAATGATTGTACCCGGATGTAAAGACTATGCTTATGAATCCAATGTATATCACTTTTGCGCTATTATAATACTAGATGACCAGTTGCGCCAAATGGCGCAAAGACCCGTTTAAAACCATGTTCGTGTTGAAAATATTTGCATTTTTTCAATAACCGTACATTTGATAAGAACTTATACCCCTATATAAAAAGGGAATTAAATGTAAATATTTTCTTAAGGTAATAATGCCACAAATTAGATCATCAGTAGGTCAAGATAGTTGAGTCTGCAATTAGGAACTCTGAGTAGCTGTAAACTTGCATTTAAAAAATAGTAAACACAAGTGACACAATAAAATGTACTTAGTACATGTACTCGTGAAATAGTGGCCAATTACATCATATAATTTGGTTCTATACTTTTTTGTGTATATATCCCGAATGCTACCCCTTTGTGATCAATTCTTTGTCCATCGAATCAAATGGCACAGCTACTGCCCCTTGTGGAAAAAGTTGTGGAAAAACAAAGGACTCTATAATACCCATGTAAAAGGAAACCATCATGTGATGCATCTCAACCTGCGCAATGTAGAAACCATACATTTTATCTACATACTCTCATTGTCTAGCAAAGCATAAGTAGCTGAGGGACCCTGTACAAAAGAATTGACAATTAGCAAGAAAAAAACATGCCATCAGCTGTCTAGACAGACATAAAACAATAAGTGGCAAAAGGCCCATCGGAATTAGCATTTGCCGTCCAGTTCATGAGCTAAAGGTGAACATTCACCAATCGATAAAACATATTAAGCATCAGCTATAAAACAAACTCTATATTACTAATAAGACAACATAGATATGAAATGGCCAAACTCTATTTTGCCATCCAATTTATGAGCTAAAGTGGAAAGCTATGGTCACAAATGCTTTAATATCAATGGACCAATACTCATTTCAAACTACGAAAATAGAATGCCGACAGAGACCAATGATATTCAACTATCTAACAATCTCATGAGTTAAAAAAAGGAAGGCAAGACTATGGAAACATCTGGGTGATTTGAGTACAGTTCAAACAAAACCTACATAGGTATACATAGGTTGTCATATGGAGCTGTAAACCAAGACAGAGGCTACCCAAGGCAGAACATCAAACAGTGACAAAGGAACATCAAAGCATTATACAGAACACTTGGCAACACACAGAGCAGAGAGCCTAATGCTTGAACTCTGATGGAGTTATCAATTTAAGCTTTAAACACTATTGTGAAGGAGATTTACCTAGGCTGCAGCACCAGAGTACATGAATCCAAAAAAACTAACCATTAGAATTAAGTCCCATGAGCCTAGTATTTAGAAACCTACAACTCTGGGTGAACATAAGATCATTCAGGGCACGGTGTAGGAGAATCAAACACTATATGTAGTCCATCAAAATTCAATCTTGTTCAAAACAGGGAATATCATCTGTAGCTAACAAGATCAACCATCAATGAGTCTACAAACATTCAAGAAATCGAAATTAGATTGTCAAAGAACCCATGCAATCAAGAGGAAATAACTGGGAGGAAGATGGCACAAAAGTACAGCTACATAAATTCTACAAATACATGGCTAGGCAAGAACTTGATAAACTATTCCTGCCTGCGATTGAAGCAGCAAGCAAGATGGGGTGGAAGAGGACGAAAAAAGCTTACCTGGCGGCCGGCGGATTCAGTGCTCGGCGAGGGCGGACACGGGAAAGGTGAGGCCAGGGGCATAGGGGCCGGGGCGCTGGAGGTCAGCATATCTGTGCCGGAGGTCAGCAGTAGATACAACACCAACCCATGAGCAAATCCAGTGCCGCGGCCGTCGCCAGGAAGCTCGCATCCGACCTCGCAGGGAAGAAGATACTATTTCTCATACAGATCCACCCAATGGCACAAGTACCTAATACAAACCAAGGGCTTCCCTTAATGGCTATAAGTTTTAGATCACCGAGAAACAAATTCTACAGTATGATTAAATAATAAAATATTAAAGAACCAGCTGATGGTTTGTTTGAAATGGAGAGGACAACAAACACACTTCCTGAAGCTTTAAGTTGACTTTACTTAATGTGCGCACAAAATCAACCCACCGGTTGATATCTGCTAGCATCCCCTTGCTGAAACCTCATTTGAAGGGAACACCTGCTGAACAAAATAATTGATCGCTGACATTGATAATCTTCCCTACGCGTTTTGCTGGTAAAGATTATTTGCATAATATTATTTTCCTGAAGTGCGCCTAGAAAACACGATAAAAATTGGGGAGATGAAAGGTCAGAATCATTTCGATTAGTGTATGACTGATCTCACTGCTAAAGAAGCATAAATAGCAATCAATGTCTAGTGAAAGCCAGAAGATGAATTACTTTCAGAAAACATGTAATACATGGCACTTCTTAAAGAAGAGAAAAATATATTTTATCCAGTCTTAGGTTAATCCATATATTCCAAGAAAAAATAAGGTCTTGCAGCTTTGAAGTAACAATAATTATTCTCCATTTAATTTAGAGATGAACAGCTGATCCTTGAAAGTTTTTTGTAGAATGCTAGATTGTTGGTGTTAATATATATTCAAAAATTGGAAGGTAATGAACTGGGAAATGCTATTCAAAAGATGTAGTTCATACAAAGAAATTAATAAAAAAATCACATAATTGACCAGTATAAGAAAGACAATAGCTGCATATCTCAAGTTGGTAAGCATCAGATTAACATGTCACAGCCAAACAGAGCAAGGACATATTATTGTAAGAATTGCCCATAAAACCAAACGGCATAGAAGAGGAAGGTAGCAAACCTTTGTCACAGCACGACATCTGCTAGCTACCGATGGATTGCACACATGTAGGAAGAACATGACAAAACACACTTCAAAAAGAGACCAAGACATGGACTGGATCAAATGCATATCGTATTGGAAATGAGAAACATCTACTTTAGCAACTCAAAGTAACATCTTAAATGAAAAGAAAACAGAAATGAAAAAGGTAATTTGAGTGCTACACATGCAGATAAAATATCAGATTCTAATACAAAAAATCGACATCGCATTGAAGCCTAACTTTACTTACAGGACATACATGGTGTATTTTACTAAAATGTCAGAATGACTCACTTAATTACTAATTTATTTCGTCATTTATACAGTCACATAAAACAAGAACACTTTCTTACTATATGGACAATGCATGTTGCATGATCGGTCATCACACAACAAATATCTGACAGAAAAGAGCAGCTTTTACTTAAGGAAATGGATGACCAAGTAAAATGGCCCCCAACCCTGTATACATGCCAACTTTGGTCAGAATGAACTAAATAATTGTTTTCTTTGGATAATTTGAACTAATACCGTACACAACTTATTATTTCTTTGGACAGAATGAACCATTTAGAAGAACAAAGGAAAACATGGCAGCAAGACTCAGCACTGCTTTCCAGGTAACAGAGGCGCTTCTTCTTTTTTAACTGAACCAACAACACATGTCGGCTCCATCTTCTCTTCTGTTGAGGGCATGCGTGAGGATGGAGGAGAGGGTGTGTGTGACAACGAGAGAGGATGGAGGCTAGGACGCGAGGACTAACCTCTCGGGTGGACAGACGGTGGCGCGAGAGCCAGACGTCTCTGTAGCCCACACTCTTCCTGCGGACGACAATGGTGCTAGCGCCGTGGACCAACGCTGAGCTTAGGAAAGTGAAATTGCAAAAGACTAATATGTATAGTAGTTTCAAACTCTCTGTGACAAAGAAGAAACATAACAATAAAAGTATCCATTGTACACACATGTACCTTTCAAGATGAGATAAGTAGCAGCTTTTAATGGAGAAATAGGCAATAATAATCGACTGTGCCTTCCTAAGCCAGCTCATAAATCACAGACCTGCAACCAAGAAAAGTGGACATCTGAAAATTTCATCAAGCAATTGGTATACAACTGCCAATGAAGCTGGAATTAAATAATCCATGAGGTGATGAAACCTACCTATGTAGGTGATGCAATCCAAATCATGCCAGGCCAATGAACAAAATGGCATGCATAATTCACCTAACACACATCTAGCTGAAAGGCGGCATTTCTTTGGTTCTCAAAATGGGACAGTAACAGCAACAAAGGCTGATGTCGGCTGCAAGCAAAGTATTACGCATCAGCTTGTAGCAAAAAACAGGGTTGCACTTTCATAACATTAAGAACAACAACGAATTGGAGACTCATCAGCTTCTAGTAAACCTAAAAAGAAAATATGTAGTTCAAACTCTTCTTCTCACCTCCCAGTACATTATAGTACAAAAAAGGCAAGCACAATAAATAAAATAAATAGGAAAACCACATAGTAAGGCGATGCCAAGCATCCAAGATCCAACTTTATGCCTACACATAATAAGAGACAAATGGATTTCAATTTACAGAAGTAAATAATGACTACTACTCCTCTGGTTTAGCAGTAACCCACTCTCTGAACCAACACAAAATGGTTACATATTTGCCTTTTTCCTAAGATCAGTTGCATTTGGAAAGCATTTAACCCGACCTAATGAGGAAGGAGTTGCAGGTTTTCATTTCTATACTTGCTAATTCATTCCAACATGCGTAATAGCCTACTAAACCAAATCGTCCAAAATAAAAGAGATAATCTTCTCGACTATGATTATTGTACAATAAAGGCACATGAGGCAAATCGCAAGATATGTGGGAATCCCACAAGAATCAAGCCTAAAGGATCTCCTCCCCACTGGATCCAGTGTCAGCAAGCCCCTGAGAGATGATGAACACAGTGAAAAGAAAATCGAGCACCATAGAAAAATTGGGAATAAAGCAACAGGGAAAAAGGATAGACCGGAGCACTGGACCTAGACGATGTCTACAAACCTGACGGTTGTGGTGGATGACGAGGACCTCCTCCTCCTACTTGATGTGGTGATGTAGGACAAGGGCCACCCCTGCTCCTCCACAAGCACCAGAAGACCAGGCCACCCTTGCTCTCCCACGGCGGCGACCTGCGCCGATCCGGAACCACGCCCCACGGTGGCTACAATGGGCCGTATGCTCCTCTTGTCGACGTAGCCATGCCGCTCATCGCCGTGGAGTGCCCTCTCCTCGCTCACCTCACGCCTCACGACCAGCGCGCTGGCATCGACGGGGAGAGGAGAGGAGCCGAGGGCCGTGGCCTCCTCCTCCTCGCACGTCTGTCCTCTCCCTCTCCTCGCTCTCCGCACGCCGCGACCCACGCACTCGCACCGACGGGGAGAGGAGAGGACCCGGCGGCAGCAAGAAGGGATGAGTAGCGGGAGGAAGAAGAGGCAAGGAGGTAGGGGTCCGGCACGGGGCAGACGAGAGCGGTAGCGGCGGCGGCAGGCGGATCCGGGACGGGGTAGAGGGGAGGGGTGGCGGCGGCAAGGCGGGCTTGGAGGACTCGGGGGCGGGCGACGGCTAGGTCTTCTCCACAGGAGCGGCTACGTTTTATACTCCGATGCTCTGATGCGTGAAATGACTAAAATGCCCCTGGCGGGGCACCGAATTAACAGGCGGTGGCATAGCGATTTAAAGGCGACGTGGAGGGATCGGTTGTGACTATGAGGCTAGGAGGGTTTATATGTTCAATCAGCATCTTTTTCCTCCTGTGTGACTGTTTATTTTAAATATGAAAGTTTCTAGTCGTCGGCTTCAGCCCCCAGGTACATAGTACTGGGGTGTTCGGTCATATGCAAATACACACTTTATCCAATGTCTTGGTCCATAAAGGAGGTGTATGCGGAGCGAACCAGACAATCAGACTATGCGGCGTTATTCCTTTCACTTACTCGTAGGAGTTTGACAAGTGGGGCTAGGTACTAGCCCCTGGTGCGGATGAATTATCCAATTGCACTTGGCTGGGCGAAAAACCAACCCTTCGTATAACACGGGGTAGATCTCTCCCAATCATAGTATAAAACTAAGTGACTGGATTGCAGACCAGGTTCTCGCTTATCATGACAGTCAGTTTTCGGCTTTCTCTACTGAGGTACTTGACGGGACTAGCCAGAAGTACTATCGCAGTAGTTCTCCATTTACACCCTAGCCGAACAATTGACCCAAGACATGAGCCGGGCAACCCAACTATTGACCCAAGACATGATTCGGAACTGATGCATATAATGCAAATATCCAGGACGCCGGACACTCCCTATAGGCGTTTGGTCTTTTCAGCATATACCAGGGCTGACTATAGCCCCTGGTAATAAACCCTTGTTGACAAGGCACATATGGCAATCTGATGCGGGAAAAGTACATTCCATGGCGAGTGAATAAAACTCTGGACTTAATACAAATAAAATTGTTCTATTAATATCCCTCTATAGTACGGCGAGCCGCAAACTTTACAGATAATGCCGGTGACCTTTTTTGGACATTTTACATGCCAAAAAGGTATATAACAAGAAAGAGAAATAAGGTTTACATAGGGTCTTAATCTAAAAGTGAAACTTTAGTGCGGGTCCCTGCTGCACGTTTCCGCTGTTTCCTTATCTGTAATGTGTCCTTGAAGGTGTGAGTATGATGGCAGTTTGTAGAAAGGAAAATTAAACCTGGAAAAGAATAAATCGATCCGGTGTGGCCATAACAAGTCTGGTTGATTTAAGGAATCTAAAGAAGGTAAGTTTAATGTACGAATAGGGTCTAACCGAACTATGGACTATATGCAAGTGCCCCCGGTCGTCGCCCAAGGAATTTTTAAGGCATAATTATGTACTCGAGGCACATATGCTATCACCTTATGGGGTAGTCGACGGGGCGTAGCTGTCAATCCTGCTCAGGTTTATCTGAGCTGCCACACTAAAGCGTGTGCCGGTCACGTTTAGCTATGGGTGAACAAATTACTGTCGAGCAATTGATAGAAAAGCGCATAGTTATGAGAATATCTAGGCATGATCATTATATATAGGCATCACGTCCATAACAAGTGGACCGAAATGATTCTGCATCTACTACTATTACTCCACACATCGACCGCTATCCGGCATGCATCTAGAGTATTAAGTTCATAAGAACAGAGTAACGCCTTAAGCAAGATGACATGATATAGATGGATAAACTCAAGCAATATGATATAAACCGCATCTTTTTATCCTCGATGGCAACAATACAATATGCGCCTTGCTGCCCCTACTGTCACTGGGAAAGGACACCGCAAGATTGAACCCAAAGCCAAGCACTTCTCCCATTGCAAGAACTGTAGATCTAGTAAGCCAAACCAAACCAATAATTCGAAGAGACTTGCAAGGATATTATAATCATACATAAAAGATTTCAGAAAAGAATCAAATATTGTTCATAGATAATCTTGATCATAAACCCACAATTCATCGGATCTCGAAAACACACCGCAAAAAGATTACATCGAATAGATCTCCTCGAAGATCGAGGAGAACTTTGTATTGAGATCCAAAGAGAGAGAAGAAGCCATCTAGCTAATAAATATGGAGCCGAAGGTCTGTTGTAAACTACTCGCAACTCATTGGTGAGGCTATGGTGTTGATGTAGAAGCACTCCCTGATCGATCCCCCCTTTGGCGGAGGTCCAAAACAGGCCCGAAGATGGGATCTCACGGGAAGAGAAGGTTGCGGTGGTGGAATTAGGGTTTCGACTGTTGCCTCAATATTTTCAGGGTACGTGGATATATATAGGAGGAAGAAGCGGCACCGAGGGAGCTAGAGGGGGCCACGAGGGTGGGGGGCGCCCCCCTTCCCTCGTGGTCGCCTCTCTCGTTTCCTCGCGTGTACTCCAAGTCTTCTGTGTTGATACGGTTCCAAAAATAACTCTCTCGAAGGTTTCATTCCGTTTGGACTCCGTTTGATATTCCTTTTCTGCGAAACACTAAAATAGGCAAAAAAAATATCAATTTGCACTGGGCCTTGGGTTAGTAGGTTAGTCCCAAAAATAATATAAAAGTTTATAATAAAGCCTATTAAACATCCAAAACAGAATACATAATATCATGGAATAGTCAAAAATCATAGATACGTTGGAGACGTATCAAGCATCCCCAAGCTTAATTCCCGCTTGTCCTCGAGTAGGTAAATGATAAAAACAATTTTTTTGATGTGGAATGCTAACTAACATAATTCTCGTTGTAATTCTCTTTATTGACATAAGAATAATAATACTTCAAGCATACCAACATAGCAATCATGTCTTCTCAAAATAACATGGCGAAAGAAAGTTATCCCTACAAAATCATATAGTCTGGCTATGCTCCCTCTTCATCACACAAAATATTTAAATCATGCACGTCCCCGGTTTCAGCCAAGCAATTGTTTCATACTCAATTTTTTTCAAATCTTTTAACTTTCACGCAATACATGAGCGGGAGCCATGTATATAGCACTATAGGTGGAATAGAGCGGTGGTTGTGGAGAAGACAAAAGAGGAAGATAGTCTCACATCAACTAGGCATATCAATGGGCTATGGATATGCCCATCAATAGATATCAATGTGAGTGAGTAGGGATTGCCATGCAACGGATGCACTAGAGCTATAAGTGTATGAAAGCTCATCAAAAGAAACTAAGTGGGTGTGCATCCAACTTGCTTGCTCATGAAGACCAAGGGCATTTGAGGAAGCCCATCGTTGGAATATACAAGCCAAGTTCTATAATGAAAATTCCCACTAGTATATGAAAGTGACAAAACAAGAGACTCTCTATCATGAAGATTATGGTGCTACTTTGAAGCACAATTGTGGAAGAGGATAGTAGCATTGTCCCTTCTCTCTTTTCTCTCATTTTTTTGGAGGGGCTTTTCCTTTTTTTATTTAGCCCCTCTCTATTTTTCTGGGCCATCTCTTTTTTTATTTGGCCTTTCCTCACATGGGACAATGCTCTAATAATGAAGATCATCACACTTTTATTTACTTACAACTCAAAGATTACAACTCGAAGCTAGAACAAAATATGACTCTATGTGAATGATGATGAAGCATGTCATATGAACGGAACGGTGGAAAGTTGCATGGCAATATATCTTGGAATGGCTATGGAAATGCCATGATAGGTAGGTATGGTGGCTGTTTTGAGGAAGTTATATGGTGGGTGTATGGTACCGGCGAAAGTTGCGCGGTACAAGAGAAGCTAGCAATGGTGGAAGGGTGAGAGTGTGTATAATCCATGGACTCAACATTAGTCATAAAGAACTCATATGCTTATTGAAAAAATCTACGAATGATCAAAACAAAGTATTCAACGCATGCTCCTAGGGGAAGGGTTGGTAGGAGTTAACCATCACGCGATCCCGACCTCCACACAAAGGATGACACTCAATAAATAAATCATGCTCCAACTTCGTCACATAACGGTTCACCATATTGCATGCTATGGGAATCACAAACTTTAACACAAGTGTTTCTCAAATTCACCATTACTCCACTAGCATGACTCTAATATCATCATCCTCATATCTCAAAACAATCATCAAGTATCAAACTTCTCCTATCATTCATTGCACTTGTATGAAAGTTTTTACTATACTCATCTTGGATGCCTATCATATTAGGGCTAGTTTTATAACCCAAGCACATTACCATGATGTTCTAAAAGACTCTCAAAAGAATATAAGTGAAGCATGAGAGATCAATAATTTCTACAAAATAAAACCACCACCATGATCTACAAGATATAAGTGAAGCACTAGAGCAAAACTATCTAGCTGAAAAGATATAAGTGAAGCACATAGAGTATTCTAATAAATTCTAAACCACATTTATCTCTCTTAAAAGGTGTGTCCAGTAAGGATGACTGTGGCGAACTAAAAATCAAAGACCCAAATCATACATGACGCTCCAAGCAAAACACATATCATGGGGTGAATAAAAATATAGTCCCGAGTAAAGTTACCGATAGATGAAGACGAAAGAGGGGATGCCTTCTCGGGGCATCCCCAAGCTTAGGCTTTTGGTTGTCCTTGAATTTTACCTTGGGGTGCCTTGGGAATCCCCAAGCTTAGGATCTTGCCACTCTTTGTTCCATAGTCCATCGAAGCCATATTCAAAACTTGAAAACTTCACAACACAAAACTTAGCCAAAAATCTCGTGAGCTCCGTTAGTATAAGAAAACAAACCACCACTCAAACGTACTGTAATGAACTCATTCTTTTTTTATATTGGTGTTAAAACTATTGTATTCCAACTTCTCCATGATTCATGCCCCCCGATACTACTCATAGATTCATCAAAATAAGCAAACAACACATGAAAAATAGAATCTATAAAAAACAGAACAGTCTGTAGTAATCTGTAACTTTCAAATACTTCTGTAACTCTAAAAAATTTGAAATAAATTGGTGGACGTGAGGAATTTTTCTATTAATCATCTGCAAAAAGAATTAACTAAAAATCACTCTCCAGTAAAAAATGGTAGCTAATCTCGCGAGCGCTAAATTTTCTGTTTTTTACAGCATGATCACATAAACTTCACACAAGTCTTCCCAAAGGTTCTACTTGGCACAAACACTAATTAAAACACAAAACCACATCTAAACAGAAGCTAGATGCAATATTTATTCCTAAACAGAAGCAGAAACAAAGAAAATAAAATTGGGTTGCCTCCCAACAAGCTCTTTCTTTATAGCCATTAAGATAGGCTTGAGAATTCAATGATCCTCACATGAAAGACAAGACTTGAAGCACAAAAAAGAGCATCATATAACATGTGAAAATCACATCTAAGTCTAACATACTTCCTATGCATAGGCATTTTATAAGCAAACAAATTATCAAGGCAATCACTTTCTAGCATATGCAAGAAAGAAGAAAGAAACAATAGCAATCCCAACATAAAGAGAGGTAATTTAGTAACATGAAAATTTCTACAACCATATTTTCCTCTCACATAATAATTGCATGTAGGATCGTAAGAAAATTCAACAATATAACTATCACATAAAATATTCTCAACATGATCCATATGCATGCAAAGTTGACACTCTTCCAAAACAGTGGGATTAACATTAACTAAAGTCATGACCTCTCCAAACCCACTTTAATCAAAAAATTCATGAGATTGAACATTCTCCAAATATGTGGGATCTAAAGTTGACACTCTTCCAAACCCACTTTTAATAATATTTGAAACACTATTATCAATCTCATATTCATCATGGGGCTTAAATAAATTTTCAAGATCGTAAGAAGCATCACCCCAATCATGATCATTGCAACAAGTAGTGTGCATAGCAAAATAAGCATCCCCAAGCTTAGGGTTTTGCATGTTATTAACACAATTGACATCAAGAAAATTTATGATAACATCATTGCAATCAAGCTTTTCATCGAAGGAACTATCAAGTATGGGTGCAATAGCAACGATCTCATGTTTAACATAAGGAAGTATATCGAATTCATCTTCATAAATATTGGCAGCATGGCCACAAGAATAGCATGCATCATGTTTATCAAGGTATATTTCAATCAAATCATCGGAATCAAAATTATCTATAGATTCATGCATATCATTATTTTCTTCCAAAGCAGCGGTCATTCCTTCAATAAATTCTTTGACATAGATATTATGAGCATATTTTTCAAAGAAATATTTAAGTATGTCAAAATTTCCAGATTCGTAGAGAGTAGTATCATACTTTTCAATCAAAGAAGCAACTTTATAAGAACCATTAAAAACAACAAATTCTTCAGTTTGTTCGATATCGTAGTAACTATAAACACCCTTTGCATAAGAAGATAAGAATTCATTATCATTAAACTCACATAGGTAGGGGAGGTGGTTTATAGGGTTCTTACAGCAACAAGTAAAATCACAAATTTCACAAAGATTCCAAGCATAACACATAAATCTGTTTATTTGATCCCATAAGAGTCTCCCCTTTTTAGACAAACGGTGACGCACAAAGTGAGCAGGCCCATCTAAAGATTTCCCATCAACTAGGCTAGTTGGGGTTTCAGCCCGAGCACATAAGGATCGAAGATGATCCAAGTAGAACACTTTAAGTGGATCCATATCAATAGAATTTTAACAAGCAAAGATGCAAGCAAATAGAAGGCACAAGGAAACACAAACAAAGATACATACGGGAAGAAGGCAAAGAAAAGGCAAAGGTGAAGTGGGGGAGAGGAAAACGAGAGGCAAATAATGTAGTGCGAGGGATAAGGGTTTGTGATAGGTACTTGGTATATGACCTTTGCGTAGATCTCCCCGGCAACGGCGCCACAAATTCTTGTTTCTTCTTCTCGAGCTTGCATTGTATTCCCTCGAAGAGGGACGGGTGATGCAGCACAGTAGCGTAAGTATTTCCCTCAGTTTTTGAGAACCAAGGTATCAATCCAGTAGGAGACCACGCGCGAGTCCCACGCACCTGCACAAACAAATAAGAACTTCACAGCCAACGTGATAAGGGGTTGTCAATCCCTTCACGGTCCTTACGAAAGTGAGATCTGATAGATAGGATATGATAATATTTTTGGTATTTTGGGTATAAGAACAGAAAGTAAATAAAGCAAATAAGCAATGGCAACAAAAAATTGTCTAGTTGACGGGAAAGTAATATAATAAAGATAGACCCGAGGGCCATAGGTTTCACTAGTGGCTTCTCTCATGATAGCAGAATTCTACGGTGGGTGAACAAATTACTGTCGAGCAATTGATAGAAAAGCGCATAGTTATGAGAATATCTAGGCATGATCATTATAGATAGGCATCACGTTCGTAACCAGTAGACCGAAACAATTCTGCATCTACTACTATAACTCCACACATCGACCGCTATCCAGCATGCATCTAGAGTATTAAGTTCATAAGAACAGAGTAACGCCTTAAGCAAGATGACATGATGTAGAGGGATAAACTCAAGCAATATGATATAAACCCCATCTTATTATCCTCAATGGCAACAATACAATACGCGCCTTGCTGCCCCTACTGTCACTAGGAAAGGACACCGCAAGATCGAACCCAAAGCCAAGCACTTCTCCCATTGCAAGAACTATAGATCTAGTAGGCCAAACCAAACCAGTAATTTGAAGAGACTTGCAAGGATATTATAATCATACATAAAAGATTTCAAAAAAGAATCAAATATTGTTCATAGATAATCTTGATCATAAAACCACAATTCATCGGATCTCGACAAACACACCGCAAAAGGATTACATCAAATAGATCTCCTCGAAGATCGAGGAGAACTTTGTATTTAGATCCAAAGAGAGAGAAGAAGCCATCTAGCTAATAACTATGGACCCGAAGGTCTGTGGTAAACTACTCACAACTCATTTGTGAGGCTATGGTGTTGATGTAGAAGCACTACGTGATCGATCCCCCCTCCGGCGTAGCTCCGGAACAGGCCCCAAGATGGTATCTCACGGGAACACAAGGTTGCGGCGGTGGAATTAGGGTTTCGTCTGTTGCCTCGATGTTTTGAGGGTACGTGGATATATATAGGAGGAAGAAGGGCACTGGGGGAGCCAGAGAGGGCCCACGAGGGTGGGGTGCGCGCCCCCTGCCCTCGTGGCCGCCTCTCTCGTTTCCTCGCGTGTACTCCAAGTCTTCTGTGTTGATACGGTTCCAAAAATAACTCTCCCAAATGTTTCATTCCATTTGGACACCATTTGATATTCCTTTTCTGCGAAACACTAAAATAGGCAAAAACAACAATTTGCGTTGGGCCTTGGGTTAGTAGGTTAGTCCCAAAAATAATATAAAAGTGTATAATAAAGCCCATTAAACATCCAAAATAGAATATATAGTAGAATGGAACAATAAAAAATTATGGATACGTTGGAGACGTATCATGCGTCACCGCTCCATCTCTTCCTTGGCTGACGCTCGCCGTGCTCGTGCTGAGTGACGGGCTGCCCTCGCCGCCCGCGTCACTCAGACAGCTCCTGCCGGCGGACCTCCTCGTCGTTCTCCAAGGCCTGCTGGCAACGCAGCCACCGGCCCAGCGTGGCACGAGCAGCAGGCCTCGTCGCTACATCCCTCGGTGCAGCGGGATGGACGCACCGCAACCCCGTCGCCGACCCCCACTGCCTCGTCGTCCCATGGCCGTCGTGGACCCACGGACACGCAGGCTGCACTGCTCATGGCGCACAAGCTCCTGCGCTATCGCCCCATCGACGACCTTTAAGAGGACTGGCTCGACCGCATCGTCGAGCTTGTCAGCACCACTAGGGGCTCTCCGGCCCCGTCTGTCTTGCTACCTCGCCTAAAACTCCTTGCGGGCAACGTGGCCCATGAAGCGCCTCCACCGCCTCCGCATCAAGGCATCGTGCATGATCCAAGGCACGCAGCCCTGCGACACGACCCACCGCGCGGGGCGCACGTGCATGAAGAAGGAAGCTGCCAAGAGATCCAGCGGCCTCAAGGACGAGCGCCTGTGCTCCTTCCACCGCCGCGTCGAGACTGTGCGCCCCCCGTAGTGGTGGCGCACAGAAACCAAGACCAAGCTCCGCCTCCGAGACAAGCTCTGGTGTTAATAGCAGGCTGCAAGGCCCTCACCCCTAAGCTGCGCAATGTCAACTGGCCCGGGAAGTTCAAGCCCGACCTGCCTCCATGCTATGACGGCACCCCCGACCCTGCTGAGTTCCTGCAGCTCTACGTGCTGAGCATCGAGGCATCCAACGACGACGAGAAGATCATGGCGAACTAGTTCCCCATGGCTCTCAAGGACGGCACACTCGTGGCTCCTGAACTTGCCCGCGGGATCGAGCTCCTCCTGGGGTGAGATGCACGAGCATTTCATCACCAATTTCCAGGGCACCCGCGACCGCTCGCCGGCCGCAGGTGACCTGCGCCGCATCAAGCAACAACTAGGAGAAACCCTGCAGAAGTTCATCCAGCGATTCAACATCGTCCACCTCAAGATCCCCATGGTCACGGACGAGGCCATCATCTCAGCATTCTCTGATGGTGTCCGCGTTGTCAAGATGAAGGAGGAGCTCGCCATCCATGAAGATCTATGCACGGGCCTAGAGCTGTTCAACCTCGTGACCAAGTACGCCAGAGTTGAGGAGGGGCGCCTTTCCCTCGTCGATTTCCCCACTGCTGACCACGAAGACAAGAAGGCCAAGGCCAAGGATGTGAAACGCAAGGGGGTGGCCGTGCTCGCGACCGAACCAGAGATGAAGTGTGGCCGCGACCACCCGGAGTCATCCAAGAGCAACCGCCCATTCTGCGCCTTCCACAACATGCACAACCATAACACCAACGACTGCCAAGAGCTCAGGGCCATCCGTGACGAGTGCATCGGCCGACGCCCCGAGCGCAGTGACCGAGGCTACAACCATGGAGGAAGCCGGACCGGGGGGCGCTGGGATGACTGCGGCCCCCGTCAAGAGTGCCGTGATCAGCCTCGTGAGGACCGCTGGCACGATCAACCTCATGAGGGTGCCTGGAGGGACCTGCCTCATGAGGACCGTCCTCAGGGCAAGGCTGGCCTCCCTCCGCAGCCACCACCAAGAAGGAACAACGAGCAAGATGAGGGGCCTGTGGGCTTTCAGGAGCCTCGCGCCATCGCTTGCATCTTGGGCGGTGCGCAGGCTCCAGCCTCTCAGCGCATCTTCAAGCAGTTCGCCCGAGAAGTAAACACAACTCTTCCTAGGATAGAAGCCACACGGCTGGTCAAGTGGTCCAAGTGCGCCATCACCTTCTGCTATGCTGACCAGCTTAAGTGCGCGGCAACTGATATGTCTCCAACGTATCTATAATTTTTTATTGTTCCATGCTATTATATTATCTTTTTTGGATGTTTAATGGGTCTTAATATGCACTTCCATATTATTTTTGGGACTAATCTACTAACCAAAGGCCTAGTGCAAATTGCAGTTTTTTTGCCTATTTCAGTGTTTCGCAGAAAAGGAATATCAAACGGAGTCCAAACGGAATGAAACCTTCGCGAGGATCGTTTTTGGAACAAACGCAATCCAGAAGACTTGGAGTACATGCCTGGGAAGCCACGAGGTGGCCACAAAGTAGGAGGGCACGCCCCCACCCTCGTGGGCCCCTCGTAGCTCCACCGACGTACCTCTTCCTCCTATAAATACTCATATACCCTGAAAACATCCAGGAGCACCACAAAACCCTATTTCCACCACCGCAACCTTCTGTACCCGTGAGATCCCATCTTGGGGCCTTTTCCGGAGCTCCACCGGAGGGGGGATTGATCACGAAGGGCTTCTACATCGACACCATAGCCTCTCCGATGATTTTTGAGTAGTTTACCACACACCTTTGGGGTCCATAGTTATTAGCTAGATGGCTTCCTCTCTCTCTTTGGATCTCAATACAAAGTTCTCCTCGATCTTCTTGGAGATCTATTCGATGCAATACTTTTTGCGGTGTGTTTGTCGAGATCCGATGAATTGTGGGTTTATGATCAAGATTATCTATGAACAATTTTTGGTTCTTCTTTGAAATCTTATACGCATGATTTAATATCTTTGCAAGTCTCTTCGAATTACCAGTTTGGTTTGGCCTACTAGATTGATCTTTCTTGCAATGGGAGAAGTGCTTAGCTTCGGGTTCACTCTTCCGGTGTCCTTTCCTAGTGACAGCAGGGGTATCAAGGCACGTATTGTATTGTTGCCATCGAGGATAAAAGGATGGGATTTAGGTCATATTGCGTGAGTTTCCCTCTACATCATGTCATCGTGCTTAATGCGTTACTCTGTTCTTATGAACTTAATACTCTAGATGCATGCCGGATAGCGGTCGATGTGTGGAGTAATAGTAGTAGATGCAGAATCGTTTCGGTCTACTTGTCACGGACGTGATGCCTATATACATGATCATGCCTAGATATTCTCATAACTATGTGCTTTTCTATCAATTGCTCGATTGTAATTTGTTCACCCACCGTAAGATTTGCTATCTTAGGAGAAGCCACTAGTGAAACCTATGGCCCCGGGTCTATTTTCCATCATATTAGTCTTTCATCAACTAGTTACCTTTATTGTTCTTTTATTTTGCAATCTTTACTTTTCAATCTATACGACAAAACTACCAAAAATATTTATCTTATTATCTCTATCAGATCTCACTTTTGCAAGTGGCTGTGAAGGGATTGACAACCCCTTTATCATGTTGGTTGCAAGGTTCTTAATTGTTTGTGCAGGTACTAGGGATTTGCATGTAGTCTCCTACTGGATTGATACCGCGGTTCTCAAAAACTGAGGGAAATACTTACGCTACATTGCTGCATCACCCTTTCCTCTTCAAGGGAAAAACAACAAATTCTCAAGAGGTAGAAAGAAGAATTTATGGCGCCGTTGCCGGGGAGACTTACATCAAGTCAAGTCAAGATTTTATCTCCCGTCATGTGACGCCCCCGATTTGTCCGTATACTAATCATGCACGCAAATGTGTACGGCCAAGATCAGGGACTCACTGGTAGATATCACAACACAACTCTAAAAGTAAAATAAGTCATACAAGCTTCATATTACAAGCCAGGGGCCTCGAGGGCTCGAATACAAGTGCTCGATCATAGACAAGTCAGCGGAAGCATCAAATATCTGAGCACAGACATAAAGTTAAACAAGGTGCTATAAGATGGCTAGCACAAACTGGGATACATATCGAAAGAGGAGCAGGCCTCCTGCCTGTGATCCTCCTAAACTACTCCTGGTCATCGTCGGCAGACTGCACGTAGTAGTAGGCGCCTCTGGTGTCGTAGGAGTCGTCGTAGGTGGCATCTTGCTCCTAGGCTCCACCATCTGGTTGCATTATCCAAGAAGAAGGAACAGAAGGGGGAAAAGGGGGAGCAAAGCAACCGTGAGTACTCATCCAAAGTACTCGCAAGCAAGGATCTATACTACATATGCAATGGTAACAATGATATGGGTAGTATCAGTGGACTGAACTGTAGCAAGCCAGAATAAGAGGGGGATAGCTAATCCAAACGAAGACTACGCTTCTGGCAGCCTTCATCTTGCAGCAGTAGGAGAGAATAGATGGTAAGTTCACCAAGTAACATCGAATAGCATAATCCTACTCGGCGATCCTCCCGCACATCACCCTGTGAGAGAGCAACCACCGAGTTATATCTGGAACTCATCTGGGTGTGTTTTATCAAGTGTCCGGTTCTAGTTGTCATGAGGTCGGAATACAACTCCGGGTCGTCCTTTTACCGAGGGACACGACTATTCGAATAGATTAACTTCCCTGCAGGGGTGCACCACGTAACCCAGCACGCTCGATCTCATTTGGTCGGACACACTTTCCAGGGTCATGTCCGGCCTTGGAAGATCAACACGTCGCAGCCCTACCTAAGCACAACAGAGAGGTCAGCACGCCGGTCTAAGTCCTAGGCGCGCAGGGGTCCGGGCCCATCGCCCAACGCACACCTACACGTTGCGTACGCGGCCGATGAGCAGACCTAGCAACCTCCATTACTAAGGAAGTTGCGTTACGCGGTCCAACCCGGCGCGCGCTGCTCAGTCGCTGACGTCAAGAAGGCTTCGGCTGATACCACGACGTCGAGAGCCCATAACTATTCCCACGTAGCTGGTTAGTGCGTATAGGCCAACGGCTAGATTCAGATCAAATATCCAAACTCGTTATGCGTGTTATTATGAAATAACCGCAGACAACGACCAGGGCCAGGCCACCTCTCCACTGGGTGTCTCAACCTGCCCTGTCGCTCCGCCACAAAGATCCACACAAAGGGCCGTCGGGAAAGTATGTCCTTTCAGCCCCCAATCCGTGAATAAACCGTGGGTACTCAACGAGCCGACCCGACTTTAGTCACAACATGTATCATGTATATGTGTATGTAATATATACCCGTGATCACCCCCAAGTGATCACGGCCCGATAGAATAGCAGGGCAGACTGACAAGGGTGTTGGGCCACTGATGGAATACTAGCATCCTATACTAAGCATTTAGGATTGCAGGTAAAGTATCAACAGTGGTAGCAACAATGACAGGCTATGCAACAGAATAGGAGTATCGAAAGCAGTAACATGCTACACTACTCTAATGCAAGCAGTAGAGAGAAGAATAGGCGATATCAGGTTGATCAAGGGGGGGGGGCTTGCCTGGAAGCTCGGCAGCCAAGGTAGGGTCCTCAACACCGTAGTCGATCGGGGCAGCAGCAGCAGCGTCGGTCTCGTAGTCTACCGGAGAGAAGAGGCGGGAAGAAACAGTGAATACAATGCAAACAGATGCATGACGATGCATGACATGACATGTAACGGTGCTAAGGTGTGCCCTAACGCAGTATCGGGTGATACTGGCGAAGGGGGGAAACATCCGGGAAAGTATTCCCGGTGTTTCACGTTTTCGGGCGGATGAAACGGAGGGGGAAAGTTGCGGGTTCGGTATGCTAGGTATGTGTGGTGGACGAACGGTCTGCGTATTCGGATGCGTCTCGAAATTCTGAGCAACTTTCATATATAAAGTATTTTCATCCGAGTTAAGGTTTATTTTATATTAATTTTTAAAGTTTTAAATCATTTTCTAATTTATTAATTATTAAATAAATCAACATTATCCAGAATAGTGCAGGCTGACGTCAGCATGACGTCAGCAGTCAACAGGGCGTTGACTGGGTCAAACTGACGTGTGGGACCCGCGTGTCATTGACTGTAAACTAACTAATAGTTTAGTTAGGTTAATTATGATTTAGTTAATTACTGATTAGGTTAATTATTGATTAGATTAATCTAAATATGATTAATTAACTTTATGATTAATTATTGATTAGATTAATTAATTATTTTTATTATTGTTTTTTAATCTTTTTTTGCAACGTTCTGGGGGCGGGCCCCCCTTGTCATTGGCCCTAGTGGCCATAGCGGGTCGGGCGTTGGTAAAACGAGGCGGAGCGGTGCGCTGGACCGGGCGCCCGCCCAGGAGGGGACGAGGCCCCGACCGGTGGCTGCCTCAGGTAGGTGGCCGCCGGCGGCAGGGGAGCCGCTGGTCGGTGCGGCGGCGAGGCCCCCGGCCGGCTGGTAGGCGGGTGAGGGCAGGCGAAGGTGGGATCGCCGCGCGTAGGAGGAGGTAGCAGGGGCGCGCCGAGCGGGCACGGGGTCCGCGGCAGGGGGGCTGGCAGCAGGCCGCAGGCGCGCGGCCAGGGGAGGCGGGCCGGTGTGGCGCGTCACTACAGCGGCAGGGCGGCGCGCGGCAAATTGCGAGCTGGGCGCGGCCGGCGGCAACTACAGGGGCGGAGCTCGGGCTGTGCGGCCGCATCGGCCAGAGGGAGCGGCGGACGGGCGAGGCACGACGGAGGCTGCGGCGCACATCAGAGCCGCGCGACCGGCGAGCGGCGCAACAGCGCATGGAGGGCAAGGACGGCGCGCTGGAGCGGCACTGCGGCGACGACGAGCGCAGGACGCGTGCAGTGGCGAGGCCATGCGCAGGGCGAGCGTGTGAGGGCCTCGGTGAGTGCGGGACAGAGAGGGAAGGGGAGACCGGGGGTGGCCTCACCGACGCTGCAGGGGTTCAGGGCGGCGAGGCGTGAAGAAGCCGGCGGGGAAGAGGTGGGGATGCATCCGGCGATGGCGAGGCAGCTCCAGGCGGCAGCGTTCGTCGCGAGGG
>LR738713.1:185955446-185974136 GCA_902687465.1 Secale cereale | reverse complement strand
GGGTTCTGTTAGTTTTTTTAACTTAGTTAGGTTTTTATTTTTTATTTGTTTGTCTTTCTTTCCTTTTATATATTTCTCTTTTCTTTTTTATTTTATTTAAAATACTTAGGCATTTTTAGCAACTGTAATAACTACACCATAATTGATCTTGCAATATTTAGCACCGCCCGAACATTTTTATTTAACATTTCAAAAACTTATATTGTTTATTTCTTTTTCGGGTTCTTATTTCGAACGGGGTTTTCGATTAACGTGATGTTATCAACAGTAACACGATGACGTGGCATCATTAGCAGGGAATTACTGTAGCGTGATTACCCGGGCGTTACACGTCAACTTGCCAATTTCTGGCGCCGTTGCCGGGGAGATCTACGCACAAGTCAAGACATACCATGTACCCATCACAAACTCTTATCCCTCGCATTAAATTATTTGCCATTTGCCTCTCGTTTTCCTCTCCCCCACTTCTAAAACGAGTTTCGAAAGCCTTTGCCTTTTTTCCGTTCGCCTTTTTGTTTGCTTGTGTTGCCATGTGCCCTTTATTAGCTTGCATCTTCGCTTGCTAAATTATGGATCCTCATCCACTTGCTAATCTTTTTAAGAGATCCAATTATAATAAACCAATTACTAGTGAGCTGCGTGCACTAGATTATCTTTATGAGGTTTTGCTTGAAATTCGCGAGTCCAAAAATTGTGATGAAGTGTTGAAAGAATCAGATTATAAAGTGATTCACGATAGCTCCTTGAATGAAAAGCATGATTGCAATGATGTTATTACAAATTCTATTAATGTCAATTGTGTTAATGATATGCAAGATCTTAAGCTTGGGGATGCTTATTTTGCTACGCCCACTACTTGATGCAATGATTATGATTGGGGTGGTTCTTCTTATGATCTTAAAGATTTATTTAATCCCCATGATGAATGTAAGATTGATAATAATGTTTGCAATAATATTGAAAGTGGGTTTGGAGTAGTGTCAACTTTAGATCCCACATATTTGGAGAATCTTCAATCTTATGATTTTTTTGATAAAAGTGGGTTTGGAGAGGTCATGCCATTAGTTAATGTTGATCCCACTATTTTGGAGAGTGTCAACATCGTATGCATGTGGATAGTGTTGAGAATATATTTTGTGATGTCTATATTGTTGAATTTACTTATGATCCTACATGCAATTATTATGAGAGAGGAAAATATGGTTGTAGAAATCTTCATGTTACTAAATTTCCTCTCTTCATGTTGAGATTGATCTTGTTTTCCTTTTCTTCCTTGCATATGCTAGATATTGCTCGTCTTGATTCATTTTACTGTAAAATGCCTATGCATAGGAAGTATGTTAGACTTAGATGTGATTTTTACATGCTATATGATGCTCTCTTTGTGCTTCAATTCTTATCTTTCATGTGAGCATAATTGAAATCTCAAGCCGATCTTAATGGCTATAAAAAAGAGCTTGTTGGGAGGCAACCCAATTTTGTTTTCTTTGCTTTTTGTTCCAGTTTAGTCATAAATAATTCATCTAACCTCTGGTTAGATATGGTTTTGTGTTTTAATTAGTGTTTGTGCCAAGTAGAACCTTTGGGAAGAATTGGGTGAAGTCTTTGTGATCTTGCTGTAAAAAACAGAAACTTTTGCGCTCACGAGATTAGCTGCCATTTTTTTTACTGGAGAGTGCTTTTAAGTTGATTCTTTTTAAATATGATTAATAGATAAATTCCTCACGTCCACCAATTTATTTCAGAATTATTTTAGTTACAGAAGTATTCGAAAGTTACAGATTGCTACAGACTATTCTGTTTTTGACAGATTCTGGTTTTCATGTATTTTTTGCTTATTTTGATGAATCTATGAGTAGTATCGGGGGGTATGAACCATTGAGAAGTTGGAATACAGTAGGTTTAACACCAATATAAATATAGAATGAGTTCAATACATTACATTAAAGTGGTGGTTTGTTTTCCTATACTAACCGAGCTCACGAGATTTTCTGTTGAGTTTTGTGTTGTGAAGTTTTCAAGTTTTTCGGTATGGATTTGATGGACTATGGAATAAAGAGTGGAAAGAGCCTAAGCTTGGGGATTCCCAAGGCACCCCAAGGTAAAATTCAAGGACAACCAAAAGCCTAAGCTTGGGGATGCCCCGGGAAGGCATCCCCTCTTTCGTCTTCGTCTATCAGTAACTTTACTTGAGACTATATTTTTATTCACCACATGATATGTGTTTTGCTTGGAGCGTCTTGTATAATTTGAGTCTTTGATTTTTAGTTTACCACAATCATCCTTTCTGTACTCACCTTTTGGGAGAGACACACATGAATCGGAAATTATTAGAATACTCTATGTGCTTCACTTATATCTTTTGAGCTAGATAATTTTGCTCTAGTACTTCACTTATATTTTTCAGAGCACGGTGGTGGATTTATTTTATAGAAATTGTTGATCTCTCATGCTTCACTTAAATTATTTTGAGAGTCCTTTAGAATAGCATGGTAATTTGCTTTGTTTATAAAATTAGTCCTAATATGATAGGCATCCGAGATGGGTATAATAAAAACTTTCATATAAAGTGCATTGAATACTATGAGAAGTTTGATACTCGATGATTGTTTTGAGATATGAGGATGCTGATATTAGAGTCATGATAGTAGAGTAGTTGTGAATTTGAGAAATACCTGTGTTGAGGTTTGCAAGTCCTGTAGCATGCACGTATGGTGAACCGTTATGTGATGAAGTTGGAGCATGATTTATTTATTGACTGTCTTCCTTTGTGTGGAGGTCGGGATCGCGTGATGGTTAACTCCTACCAACCCTTCCCCTAGGAGCATCCGTTTAGTGCTTTGTTTTGATAACTTGTAGATTTTTGCAATAAGTATATGAGTTCTTTATGACTAATGTTAAGTCCATGGATTATACGCACTCTCACCCTTCCACCATTGCTAGCCTCTCTAGTATCACATAACTTTCACCGGTACCATACACCCACCATATATCTTCCTCAAAACAGCCACCATACCTACCTATTATGGCATTTCCATAGCCCTTCCGAGATATATTGCCATGCAACTTCCCACCGTTCTATTTATTATGATACGCTTCATCATTGTCATATTGCCTTGCATGATCATGTAGTTTACATCGTATCTGTGGCAAGGCCACCATGCATAAGTTTTCGTACATGTCACTCTTGATTCATTGCACATCCCAGTACACCGTCGGAGGCATTCACATATAGTCATATTTTGTTCTAGCATCGAGTTTTAATTCTTGAGTTGTAAGTAAATAAAAAGTGTAATGATTTTCATTATTAGAGCATTGCCCCAGTGAGGAAAGGATGATGGAGACTATGATTCCCCCACAAGTCGGGCTGAGTCTCCAGATGAAAAAAAGAAAAAAAGGGGGGAAAAGAGTCCATAAAAAAGGCCCAAAATAAAAAAATGAGAGAAAAAGAGAGAAGGGGAAATGCTACTATCCTTTTTCCACACTTGTGCTTCAAAATAGCACCATGATCTTCATGATAGAGAGTCTCTTGTTTCGTCATCTTCATATACTAGTGGGAATTTTCATTATAGAACTTGGCTTGTATATTCCAATGATGGGCTTCCTCAAAATGCCCTAGGTCTTCGTGAGCAAGCGAGTTGGATGCACACCCACCTAGTTTCTTTAATTGATCTTTCATACACTTATAGCTCTAGTGCATCTGTTGCATGGCAATCCCTACTCACTCACATTGATATCTACTGATGGGCATCTCCATAGCCCATTGATACACCTAGTTGATGTGAGACTATCTTCCTCCTTTTGTCTTCTCCACAACCACCACTCTATTCCACCTATAGTGCTATATCCATGGCTCACGCTCATGTATTGCGTGGAAGTTGAAAAAGATTGAAAAAATTAAAGTATGAAACAATTGCTTGGCTGAAACTGGGGTTGTGCATGATTTAAATATTTTGTGTGATGAAGATGGAGCATAGCCAGACTATATGATTTTGTAGGGATGAACTTTCTTTGGCGATGCTATTTTGAGAAGACATGACTGCTTTGTTAGTATGCTTGAAGTATTATTATTCTTTTGTCAATATTAAACTATCGTCTTGAATCTTTCGGATCTGAACATTCATGCCACAATAAAGAAAATTACATTGAGAATTATGTTAAGTAGCATTCCACATCAAAAATTCTGTTTTTATCATTTACCTACTCGAGGAGGAGCAGGAATTAAGCTTGGGGATGCTTGATACGTCTCCATCGTATCTATAATTTTTGATTGTTCCATGCTATTATATTATCTGTTTTGGATGTTTAATGTGCTTTAATATGCATTTTTATATTATTTTCGGGACTAACCTACTAACCAAAGGCCAGTGCAAATTGCTGTTTTCTTTGCCTATTTCAGTGTTTCACAGAAATGGAATATCAAACGGAGTCCAAACGGAATGAAACCTTTGCGAGGATCTTTTTGGAACAAACGCAATCCAGAAGACTTGGAGTACACGCCTGGGAAGCCACGAGGTGGCCACGAGGCAGGAGAGCGCACCCAGGGGGGTAGGCGCGCCCCCACCCTCGTGGGCCACTCGTAGCTCCACCGACGTACCTCTCCCTCCTATATATACTCATATACCCTGAAAACATCCAGGAGCACCACGAAACCCTATTTCCACCACCGCAACCTTCTGTACCCGTGAGATCCCATCTTGGGGCCTTTTCCAAAGCTCCGTCGGAGGGGGAATCGATCAAGGAGGGCTTCTAGATCGACACCATAGCCTCTCCGATGATGTGTGAGTAGTTTACCACAGACCTTCGGGTCCATAGTTATTAGCTAGATGGTTTCTTCACTCTCTCTTTGGATCTCAATACAAAGTTCTCCTCGATCTTCTTGGAGATCTATTCGATGTAATACTTTTTGCGGTGTGTTTGTCGAGATCCAATGAATTGTGGGTTCTATGAACAATATTTGGTCTTCTTTGAATTCTTATATGCATGATTTAATATCTTTGCAAGTCTCCTCGAATTATCAATTTGGTTTGGCTTACTAGATTGATCTTTCTTGCAATCGGAGAAGTGCTTAGCGTTGGGTTCAATCTTGCGGTGTCCTTTCCCAGTGAAAGCTGGGGCAGCAAGGCACGTATTGTATTGTTGCCATCGAGGATAAAAAGATGGGGTTTATGTCATATTGCATGAGTTGATCCCTCTACATCATGTCTTCTTGCTTAATGCGTTACTCTGTTCTTATGAACTTAATACTCCAGATGCATGCTGGATAGCGGTCGATGTGTGGAGTAATAGTAGTAGATGCAGAATCGTTTCGGTCTACTTGTCGGGGACATGATGCCTATATACATGATCATGCCTAGATATTGTCATAACTATGCGCTTTTCTATCAATTGCTCGATAGTAATTTGTTCACCCACCATAAGATTTGCTATCTTGAGAGAAGCCACTAGTGAAACCTATGGCCCCCGGGTCTATTTTCCATCATCTTAATCTTCCGTCAACTAGTTATCTTTATTGTTCTTTTCTTTTGCAATCTTTACTTTTCAATCTATACAACAAAAATACCAAAAATATTTTTCTTGTTATCTCTATCAGATCTCACTTTTGCAAGTGGCCATGAAGGGATTGACAACCCCTATATCGCGTTGGTTGCAAGGTTCTTAATTGTTTGTGCAGGTACTAGGGATTTGCGTGCAGTCTCCTACTCGATTGATACCTTGGTTCTCAAAAACAGAGGGAAATACTTACGTTACTTTGCTACATCACCCATTCCTCTTCAAGGGAATACTTACGCTACTTTGCTACATCACCCTTTCCTCTTCAAGGGAAAAACAACGAATGCTCAAGAGGTAGCGGCAACCGCCGGCGCTCTCCCAATGCTCTGCTCACCCATCATCAGCAACGTCCAAGTCACCAAGACCTTCATCGATGGAGGTGTAGGGCTCAACATTCTCTCTGTCGACACATTTGACCGTCTCCAAGTACCTTATGGCTAGCTGCAACCCACCAGGCCTTTCTCAGGAGTGACCAATGGATCCACCACCCCAATCGGACAGATCCAACTCCCCGTTACCTTCGGCACCCGCGACAACTACCACACCGAGCTCATCGACTTCGACATCACTCACATCCGCCTCCCGCACAACGCCATCCTTGGGTATCTAGCCCTGGCCAAGTTCATGGTCGAGACCCACCATGGCTAAACGTCCTCAAGATGCCAGGGAGCCGGGACATCATCACCGTCGCTTGCGAAGAAAAGGACGCAGTGTGCTCCCTCGAGCGCGCTTACCAAGCTGCGGCAGTCGAAGACCCCGACAGCGAAGACACTACCTACCCCCTGAAGCTATCCCGAAGAAGAAGAAGCAACTACTCGCCCTAGAGCCTCATGAAGATGCAGCACCTGGCAGCCGCGCCTCAGGATCTGAGCCAATGGACGGGGCGCCTCCCTCCTTCGCATAGGAAGGCACGCCTGATGCCCCCCTCGGGCTGGGCTCAGGGGCTCTCCTCAGGAGGGCCTCCGACCTAGCCAATGTCTCGAGGGAGGCACTCGGGCACCATGAGGAGGCGTGCTTCACCGCATGATTCCCTCAGGAGGGCACAAGGCGTGAGGTACGAAGCGCTCATGAGTTCATCGGCCAGACCGTCGAAGACTTGCAGGTACCAAGGGCGATGCGGGGCGAGCGCCGCCCAGCACCCCGGAGTGCAGCAGTCGTCCCAAGCTTGGGCGACGGGCTGCGCGTCTGCGTCAACATCCCATGACTCAACAGGATCGCGTCTCAGGAGCTCTACTGGCCATCTCAGGTTGTCGGGGGAAACTGTCCGCCACGAACACCTATGGGACCGGAGCCCCTTGTCTGTGCGGTACGAGGGCGGAGGGAGCACGAAGAGCAGATCGTAGCGAGCACGCGGGCAGTTTTACCCAGGTTCGGGCCGCACGGATGCGTAAAACCCTACTCCTGCTTGGTTGTGTATTGAGTGAGGTGCTCGGGAGCTTGAAGAAGCAGCTACACCGTGCGTGAGAGTAATCTAGGTTTCGAACCCCCTCCACGTTGTGCATGGGCCTCCTTTTATAGTGCAAGGGGTCACCGACAGGTGTCAACGTAGGAGAAAGGGGTAGAAATGTAAAAGAGGTGGTAGTTGTAACAGTGCGGGAACAGTGGAGCTACAGTACAGAACAGTGGTCTATACCTACTTTAACAGTGGGGGACAAGGGCATTTAATGCCCGTCGCCGTCGACCCCAAAAGCTCCCGCCTTAGCGTCTCCGTCCGCCACGGCGATGGATTTATCGCCGTGGTGTGCCACCGTGTACCCCAGGCTGCACAGCCATCCGCCACGCGTCCCTGGTTAGGCCCCAGGGCGACGCGTGGGCCGATGAGCTGGAGCGCGGGCACACAGCGTAGCCTTCCCGGCAAGTGCCTTGCCGGGGCCTTGATCTTGCCGGGCCTGGGAACTTGCCGCTCCCCGGGCCCCTTGCCGGGGCGCGCATAGCGCCGAGGCAATATCTTCTAATCTTCCTGGCAAGCTCCTCTTGCCAGGGTCTTGTGTTAGTGGAACAGCCTTGAGCCTGGTACGGCCTTCCCGGCAAGCTCCTCTTGCCGGGGTCTCGATCTTCTGTCTTGTATACTTTGTTTTTGAATGGTTTAATAGGAGGCAAGAAGGTCTCCGGCGAGCACGCAGTAAACCTTGCCGCGGGAAGCTGCAACTGCCCGTGCACAAGTTGGGGTACTGGGGTACCCCTACCTTAGTACACCGACAGGAGCCCCCGGGCCTGGGCCACACATGGTGCCGAGCGCTGTTGGGCCAGGCCCAAAACAGTGCACGGGCACCCGCGGCCCGCGGCGCGCCGAATCCACTTCCATATCCGCCGCACCCCACGGTAACGGCACGCGTCGATTGCGGCGCCGTGGGATGGGACGTGCCCACGATCTCTTAATGGAAAGGGGGAAACGCCCCCCACTCCCCCATAAAAGCAGAGGCAGCGGGCGCGGTTCCCCTCCCTGTGCTCTCATTACGTCGTCTTCTTCCTGCAAAAAGATTCCTTCTTGCGCCCCGCCTCCACAGCTCCGCCGCCGCCTAGCTCTTCGTCCTCTTCCTTCCGCCGCGTCCGCCATGGCCCCAAAGACCGACAAGGGGAAAGCGGAGAAGTCCAAGAAGGAGAAATCCGAGCAAGCAGCCAAGCTCATCGCTTACCGGAAGCGGCACGTCGTCTTCTCGCCGAGGCTCGGCGTGCAAGAACTCTGGAACAAGTACTACTTGTTCTAGTCCAAGGGCACCGATGCGCATCCCCGCACCCGAGCATACCCGGCCGCCGCCAAGGACAACTATCCCGGCGGGTATTACTTCTTTGCTGCCTTTTTCCACTGTGGTCTCTGCCCTCCTTTTTCGAACTTCTTCTGTGATATCATGAATACGTATGGCTTCCATCTGCTTGATTTCACCCCCAACGCCATCCTCACCATGGCCGTTTTCGCACATATGTGCGAAAACTTCATAGGAGTCCACCCCAACGTAGCCCTCTTTAGACACTTTTTCACCCCTAGAGCCGAGGCCGATGCCCCTCTCTCCGGATGTATTTCTTGGGTCTTCCGTCTCGGGAAGAAGGGGTCGTACTTGCCGGGGGAGCTCCGCGGCAAGTGGGAGGAATGGCGAGCGGAGTGGTGCTGGATTGTAGAGGACCAGCCGCAAGCCTTCACTGCGCCGCGCACAACGCCTATCGCGCGCGGCAGAGATTGGAGCGATCTAGATTCCGACGACGTCAAGCTCGACATCGCCCTTGTCCGGATCCTCCGTCTTCGGCTGGCCCGACTGTCAGTTGCCGAGGTGGGCGCAGATTTCCTCCGCCGGCGCATCGCCCCTCTCCAAGACCGGAAGAGGCCGGCCTGGGAGTACGGCGGCCCGGCAGATATCATGAGGCTGCGCCCCGGGCTTAATTTTAACTTCACCACTCTGGAGCTGCGCGGGATGGTACGAGAGCTCTTCAAGTACGACCCGACGCACCCCGAGTGGTTCAGGACTCCCCGGGAAGTGGTGCCGCTCTGCAACAACGCCGCGAGGGACCGAATCCTTGCCATGATGCCGATGTGCGACTCGCATGGCTTGGACCGCTCGTGGATCGCCCCGAAGCCCATCGACGTCCTCAACTTCTACGACAACCTCGTCGAGGTGGCGAGTAACAAGGAGGACCTCAAGCTGCATACGCGGGACACCACCGAGCAGGAAATCGCCTACATAGCTTCTCGGGCTGAGGAGGCCGCCGCAGCCGCGGCGGCAGGAGTCTTCGGGTTTTCGCCGGAGGAGGCGGAGGCCGAGGAGGCGTCCACCCAGGCGGAAGAGGCGGAGATCCGCCGGTTGCTGAACCTCCCACCCGACGCGCTCGCCGGGGTCCCCTCGTTGAGGCACTCCGGGATCCATGGGATCGCGACGGAGGCCGCGGCAAGGGAGGGCACTGCCGGAGGAAGCAGAGGCGCCGCGAGGGGCGGAGGCGCCAAGGGGAAGAGGGCCGCAGCGCTGGATGCTGGGCCCAGCGAGCCGGCCGGGGCAGAGGAGGAGGAGGAGGAGGAGGCCGAAGACTCCGGCGGATCTACGGAGTTATACGCCGACGACCTCTCCTCGTCGGAGAGCTCCCCGCCCCCGGCAAGCCCGAAGGAGTCCCCGGCAAAGCGCCTCCGCAAGGCGGCGACGGGGGAAAGGGCACAGGCGCCCCGGCAACAGCCACCTCGGCGGGCGGCTCCCCGGGGGAGTCAAGCCGCGCCAAGGCCGTCCGGCGCACCAGCCGCAGCAGAGGCGGCCCGTGCGCGGACCACGACGGAGGCGCCCCGCAGGCCGGCAGCGAGCCGGCAGGGGTCTTCTCGGAGCGGAGCAGCGGCTCCGCCCGCCCCCCGGGCGCCGGCAGCCACAGGGGCTGGGTCTTCGCAGCCCCCAGCCCCGGTGAGCACCAAGCGCGCGAGGGAGTCTTCGCCTCCCGCTCCTCGCGTCGACGCGCCCACGGTGGAGTATGACTTCTCCGCCCTGAGCGAGGACGACGAGGAAGACCAGGAGTAAGGATCCGTGATTCTTCATCTTCTTAATTCTTGTCTTGAGCTTCTGTTGACGCTAACTCTGTCTTCTGTTCTGGTTTCAGGACCCTGGCCCATCGCGCCGCGAAGAAGGCCAAGGCGCCCGAGGCCGAGGTCGCGGAGGACTCGGCAGCGGCGGCAACAGAGGGCGCGCCGGAGCCGAGCCTGCCGGACTCTGGCACTGCTCCGATGAGCAGCCCCCAGCGCAGCCCGCAGCGCAGCCCCCAGCGTAAGTCTGGGGTTCTTTCTTTTTGCTTGTCGGGGTACGTCTGAGGCTTTTGACTTTTATCATCTTATCTTGACATCTCTTGTCTTGTTCCGTGCAGAGGAGGAGCCGCAGCGGGAAGAGCGCCCGGAGACCACCGCCGAGGAGCTGCAGGCACCGCCATCCCCGCCAAGGCAGGACTCTCCGGCAAGGGAGAGTGCTCCGTCAAGGGCGGGTACTCCGCCAAGGCAGAGTACCCCGCCAAGGACGAGCAACCCGGCAAGGGCGGCCACCCCGCCAAGGCCAAGTTCCCCGGCGAGGGCGACTACTCCGACGAGGCCGAGCTCCCCGGCGAGGGAGCCCGCCGCTGAGGACGCCCGCCAAGGTAACCTTTGTAACTTGTCTTCTTGGCTTGTCTCTTTTTTGGATATTTGCTTGGGTCTTGAAATTTCTTTGTCTTCTTCTTCTTCCTAGATCTTCCTCCTCCTGTGCCTATGGAGACGGAGGTAATTATCCTCGAGGAGGAGGACGCGCAGGGCGGCGGCGGCGACGCTCCAGTCGTCGAGGAGGTGGGCGAGGCCGCCGAGCCGGCCGCGCAAGAGACTGCTCCGGCCGCGGACGCAGCGGCCGGGGAGGCGAACGGTGGCCGCACCGCCGACCCGGAGGTGGCGGGAGCATCGGATGCTGCGCCGGCCACCGGTCCCTCCGCCGGGGAGTGCACGCTTGTCGCACCCCCGGCAGTCTTGTCGCCGATAGCCTTCGTCTTCTCAGCCTGCCGCGGCCGCGAGGCCGACGGCTGCTGCGGAGAGCCGTTGTTGGCGAAGTCTATCAGGCTCCGGATAGTGGCCCTCCATTCTTCGGCCTTGTCGGCCGCTGGAGGAAAATCGAGAAGCAGCTGCGCCCTTGCGAGCGCTTCTGCCGGAGTAGTGGGGAACGCGGGCGAGCGGTGCGAGGAGCGGGATACGCTCGGACTTCTAACGACGTTAGAAGGAGCGGGGTCCCGCGCCGGCGCCTTCGCTTTGCTTGTGCCCGGACGGGGGTCCGGGGCGTCCCGCGAACCTCCAGTATGGCCTTGTCCCAGCAAGCGGATACCACCTCCCGTGGTATGGCGCTGCGGGGTCGTCGTATGTTGTGATGGACGCGGCGCGTCCACGGAGACCGAGGTCCGGTCATCCGTCTTGTTCTTGGATCTGGTGGCACCGTGAGTGTCCTCGCCGGCAACCACCCTTCCGACGGCGTCTCCCCCGCCCACCGTTGGCTCTGGTGGCGGCGGATGAGACGCAGACGGGCCTCCGACCTCCGAAGGCTTCTTCTTCGGGGCCATGGAGTTGTCGCTGATGAAGTTGCTGATGAAACTGGAGAGGTTGATGAAGAATGCGCCCGCGCGAACGCCGGATCAGGTTCGCACAACCTCGACGCCCCCTACCTGGCGCGCCAAAGATGTCGGGGGAAACTGTCCGCCACGAACACCTATGGGACCGGAGCCCCTTGTCTGTGCGGTACGAGGGCGGAGGGAGCACGAAGAGCAGATCGTAGCGAGCACGCGGGCAGTTTTACCCAGGTTCGGGCCGCACGGATGCGTAAAACCCTACTCCTGCTTGGTTGTGTATTGAGTGAGGTGCTCGGGAGCTTGAAGAAGCAGCTACACCGTGCGTGAGAGTAATCTAGGTTTCGAACCCCCTCCACGTTGTGCATGGGCCTCCTTTTATAGTGCAAGGGGTCACCGACAGGTGTCAACGTAGGAGAAAGGGGTAGAAATGTAAAAGAGGTGGTAGTTGTAACAGTGCGGGAACAGTGGAGCTACAGTACAGAACAGTGGTCTATACCTACTTTAACAGTGGGGGACAAGGGCATTTAATGCCCGTCGCCGTCGACCCCAAAAGCTCCCGCCTTAGCGTCTCCGTCCGCCACGGCGATGGATTTATCGCCGTGGTGTGCCACCGTGTACCCCAGGCTGCACAGCCATCCGCCACGCGTCCCTGGTTAGGCCCCAGGGCGACGCGTGGGCCGATGAGCTGGAGCGCGGGCACACAGCGTAGCCTTCCCGGCAAGTGCCTTGCCGGGGCCTTGATCTTGCCGGGCCTGGGAACTTGCCGCTCCCCGGGCCCCTTGCCGGGGCGCGCATAGCGCCGAGGCAATATCTTCTAATCTTCCTGGCAAGCTCCTCTTGCCAGGGTCTTGTGTTAGTGGAACAGCCTTGAGCCTGGTACGGCCTTCCCGGCAAGCTCCCCTTGCCGGGGTCTCGATCTTCTGTCTTGTATACTTTGTTTTTGAATGGTTTAATAGGAGGCAGGAAGGTCTCCGGCGAGCACGCAGTAAACCTTGCCGCGGGAAGCTGCAACTGCCCGTGCACAAGTTGGGGTACTGGGGTACCCCTACCTTAGTACACCGACACAGGTGGGCCTGTGCGAGGGTCCTCCTGACAGCTATGTTTGCATGCCCTTCGGTCTACCGAACCAGGCGGCCCTGCACCAGCGCCACATGCGGGAAGTCCTGGCGGCTCGCGAGGCCAGGCATAAGGAGATCTTGGCGGAAATGGCATCGGTTCTTCGTGAGCTCTCAGAACCTCCGGAGCCTCGCGAGTCCCCGGAGCCAGGCGTCTCGTGAGGAGCGACATCTGCAGCAAGCATCTTCAGCTACATCAACACCACTCCAGCATCGGTGCCAGGTGACTTTGTTTTAGTTTGTTCAGTTGGGGGTGCCCCTCGGGCTGCATCATCCCCAAGTCGCTCGGGCTTGCCCCTGCGACGTGTATCCTATTTGCATCTCTAGCTTACTCTGTTGGGGGTGCCCCTCGGGCAGCATCATCCCCAGACCACATGGGTCCGTCTGTGTGGCATGTATCGCATTTTACATCACCTGGATTAGCTCGTTTCCTCTTATGGAGTACCTTATGATCCTTACCTCCTCACTCACTACCTCTTTTGCCCTCCCTTGCCATCGAACGGACTTCTGCTCATCCCGCAACGGGGGCTACACACATTGGCTCGACGCTTGTGCTCGGGTCCATCCCTGCAACGCTGACAAATCTGAGAGATCGAGCTCTGACTCACGGCCCGCCTCGCGCACGTCACCTCACCAGGTCCTCGGTCCCTTCGTCTTCCTATGGAACGATCAGTGGCCCAACGGTAGGCGTGGTTTTAAGTTGTGCTGTTACGTCAGACTAACCCACAGGCATCTCGGGAGCCCGGCGGCACGCAACCTTGCTGGTTTCTCCATCTCACGTAATTCGCTTGCGCATTAAAGGGGGGACCTCTTGAGCATCGCGTCTCAGGGGCTCCTACTGACTCTCCAGCCCTCACCCCTGGCCTTGACCACGGCATCGCAACCTGGCATACCAGCAGCGGCTCAGCTCCGCTCGAGGGTCGGGACCCGAGGACGGAGAGCACCAAGAAGAACGGGAGAGGGGGAGGCCGGCTTAGAGAGGTAAGGTCTGTTCATACGTCAAGGGGGACCCCTGAGCATCGTATCTCAGGGGCCTAACTGGCCACGTAGCCCCTCACTCCCTGGTCTCGTCCTGGCGATCCGGGCGAGCCAGTGGCGGCTGAGGTATGCATGGGTTCGGGCTCTGTCGGCGCAGAACTCTAAGGCAAGCGAGAAGGAAAATCACGAAATCTTAGTCACGCTGCATCGGGAGCGAGCCAGGCGCACCGCATGGGGAATCACCTCAGGCCCATAAGTCATGCATGTGCACCGCATGGAGAATCACCTCAGGCCCATAAGTCATGCATCCAACCGGCATGCCGCCATCGCACGAGAAGTTCAGTTTCCGTAGTCATGCTCCGGCAATGCCACTTCCCCTTTTAGCCTCCGGAAGCTGCTTGCATGCCAAGGGGGGCCTCTTGAGCATCGCGCCTCAGGAGCTCTTATCGGACCCCAGGTCGCTCACCTCCTAGCCTTGACCACGGCATCGCAACCTGGCATACCAGCGACGGCTGAAGCTTGCCTTGGGACTGGGACCTGCCGGCGTAGAGCGCAAAGCTACTGAAAGGATAAAATAGGGGACCCTACCGAAGCAAGACTAGCTAACATGGTTTCATAGCAAAAATAATAGACATCGGAGCAAAAGCATTACATGTTCTTTACACGCCCCCATGGGGTTGGCTTTGATTCCTCACAGGGAGCAAAAGAAAGAGATTCCAGGAGACCATAACTACAACTGCCACCACCAACGCCATCATCAACAATGGCCCACGAGAGGCCATATGCAACCCCGCTCAAGTCACCATCGGTGATGAGCTCGTGCAGCTGCCGTGCTCCGGGCGTGGCGTGAGCTTGGAGGCGCGTAGCTGTTGTCTCTCGTCTTGAGAGACTCGTCAGCCTCGGGAGAGCCGCTGGACTCCCAAGGGCCATCGCTGCTGCTAGGGGAACTGACGGCGGGACCGAGAGCAGGCATGGCGCCCATTGCTATGCCTCCTTGGCGGCTCCCACCAGGGCAGCACTCCCGGCGACGTCCTTCCTCGTCGAAGACCTTGAAGAATAACGTGGAGGTGCCGTCGAACTCAAAGTGGACGACGGAGACTCCATTAGGGCGACATACGCGGGCGACTTCGCCCCATCCTCGAGTCATGAAGGCACCGGCCGGGGGGACGACCTCCACCTCCACCTCCAAAGCTTGGTTGCGGCATCCAACATGCTGCAACCACAACTTGGCAGGCCCCCTCGCCGGCATCGGCTCGGTGAAGAACCTCGGGAACCGAATCCAAGAGGGCGGCGACATCGCTGTCCATACCACGAACTCGCGCGAGGAGCCCTCGGCGTGAGTCCGGGGACCGGCAGCCCCAGCAGGACGACCTCGACCACGACGCAAGTGGCACGGAGCACGACCCCCTTGCCCCTAGGCATACAAGGGTAGCGGGTAGCCAGGAGGAGGTTGCTCTCACCAAGGCCTCATCACCTCAGCCTCTTGCCATCACCGCGGGGGCGGGTGAACCTCTTCTTCGGCGGGAGCGCTTCCCGCTCCTCACGGGGAGTCTTTCCTTTCTCAGCAGCAGAGAATCTCCTTATCGGCGCCATGGGCGTCACAGTAAGCAGACGCGGCAAGGAGGAAGAAGAGGAGGAGGGCGACAAGAGGAAGGAGATGGGCAATAGGGGCTTCACCCGCTACCCATTTATAGCTTGGAGGAGGCCAACCGTCGGCCTCCATGATCTCGCGTAATGATGTTTCTTCTGTGCATGTAGCAGGGTCTCGTCAAGTCGAGCAGTTCCCGAGGCAGCGTGGGGGAAGTGGAGACGCCCACGTCCTATAAAGTCGCCACGCGTCGACCAAGGCCGCATGCGTTCGTGGCCCGCAGCGCTTCGCCCTTGTCCCTTTGGCTTTGCCTCAAAGCCAAGTCCATGCGCGCCTTGTTCCCGGGGCCTACTGTCTGTGTCCTGGGAACGGGGGTACCCAGACTTGCCTGCCTGCGGCCCGTGACGTGGCTCCATCAGCGGCGATAGCAAGACCTCCCCGGGGGCAGTCTCCCTAGGCTGGCTCCCGAGGAGCGGAGATATCTATGTAGGGTGCACCTCACGAGGTTCATGTGATGTGAGCCATGACGACCAAGGCCAGGCGGGTGCCAGCGGGCGCATTGTACCCGTTTCCTCTTTTGTGCTAAGGGGGCAAGCATAGGCGTGGAGTCCCGAGGGAACAGGCAAAGGTTTCCATATCGGTGCAACAAGACCAAGGACTGTCAAGGCTGTAGAACAGAGGTTATCGTGGAGCCCGGCGCGGTGTTACCACCAGAGCCTTTGGCAGGCGAAGACTACCTTTGTCAAGATAATTTGTACCAGCTGTTCCCCTTCAAATTTGGCCATTGTGGGATCCCTTCCCGCCGATATTTGGGAAGAGGACCAAGGACACTATAAATAGGACCTAGCAACCACCATAGAGGGGGAGGACATCTGATCTTGAGCTGATCCAACCTTAGAAGGGATCGGATCCATTCCACCCTCACGCACACCACAAGCTCGTCCGAGCCCAAGAACACCTCTCCTCCGGAGCCTGTTCATCCCTTGTACTAGTTCATCCTCAGCCATACAAGGCAATCCACCACACACACTAGAGTAGGGTATTACACCACAGGGTGGCCCGAACCAGTATAATCCTCTGTGTCCCTTGTTCTTTGAGTTCGTCGAGCTAGGCTGTGGAATCTCAGGTGAGCGCGCTGGGGAGAGAGTGTTCTTCGTGCGCACCCGAGAGTTCGAACCTCTCAAGGGTTTGTGGAACCCGAAATCCGACAATGCCCTTGTGTCGATTTTACAGACTTAAACAGGGCTTGCACTAAGGATCCTTTTCCACTACCCCGCATTGATCAAATTATCGATGCAACCGCAAGACATGACTCGTTGTGTTTCCTCGATGCTTACTCCGGATATAATCGGATAAAAATGAAGGGATCCGACCAGGCCGCGACGGCGTTTATCACTCCGTACGACCCCTTTTGTTTCAACACTATGCTATTTGGGCTCAAAAAAGCTGGTGCCACGTATCAACGCATGATTCAAACATGCTTAGAGAAAAAAAATTGACAAGATAGTGGAGGCATACGTCGATGATGTAGTCAGCAAAACCAAGCACATCGAAAGGTTGGTGGATGACCTCCGCCTCATGTTCGATAACCTCCGAACATATGACATATGGCTCAATCCGAAAAAATGCTTCTTCGGTGTTCCGGCCGGAAAGCTGTTAGGGCTCATCGTATCCTATCGAGGAATTGAAGCAAACCCAGCTAAACTTCGGGCCTTGTCACAGCTAACTACGCCAACTGATCTTAAACAAGTGCAAAAGCTAGCATGTTGCATAGTTGCTTTGAGTCGCTTTATCTCGAGATTAGGAGAAAAAATATTACCACTTTATAGATCGCTTAGCCGCACAGACAACTTCAAATGGACGGATGCGGCCACAGCCGGACTGGAGGATATAAAAACCCTATTAGCGGGCAACCCAATCCTAGCCGCTCCAGGTGTTGGCGAACCCATGCTGCTTTATATCTCAGCCACTCACTAGGTAGTGAGTGCGGTACTCGTCGTCGAACTAGAGGAAAAGGGACAGAAATTCCCCATCCAAAAACCAGTATACAACGTATCAGAGGTTCTCACACCATGTAAATCAAGCCAACTATCAGAAAATTGCCTATGCGGTGTTTATGGCATCTCGGAAGCTCCGACACTACTTTCAAGAGTGTTTGATTATAGTGGCATCTGAAGTACCACTCAATGATATAATTAACAATAAAGACACCACATGACGCATAGCCAAATGGGCCATTGAGCTCTTGTTGTTCGAAATAACATACAAACCACGCCGGACTATTAAGTCTCAGGTGTTGGCCGACTTTGTCGCAGAACGGACTGAAGCCAAACTCCCTAAAGAGTACGACGCATACTCCCACTGGACCATGTATTTCGATGGCTCCAGAGTACTAGCCGGACTGGGGGTCGGCGTCATCATGATATCGCCAACAGGGGATACAGTCCGTTACGTACTGCAAATCATGTATACGGACTCAAACAATGCGGCTGAATATGAGGCACTACTGCATGGTCTCCGCATGGCCATATCCATGGGCATACAACGCCTCGAGGTGCGCGGAGACTCAAACCACGCAATATCATCTATCCCGATGAAGAACCTGCCTTGCAAGACCAAAGACATGAAACCGGATACAACCTCGTCATTGAAGGCAAGTTTGGGGATACTAAGGGAGTCCTGAATTTGGGGTCCACGAGTATCCAGTCTACCAAGCTGGGCCGGATAGATGGGCCGTGAAGATGAAGATAAACTGACATCCCTCGTGTCCTGTTAGGACTCCTGTGTATGTATAAAGGCAGGATAGATGTTCGAATGTAATGATTCCTTTCCTCCCAAGTAATCTTTGTAACCCTAGGTCTCCTCCGGTGGATATATAAACCGGAGGGTCTAGTCTGTAGAGGGTACCAGAATCACAATTGCATAGGCTAGACTCCTAGGGTTTTAGCCATTACGATCTCGAGGTAGATCAACTCTTGTAAACCTATATTCATCAAGATCAATCAAGCAGGAAGTAGGGTATTACCTCTATCGAGAGGGCCTAAACCTGGGTAAACATCATTTCCCCAGTCTCCTGTTAGCATCGATCCTCAGACGCACAGCTTGGGCACCCCTACCCGAGATCTGCCGGTTTTGACATCGACAGAGTGCCATCGTGGGAACCATTATCACCGACATCTTTGTCACCTTCCTCCACCTCTATTTACGGGTCCACTCTCCCGCAACTCGTTGTAATCCCCTACTTGAACATGGTTTTTGATGCTATGAACTATTAGCGAATGATTTGTTTCATCGCTATTATGTCTAAGTAGATTATTTTTATCCTATGGGTTAATTAATGAATTGCTATAGTTGGTTTGAGTTGCTTGTTGTCGTGGGGAAACACGACCACCTATGGGGCTATCGGCCCCATTGTGGTTT
>LR738713.1:185930791-185946652 GCA_902687465.1 Secale cereale | reverse complement strand
GGGATAGGACTGGTCATCTGTCTCTGAATCCTCCTCTGAGGAGTTATCTTCCTCTTGATTACGATCCGAAATGGGTGGAGGGGGGCTGCCTTTGCACCCACCATGGAGCGACGTCTGCATGAAATTTTATTGCCACACAAGGCTCTTCTCTTTTGCTCTACATGTTCAGTTCCATTGTGTACAATAACTGACATGCATAGGAATAAAACATAGTGAAATTATGTAAGGAGTGCATGCACAAATCCAGAGTGAAGATAGCAAACTGTGGATAGACCCAAAGCCAATGATAGCAGGCAGATAATAGCTTTAGTTAAAAAATACAGATAATGGCTTCTTTAATGTTTGTTTGCACCCAACATGAAACTCATAGTAGACACCCGAGATTAACCAGATAGTAGACAGATAGTACTGATGCTGGACCAATATGTACCCCACAATCATTTAAAAACTCAAGTTTCAGCATAAGTTTGGACCTGAGTCGGAGTCTAATAGGTGAACACGACGATAAAGTAGCATGTCATCATATTAAGCGATGCATAAGGTAAGCAGACACGGAAGAGTGCGACCTCTCTTGCGGACCCGTGTAGTCCTCAAGGTCATCTGCTCAGTTGATGATGGTAATGCAGTTGTCATGGCTGCTGGCGGTGGGGAAGAAGATCTGAGGCGGCGAAAGACAGTCTGGAGAGCGGATCCCTGCTGTGGTGAACCCTTCCGTCATTGGAGCAGCTGAGCTGGGGTGGAACACAACACGGCAGGAGCAGGACAAACCACACAAGGTTTTCTTTGACACATATCTGTAACAGAAGTAATTGTGTAAGGGCTTGTTTGAATTTGAGGATCCTAACAACGCAAGGATAGGAAATAGACAGTAAGAGGATAGGAATGCACGTGCAAAATAGAGAATTTAAAAACACATGATTTCTGCCAATCTGGGTGTTTGGTTCACAAGAATTGGAAGATCATAGGATGCAAAGAAGCATGGTGAGATTAAGTCAAACCACAAGAAGTGTACAACCTCTTTGGCGAAGCCATGTCGATCTCAGCGTGATTGGGTTGGCTAGCGAGGATGCTCCGGCTGACTTGGCTGTCGGAGGAGGGGAAGAAGATCTTAGGCGTCTGGAGATGGAGCCCGAGGTACTGCTCCGCTGTGATGGAGGGTTTCGTCGTTGGAGCAGCTCTGGTGAGTTGTACGATGCCGAGGCTGAAACAGGAAAAGAGAGACAGCGTTAACCTGAGTGGAACTCTAATAGCATCTCCAATAGATGACGTAAAATACATAACCACAAAGTGCTAGATGTATACATCAGCCACTCATCTCTGAACTTAACTGTCGAAACCGAATTTAACTGTCGAAACTGAACTTAACTATCGAAACTGAATTTTGCTGTCGAAACTGAACTTAACTGTCGAAACTGAATTTTGCTGTCGAAACTGAACGCACTAGAGGTGAGGCTACATGTCAGTCGACTGACTTTTTCATCTCTGGTCAGTCGATTTTGCAGCCATTGGATACAAAATCAAGGGCCTGCAGTTCATCTTCAACCTCCGCCCCCCTGAGCCGCCAGCCACCACCGGCCAAACAGCCGCCCCCCGCTGCCCGCGGCCGAAGGTGCGCCGCCAGGCCCGCCCCGAAAACACTCCCCACCACTGGTCCGCCGCCGCCCCGGCCATCCCTGTAGCCCCCCCGTCCCGAGCTTTTTCTCCGATGATCCCCACGCCACCGCCCCACCACCGCCCCAACCCTGAACCCTATGATAGATAGTGGGGTACCTCTCCGGCGAGCCCCCTCCCCGCTGCGGCTGGTTCTTCCTTAACTCCGGCGAGCCCCCCACCCCCTGAAAATCGGCTGACTCAAAAGTCGATTCAGTCGACTGAAGTGTAGCTAAATCGGAGCAGCATCACAAGCAAGAACAAGAGAGAGAGCAGCAGCGCGAGCAAGAGCAAGAGCAAGCGCAAGAGCAGACCAGGAAGGGGACCGAGAGCAAGAGCAGAGCAGCAGCGCGAGCGAGAGCTAAAGCAGCAGCAGGTCTTGCTGATGTGGACGTCGCTGCCGAGGGAGCGACGCCGTGGAGGAAGTGGCTGACGACGCCGTCGTGGATGGAGCCGCGTCGTGTTGGCTCGGGACCGAGCGCCGGTAGCACCGTGAGATCGAATCAAGAAGAAAATGCGGCGATTAATGTACGACCTCTTTGGTGGCGCCGATTAGACCGCATCTTCATCCGAGGAAACAGTGATGATGATGCTCTTCCGGTGGCGCAGGTGAAGACGACGATGTGAGAATGGAGGTGGCTCGAAAGATGAGGGGAACATCGGGGCAACTCCTTGGAGGTGGAGGACGGGGTGGCTGAACCGGCGGGACGACCAAATCGACGACGGATCAATGTCCGGTACGATGGATGAGGGATGTCGAGGTGTTGCTGGGGACGAGGTCGTCGGGGAAAAGGCTCCGGCTGGGTGGCGGACGGAGGAGGGTGTGGGGCTTCGCGGGTTTTGCCGGCCTCGGTGTACGAATGGGTGGGCGGATGGGATGGGAGTGGGGAACCATGGCTTAGGGACTCGCTTGTCCGAAATGTGGGGGTAAGTTACAAAAGTACCCCCACCGATTTGAGGCAGTTCTTTCGGTTCAGGGGTATCACGGGCATTTCGCATGTCGGGATTTCACAGGAGATGGGAGTTTTCGCGTGCGTTGTAATTTTGTTATAGCAAGGCGCGGGTTGAGATGGAGGGAGTTGTCGGAGCACAACGAGACAAAGATATATCTTAAATATTTCGGGCTAACAAGGCGCGAGTTGAAATTTCCGGACAAGCCTAACATGTACTGTACCAAATCAATTCACACTACAAATGTCATTCAAAACTTTGAATTCATGTTATGTTCAATTAAAATATTTTGCTACGTGTATAATGCATGCAACCTAGTACTCGAATGAACGTTTTAGTGCATTCCAAAAGTATATACTACCGCTTCAATATGAACTAAATTTGAATTCATTTCTCCATTTGAATAAGTTCTACAATAATGATTGTTGTGAAGTCAAAGCATTTGAATTCGTTTCTCTGCTTTAATAAGATCTACAATCGTCATTATTGTCAAGTTAAACCATCGTTTGTGTATTATCCTCACAACACACCACATGATTAGTCTCGAGTTACATATGAACTATGTGTACTATATGAACTGGAACTCGATTTTTTGAATCCACTTTATCGTGATTTGCATATGTTTAAAACACTATGATCTCCTATTCAAATATATGAATCCACTTTCATATCAAAATATGATATTTGTTAGTCTCTTACACCCACACAATCCTCTAACCTTTGTAGCTACCACTAACTTTCTCTCGTGCATGCACATGCCCTCCTCGCCCTCCCCCTCCCTTAGCATTCTATCCATTGCGCACATTCATTTTGTTTTCTTTAGGTCGTTCTCCCACGGTCTCCACAACTCCTTTCGTACACACACCGATCGATAAACCTCTCCAGCGATGTCTGCCTACAACATACACACGCACCTTCAATCTCCTCCTTTATGTGTCCTTGCCTCGTGTCTCTCATATGGTCCCACACACGTGTAAACTCTCGCCCCTCTTTTCATCAATCTCACAACCGCACACTCCTCCCCCTATCTAGCTAGTTGCTGGGCCTCTCGCACCACCTCCTAGCTCCATTCTCTCTATCTATCCATCTCGCCGGGCCTTATTTGCCTCTAACAAATGGACGTACATCGATCGATCTCCCGCTATACATATAGCTAGCTAGGTCCTTATAACTCGTTTTTTCCCACGCGTCGATCTATCTACCTCATTAGTTATGTCTCTCCCTTCCTTTGACAAACAACAATTGATCTACCGATCTAGTTAGGTTTGCTTACCAAACACATGGTTCCCCTTCATCATCCATGGATGTGTCCCGACAGATCTATCACACACATGCACACATAGAAACACATCCCCACTCTTATTGATAATATTGCAGTTCCACCCCTAGTTTGTCTAGTACGCCTGTCCCACTATCTTCGAGAAGCAACTCCATCACCCATCCAACAATCTACCCCTCTCCATCCCTCTGTCTCTCCTCTCTCTCTCTCTCTCTCTCTCTCTCCCATCCTATTTCCCGTCCTTCAGTTATGTATGGATGTCGACCGATCTCCCTCAAGACATAGCTGGGTCTCTCCTTCTCAACACATATATGAGTCGTTCTACCTCTATAGTTAGGCCTCTGCCTACCCCTCCCCAAACCCCCTCCCACACACACACACACCGATACATCGAGCTCTCTAGTCATGTCTCCCTGCCACACACAAACTTGACCTATGCCCTCTGATGTTCCGGTAGCTAGGTCAGTCGTAGTATATCTTTGACTTGCACACACACACAATTTTGATGGCTCTCTTCATCGATCTCGCACCCACTCACTTGATCCTCTCTTTGACTCTATCGATATCTATGACCCCTCCCTCTCTTCTCGTGGATCGCCCGACCCTCTATATATGATATGGATAGGCCGCCATTTCACACACATTGCATGCAAAATTTTGTTTGAGATGTCATCGACACATATTACCACAACTACATTCACGAAATCAACCTCCCCCCCCCAAAAAACAAAAAACACTCACGAACGCACACAAGCCATTTGTCTAGGTTTGTATCTCTCACACACACCCACCTAGGTGGGGGACGTGCATGAAGAGAAGAGGTGCACGCACGGCGCACGTACTCCTGTCTCTTTCCCAACCACACCCACGCGGGTACACGGTGGAGCTCATTTCTGTACGAAAAGGCAACCCACGTGGTAACTTGACACGTGTACTGGTTGTCCACTAGATGGAGGGAGGATCGTCTACGAGCAAGATTAATAACATAGCCTGCTGCTAGCTCTATCTTTGTGCCACCTCACTTATAGCCAACCTAAAAGCCCATTCTATAATAGTTGCTGGCTCTATACATCATGTAGTTAATGCTTGACCCCACTTTCTTCTCTCACAAAATGCATTGGAGCTTGTGCTGCAGCTGGGTACGAGTTTAGAGTCCACTCCTCTTCTCTCTCCTCCACATCATCATAAATCTGAGGTGGCAACCCTTATAGCCCGCTTACATCAGCCTATTATACTTGCTCTACCACGGGTGAACAAACAAATTGCGACTTGACGCGTTATGTTTAAAAAGAGGCAAACCATGTGGGGCTTACCTTAGAGGTACACTGGAGTACTTTTGATGTGTCCCGTCAACTCGGAACGAGCAGAAGCTTGCTTAGTACGCCATCTCCCCCGCCCACGGGCACAGTGGCTCACAGGACGAGGTGAAGCTTGCTTACTACGCCTTAAGCCCGCTCCCTCGCCCACGCGCGCGGTGGCTCCCGGGACGAGGAGAAATTTTTACTACTCCCTCCGTTTACTCCTCGTCCCTACTACCTTGGTTAGAGAGATTATCATATTGTTTGGAATATATATGTCCTTTAGTAGATTTCAATATGAACTACTAGTACATACTCCAAACACTGATGTATATAGACGTATTTTAGAGTGTAGATTCACTCATTTTGCTCCGTATGTAGCATAAAGTTGAGACACTTATTTTGGAACGGAGGGAGTACATATTTGTTACATGAAGTTGAGACACTTATCTGTCAATCATTGAGATGCAATAACATGCATGTTAGTCTCCTTTGTATTTGATGAAATGTTGCAACGGGCAACCTTAGATGCAAGATACATGTAACAGAAGCTGGAAGCTTCATAGCGTTGTACTATCTCGCCGATAAATTACGATACATACTCCCTCCGTTCCTAACTATAAGTCTTTGTAGAGATTCCACTAGGTGGACTACATACAGAACAAAATGAATGAAACTACACTTAAAATGCATCTATATACATCCGTATGTGGTTCATGGTGAAATCTCTACAAAGACTTATATTTAGGAACAGAGGAAGTACTATTACTATGTAAAGAGTTTTTTTTTGCGATTATACTATGTAAAGAGTTAGGTGTCGCACGGTGTCCATAAAATATGGTGATAGTGTGAGGTGGGCCATGTAATCACTGAGCCTGCGTGTTTTCACTCCTGTTGCACTCCTCCGCCGTATGAATGGAGAAAATTGTAATATAGTAGTACCTCCTTTCGTCGAAAGCGTGGGACATCCAGCAGTCCTACCACCTCAGTAATAATGACCAATGAGCCATCAAATCACATAGACCCAGCAGTAAGTTGGACGGACGAAGCAACCATCACTCTTGAATCCGCTTCTCCCTTCAACGCAGGCGCCAGTGAGAGGTCGCGTCCGCTCTGCCCGGGCATGAATGCGGCACCGATTCTTTGGAGTGGCACTGACCGTTTCGGGCAGGAAGCGCGCGCGGGCAATGGAGGGGCTTTGGGTGGGCCAGGCTGGTCAGGAGCAGGCATGGGAGCTGTCCGCCTGTCCCTACCGGACGCCCGGAAACGAGAGGATGCACCGACTCTCGCGGCTAAAATCGTACACTACACACCATCTCAGGAGTAGGTCGATCTGTCGCTCTCTCTAACACACACATGTTGTTAAACACACACACGGACACACACACACAGGTTCATAGAATAGGAAAATCGTGCGAGTGCGAAGCCACATGAAGTGAGATACAAATGGAGTACGTACAAACTATGACCAGCCTAAGCAATGTAACCAAACGCTCCTTACTCTGCCTTGTTATCTCCCCCGGAAACCCAATGCATGGAGCGCAACTACGCGTTGATCAGTCAAGAAATCAAAGTCGGCTTGCATGCGAGTTAATACATGGCCCTGCATGGTAGCTAAAACGGCATATCTTAGTTGTTTGGATCAATTGTTGCGTTTAGAGACAGAAATCAGGGCTTTGATTGGAGGAATGACCGGTCAAGTTTCTCTTTCTCCTCCAATCTGCTTGCACCTTGGTCCTGCTGCACCTTCTAACGTGACTTATTACTCCTAGACGGAGGGGGTCATACGAGATACGGTGGCACACTAACTTAGGTTGAATACAAGTGCCCAAAATTGTGTGCATGTTATAATAAGGATTCACTTAAAATAGTACGTGAGCGAACAGAGGGATCAATTGGACAGTGTTCCCAAGCAGTAGTGAGATGTGTGAGGTAAGATACACCGCTGGCGCTTTTAATTTTTCTTAGGGAGAAGTATATTTTTCGTTCCTCAACTCTTTCGAGAGTATAGAAATGGCCCCTCAACTGTAAAACCAGCAAAATTTGGTCCCTCAACTATTCAAACCGGATAAATTTAGTCCCTCATACCGCTTTGACTGTTTTTTTTCAGACGGGGAGTGGTTTTGACTAAAACTAGATGCATTGTACATGCTGGGCGGTCACATTAGCGTGTACAAATCTGCAGGGTCCCACATGTCAGCCTTAGGAAGAAAGAATAGCTTAAAATAAAATGAATTTGCACAGGTTTTGAATTTAACACCGGAAACAAGCCAGATGAGTAGGTAACCACCACACCACGGATACTATGTAGTATTACACAGACAAAGTATAAAATCTTTTGTAGTTTTGCAGATATTAAGCATGTTCGCTGTACTCGTGTGCACTAGCATTCCATGTTCAAGTATAAGAAAAAAAGAAGTATCTCTTAGTATAAGGATATATGAAATAATGAAGCTAAATTCTATTTCTATCTATTATCATGTCAGGTGCATTTTGATAAATATGAAATACAATGTATTTGTCAGCATCACAAAAATGCTTACTCGCCAGGGTGGCTAGCCCATGCTTGCCCTTAGCACGAGGTGCCCCATTCGAGTCAGTCGACAGATGATATATTTTTTGCACGTCTTTTATTTTTTAGACCACACTCTGTTCAAGTTTCGACCACTAACAGGCTGGTCCCACTGTTCCAAACAAAAACCTGTCCACGTCAGCAAAAAAAATCAGCCAATCAGCCAAAGTGGTATGAAGGACTAAACTTATCCGGTTTTAAAAATTGAGGGACTACGGTTTGCTGGTTTTGGAGTTGAGGGACCATTTCTATACTTTCGAAAAAATTGAGGGACGAAATATATACTTATCCCTTTTTCTTATTAATTTGTTTGTTTCACCCTCTGACTGGTGGGACCCAACATACTACGTGGAGAGAGGTAAGGTGACTAAGGCTGCATTATTTTTGCACCACTGTGGATAGTCTTACCACCAAAGCCACATGACACGATTATGATTTAAATCCCAATGACTCCCACACACACAAAAGAATTGTAAGGCTGCATTATTTTTGCACCACTGTGCATAGTCTTACCACCAAAGCCACATGACAAGATTGTGATTTAAATCCCAATGACTCCCACACACACAAAAATGTATAAAAGGTTACTTTCCTCTCGTTGAACATAATGGGAGGGTTGTGTAGCTGGTTAGCCTAATCGCTCATCAAACTTGAGGTCTCGGGTTCGATAACTACACTTAAGCATAATTCGTGCCAGGAGGATTCTTTGACTGGTCAAAATGGATGGATACGGAGCTATACGATCTCGTAGTGACCGTATAATCACCTCATCACGTATAAGCTGCAGCCTCGGCGCTTGTTTTCTAGGGTTTGCACTCTTCACACTCTCTCCAGTATATATATACACGCTGCAGCCTCACCGCTTGTAGTTGTTCTCTTCACACTCTCTCACCCTCTCCAGATCTAAACAAGACTTCTTGGCCTCTCTCTCTCCCCTCACTGCTGGTCTGCTTGTAGTTGCTCTCTTCACACTCTCTCAGCCGGCTGGATCCATCCGCCGGGAAGGGGAGGAGGCTTAACGCTGTCACCGTCGGCGAGGGAGGGAATCAAGTACCGGCACAGCTGTTCACTTTCACCCAGCGGCGGCGCGGGAGGGCCTCCGACCCCTTCTTCTTCTCCGCCATACATAGTGTGGATCTAACGGCCTCCAGTCGCCCACTGAACCACACCCCAAGGACCTTAAGGTATAATTTACTTATTCCACATGCATTGCTCTAGCTGGATGTGGGCTTTTTCCGCGTCTGCACTCGAATCTAGGTGTTGGATCAAACAGGAAAGTAGTGGGGAAAGTTGTATACCATGAATAGGACGTGGTTCAAAGAGGAAAGGAATGGGGGAAAGTAGTGGGAAAAGTTGTATAGCATGAATCTGGACGTGGTTCAAAAATGAAAGGAAGGGGAAAGTAGTGGGGAAAGTTGTATCGCATGAATCTAAGATGTGGTTCAAAGACGACATGAATGGGGGAAAGTAGTGGGGAAAGTTGTATAGCATAAACCTAGGACGTGGTTCACAGAGGAAAGGAAGTGGGGAAAGTACTAGTACAGACTGTCTATCCAACACCTACGTTGGTCGAAAAGGGAAAACAATGACAAACGCAGTACACACATCTGTAACGAACTGATCTTTTGTTTTGGGGGACAAGGCTCTAGAGTTTGAGCAGGACTAGATTTGCCGCACTCACATAGGGAAAGGTGTCTAAAGATAACAAAACTGGGACCAACACAAATATGCTCCTTGGTTGTTCGTCTTCGTTGCAACAGACTGTGCATCACCCTAGTACATCGGTAGATGCACATGATGCTGGTGCGCCCACTGTCCCGTGCAACTCTGTAGCTATTGTTAATCTAAGGCCCTGTTTGGTTAAAAACTCCCTAGTCCCTACTTGCTTGGTTCCAGGGACTTAACATGGACTAGAGGTTATTAAATGACATGCTAAAAGACCATGTTACCCCTAATAATGAACTAATAGAGACAAGGTGCCATGCGTGGCAGGGGCAACTGTTGGAAAAAGTCCCAAAAAGACTCTCCCTCGGGGTCTTCTTTCTTTAGTCCCGAATGCCCACTTTTAGTCCCTAAAAGTCCCTCATGTTTGGTTTAGATGGGACTGACACGGAGTTTTTTAGTCCCTCTACCAAAATCTCCCTGTAAACAAGCACCGTCTAATAATGCCGCTAGAAAATTGATGCAATGCCATAGTTAAAAGCAAATTACATGTTTAACAAATTTTATTGTTAATATAATCTCTCTGTTAATATTAATCAATGCCACCGTTTGAGAAATGCTACTGTCTTGCTTTCTTTCCCATTTAGATAAGGTAGATGCTTCTTTTTGTTGGCTTCTGTGTCATCCACCGTTATTGACCACTAGTTGTTTCCTTTGCACCTCTATGTAAACAAGGTTATCTACTTCACCTCGTTGCCATTGTGACCTTTTGTTGCACTGCACAAAACACTTTTGTTTTAAGAGTGTTTTGTGCAGTTCAACCAAAATGGCACACCGACAATGTTGCCTGATTGCTTGATCTTAGTGGAACTGCACAAGTGGAGATCTTACTTCCTATCCGTGTTGGAAAATTTGGTTCAGATCTTCTTGTTGTGAGTTGTTTAAATTCTGCGTCATGAGAGGTTAGTACTAGCCTTCTTTCACATTGAAGGTGAAGCTTGTCTGTTATTGAACCAAGTGATGAAGGGGAAGAACGAGCGAAAGAAAAACACAACTTCTGGTGCTGTAAAGAAGAACTGGAACTATGATGACACAAGTAATGCTATAGTTTTGCATCTTAATTTATTGCTATGGCTGGAACGAGCAATTGTTTTTCCACTGATTTGATGCCACTTTTAATGTAATACGTAATTATCTATACTTGTGCAAACAGGGATCTTCTTTGAAGATACCATATATTTTAGTGGAACTGCACAAGAAGATGTTGGAAACATTAATCTAATCGAGGAGTATATAGTAAGCATGGCCACCACAGTAGATAGCAACAGATGGTTCCGGGGAAGTGCTTCATCTGTATGCTCTACACAATAAGCCTCCTGACAAAGTTGGTACTCGCCCACTAATTTCATTCATATGATTGAGCTTTGTCATCTCTATTGGTGTTGTGCTACTGTTTAGATACTGTCATCAAAAAGTGGTATTGTCCTTGAGAAGTGCTTCATCTGTGTTGTTTTAAATATTTCCTTTCCTTTTTTCGAGCAAACAGGGATGCTAACACTTAATTATCCTCTTGTCTTTGCACAACAGGATCATCCTCCTTTGAGGCCTTATTTGGTTGAGGTGGTTTTCGAAGGGGAATGGCAGGGTTTGAGGGGGATTAGATCCCCTACAAGCCAAAATCATCTCCAATCCCCTTGGGAGGAGGATTAAACGAGCAAGGCGTGAAGAATAATATGGAGTACGTGAAGTGACTAGTTCCGATTATGCCTGGATGAAGAAGCCCTGTCTATCTTCTCATCAGGCCAGTTGAAGGATGGTTACATTACCCCCCCACAAGACCAAACTAACTTTAGCTCAGAAGGACTGACAAATCTCCATTTTCTTGCTATGATGCGCGAGTACAATGTTGTTCTAGGATTCTTTCCAGTGAGTTCCATTTTTCTAAAAGTGTGCTCTACATCGACCATGTAGGTGCCTGTTTAAACTATCAATTCATAGTATAGTTTGCTTTATACTAATCACTTTTTTTGTATTTGTGCAAACAGGGGTGCTCAGCTTGATTCCACCACTAGAAAGGAGGTGCCGATAAGTTCAAGGCGTTGCAACATATAAGGGCAAAATCATACAAGCTACACGCGAATTTGGTTGATTTTGGTGGAACTGCACAAAAAGAACAACTGGTCAGCTGGTTTATTTAGCACGAGGTGCCATGTCAATGTACGAACTGATGTCAAACCCTGCCCATTCCACAATCATAGCCATTTGATATTTTGGAATGGGAAAACCTTGTCAAATTTTGCTCATTAATTTTAGCAAGAAGACATGCGTTTGATATTTTTGAATGGGACGCCCTTCGCTGTCAGCAGCGCCGGTCCATTTTTCCTTTATTGTTTAGTTGTGAAGTAAATATTGGCTCTGACATGTGAATCGCTGAGATGCATAATCATTGATTGTTTTGAATGTTCTCTATGAGTTGCCAGGCCTGTGTGTTTGATTGCAATGTACAGGAACGCTAAAAAGCTGCTCAAACTCTTTGTACTCCTTCTGTTCCTTTTTAGTTCGCACATTCTGAAAGTGCATACTTTTTTCTATAAGATTGGTCAAAGTATAGATACTTTGAATGCAGACAAAACTTGTATGCAGACTACAAAGGACCGGAGGGAGTACATGTGAAACTGCTGCAAACGAGGTGATCACCCTGGGAGTACATGTGAAACTTGTACGTATTGTTTTGCATGTTCATCCATTGCCAGTGATACATGAATTCGAACTAATTGAAATAAATTCATTCATACACGGTCGGGTTTCATATAAACATGCCGGATTCATTACATTTCATACATTCTTCAACTAAAAAGGGGTGCGCTGGAGGTATAATTAATTAACCGAAGCTACCCACCTGTGTCCGACTGAGCCGAACAGAAGCTTCAGTGACTTAACTGTAGGTGCAGTTGCGTAACTGACATGTGGCCCAAATGCATATTGGGCCCATGTGTCAGTCATCCAACTGCACCAGCAGTTAAGTAGAAGCAGCGTCCTTCTCCAACATAGCTCTCCGACTCCACATCGCCGCCAAGAAGCTAACCGGCCGTCAGTGGTCAACCCGCCTAGCTTGTCATAGCGATTAGGGCAGCGGTGGCCTTACTTGGACCTGAGCCGCGGCGACCTACCGTGTTCTACTATTCCTCGTTTACTTTATGGCGCGGCCTCTTTGGCAGCGGGGCGGGGCCTCGACGGAGCCGGCGATGTCCTCTGTCTAGTTGCCGGCGGGCGGCGCCTCGGCGGAGCGGGGGAAATCCTCCCCCTCATTGCTGGCAAGGTGGGGCCTCGGCGGAGCCGGTGGTGTCCTCCGCCTTGTTGTTGGCACGGGGCCTCGGCGGAGCAGGGCCTCGTCGACGCCAGCAGAGCGGGGACTCGTCGGAGCCGGCATTGTCCTCTGCCTTGTCCTCGGTCTCGCCAAACAGCGCCTCACCCGCTTGATCGCCCTCTTTGTAGGCAGCCGCAACCTCCCCTACCCGCATGCGGTACCGCCAGCGCTCGAGGCGGCCCTCGCCGGCGGAGCGGTACGAGTCGAGCAGCGCCTCCTGCTCTGCCTACTCCGTGGCGATCTGCTCCTCCGCTTATAGGTGCCCCTGGAGGAGATGGTGGTTGCAGGCGGTGTCGGCCGGCGCCTCCCGGAACTGCTCCTCACGCTTCTGCCTCACCGTGTCCATATATTGGGCATGGGCCTCGCCGATGGTCATGGTGCAATGCACCGGCGAGGATGGCGCGGAGGAGGGGGTTGGCGCCAGATCGTCGACTACCATGTTCTCCATTGGGATGTCGTCGTCCTCCGGCTGCCGGCCGGCCAGCCAGTCGGCAGCAATGGCTGCCATCTCCTTGTGGTCCGTTGTCCGCCCGTCCCGAAGGGCGCTGGAGCGCGAGGAAGCCATGGTGGGCAGTAGTGGTGTGGACAGGAGAATAGGAACGGATGCGGATGACATCGGATATGGCCGGCGCAGCAGTTTATATAGAAATGGTGGCGACGGAGGGACGGACATGTGGCGCCGGAGTAGCCGCCTCGGCAACCGTGTATCAATAATGTGGGCGGCAGAAGGACGGACGAACGGCACTTGTGTCGTTTGAGGGCAGAGCAATCGCATGCACCGGGAAGCGGGGCGGGCGGCGCTGGCCGTTTTGGGCGGAAAGCATGTGCGGGTGAAGGAGGTGGTCTGGGTGGGCCAGGGCAGTCAGACTCATGCTTGGCAGCGGTTCGGTCCAGCAGCCGGACATGCTGGCTCGCCAGCTACCTCGCCGAGCTGAGCAGCGACAATCAGACGATGGACGTAGCTTCCGACCAGGAGCTGGGCCCACTGTCCAAGCCGGTTCATGCCATGTTCACCATAGAGCTGGTGCGGCCGCACTTCGACGCCCTAATGGCGGAAGAGCTACCAGCATAGGAGGACCTGTGCTGCAACCTCCATCTCCTCAACGAGCACCGGTGAACAACAAGCGAACGACAATGCCGTCGCAGACATGTGGCCCTATGATCCTGGCTTCCCGAATGAGCAGCGGGCGCTGTATCAGACCATCCGTAGGGCCCTCGAGGCCCTCTCCATCGTCCTTCGAGTTGTTGCGCTTGCCGTGGTGCCGCCGTCTCGCGTTGTCAACATGGTCAACGGACATGAGGATGAGGAGATGACTTTACTTGGAGAGGATGACAGTGAGGACCCACCAGGGCCATAGCCGTATGTACGCAAGTGCCTCGTTATTAGTATATAAACATTATTTTTTTGCTTCCTCCCGGTTTCCATACATAACGATCCCACACCATTGTCAACCTATGTAGTCAATAAACGAGAGAATTGCACAAGAAGTTGCCGACAGCAGGGACCAAGAAGCTCGAGCAGTATTTGTGTTTTTGAGGTGTGAGCACTTCAGAGTTTTTCTTGAGCGATATTTAGCCCAGATATTAATTTTTCTCCTCTGAACAACAACGAAAACATCGCTGCAGCTATTAACTGGGCGGGCTATGGCCCGTCTAGCCCAGGCCAGATATCCAGCCCAGATATTATTATTTTTTCAAGCTGAAAATGGCTAGCCCAGCTATAATTTTTTTAGGAATACCCAGGCAAGGTCAGGTTGTTATTCTTCGCCCCGCTGGGCTGCAAATCTTTCCTAGGAGGGATGCATTAGGCTTAACAATAAAATGGGCTTTAAGAAATAATAAGTGGGATGTAATTAAAAAAACTGTGCAGTAACTATAAAAAATGCACCAAACATGTAATTACTTTATAAAATATTATTTTTGGATATTGAAAATTTTAATTTCATTAATTGTTGCGAGCGCAATGTTTCGTTGGATTTTTAGTAATATAAATTTATATTGAAATTGTATTTAATCTGACTAGAATTTCGGGATAGAAATATTTCGGATCCCATCAAAATGTGGGAAATTTTATTGAATTCTATTTTGAACGGTTGGTTGAAATGGGCTGTACTTTTAACAAACTGTAAATGGGCTGTAGTAAATTCCATTAGAATTCAAAAATTGGCTGCACATTCTTACAAATCTCAAATGGGCTATAAGTTCTCTGCCACACACTTGTGGCCTTACTAAGTTGACGCGTCCCCTAAAAAAAGAGAGTTGACGCGTATGCAAGGCTTTGTCAACTTATAGTCAACACACGGTTCTAGCAGCAGTGGCCGTTGGATGTCCATCCAATGGATGCCGTGCTTCTTCTTCATTCTCGGATATTCTAGCTTCACCCGCCCAAAAAATGATTCCTCCCCCTGACATCTGGGGCGCGCCGTTTTGGAAGTTGACCTGTGGGCCTACTAAGTAGACGCGTACCAAAGGCTTTGTCAACTAAGTCAATATAAACGATTCTAGCTGCAGTGACCGTACGATGTCCATCCAACGGCCATCGTGCTTCTTCAACCTCTGGTCTTCTTGCTCCAGCCGACCAAAGCAGCGCCGGTCGTGCCGCCTGCTCCTGCCTCCCGTGGCCTGTTGTGTTGCCGCACAGGCCTCACCGCCACCTACTACTCCCACCGCTGGCCAGGCCATCCCTCTACTCACCCACACCCCCTGTTATTCCGCGGCGATGGCAGCCTCACACCGCAGCCGAACCAGTGAACCCTCGTACTCCTCTCCGCGCGGGCTTCCACTGCCACGTCTTCCCCGGCTCCGCGTCGTCCCCTTCCTAGGCCTCGCCGTCGTCCACCGCCCTGGTGCTCTCGTCGCGGCGTGGTCAACGTGGTCAAGGAACGACTTCCATCGGACGTGGACTGTATGTGGAGAGGATGACAGCTGGGTCCATGAAGGCAGCAAGGAAGTGCCGCCTTATTTTGTGGAAAATAATGATTCCTCCACCTGACAGCAGGGACCCATCGAACGGGCCACCGTATTTCGCAAAAAAAAAACGTTCCCCCCTGACTGCTGGGACCCACCGGACGGGCCACCGTAT
>LR738713.1:185891276-185927947 GCA_902687465.1 Secale cereale | reverse complement strand
CAGAGGCAGTATCGATCGGCTTCAGTTAGTAGCAATAGCGAAGGAATCGCTTGATCGGCTTCAGTTAACAACCATCGATCGATCGCTCGGGTTCAGCAACGCGTAGCCTACAGTGCAATCGCTCGGGTTCAGTTAGAGCCCAACGCCTGGCTCGGGTTCAGTTAGAGCCCAACGCCTCGCACCCACGCGTGTGCGTGTACGAGAGAAACACACATCGCTCGGCCCCTAACACCCACCGTAACCGGGAACACCCCGATATTTTCCTCGCCCTCGCTTCTACCATGGTTTTTCCATCATGGATGGCCCAAAGAATGTCATGCAACTGCGTCTCCGGCCCACCTAGGATGAAAAGCCCATTTTCTGTCATGATTTTTTGTCATAGAAGTAGGACCCCACCGCATCTATGATGATACCATGTTTTTCATAATTATTGTCATAGAAGTGTCATAAGTATGACATAAAAAAGTTTCGTTCAGCCCGAAATGTCACGGATGTGTCTTTTTTTTTGTAGTGATACGGAGAGATCAAAGAACCATCGACAGCTCGTCTATCCAGCATGTGCCACACTTTTGCAACTTATCAAAAGTTCTTGTCTTGAGCCTACGCAACACTTCAGCATTCATCCTCTCAGCTTGTCCATTGCTCCAAGGATAAGCAACAAAGGCGAATGAGACCTTGCTTCTGAGGGCTTGAACGTATTGCATGAAGGTGTGTCTTGTAAACTGGGTATCGTTGTCAATAATCACTCTAACGGGAACTCCAAAAAAGCACACCAATCCCTACAAGAACTTGATAGCTGGCTGTGCGGTTACCTTTCTCACTGGTTCCACTTCTGGCCACTTTGTAAACTTGTCGATTACAATATACAAGAATTTAAAGCCCCTGACAGCGTGGGGGAAGGGGCCCAAGATGTTGAGCCCCCAGACTGAAAAGGGACATGACAAAGGGATTGTATGGAGAGCTTGAGCTGGTTGATGGATATTCTCGGAGTGGAACTGGCAGGCTTCACATCTAGTGGTTATCTCAATCGCATCTTGGAGGGTCCTGGGCCAGTAGAAACCTTGCGGGAAAGCTTTTCCAACCAAAGCTTTTGATCCAATGTGAGAGCCGCACACACCGCTGTGTATCTCTGCCAAAAGTTCCCGCCCCTCTTCCTGATAGATGAACTTCAATTTCACACCATTGGGGCTTCTTCTGTATAATGTGTCATCGACAAACTGATACATACTGTCCCTTCGGGCTACTCTGTCAGCTTCTTCTTGCTCGTCGGGAAGTTCTCTTGTTTGAAGGTAGTGGACTATGTGTCGTGCCCAAATCGGAGCCTGGGGCTCGACAATAAGGACAAATGGCACCTCCTTGTTCGTAGGAGCACTTATCTCGACCACAGAAACTTGTGGTTCAGCGGGAGGGTGCTACTCACCAGGCGAAGCGAGGTCGTTCCCAGCAGCCTCTCTACCGGCGGCTTCAGGAAGCCCTGTAGGGATATGCCTGCCGGAGTCCAACTTCCTCTTTTTTCTGGCCATCATTGAAGGGGATACAGATGGTTGAGTTAGGTGGAGGACAAAAGTTCCTGGTTCCACAGGGAGCTTCAGTGCAGTGCATTTCGACAGATGATCAGCAATGTTGTTTTCCGCACGCGGCACGTGCTCTGTTTGTAATCCATTGAAGTGCTCCTCCAGCTTCCTCACTTCCTCTACGTATGCTTCCATCAATGGGCTCTGGTAATCCTTACTCACCCGCCTCACCACGAGCTGTGAGTCTCTACGGATGAACTACTTCATGATTCCCAACTCTACTGCGATCCTGAGCCTGGCAAGGATCCCCTCGTATTCAGCAGTGTTATTGGTGGCCTTCTCTCGGGGGAAGTGCATCTAAACCACGTATTTGAGGTGCTCTCTGGTGGGTGTAACAAGGAGCACTCCAGCCCCGATGCCTTGTGGCGAGAAGGCACCGTCGAAATACATGATCCATTCTTGGGGCACTTCCCTGCCGGGGATAACTGTCTCTGGAATTTCCTCGTCTGAGGTTGGCGTCCACTCCGCAATGAACTCTAGCAATGCTCTGCTCTGAAACATCGAGGTGGTCTCATATCTCAGGCCGAAGCTTGATAACTCAAGTGCCCATTCGACTATCCTGCCAGTGGCTTGAGGGTTCATGTGTATGCGCTACAATGGAAAACGGGTGACAACGGTGATCTCGTGGGCTTGGAAGTAGTGCGTAATTTCCTCGAGGCCATGATGAGGCCTTAGATTAGGTTTGGCACTCCAGAATATCTCGACCTAGCCCGCTGCAACAGGGAGATGACAAAATATAATGGCCTTTGCACCCCTTTCTTCCTTGCTGGGATCTTGGAATTTCCTTCGCCAACTTGCTCTTGTTTCTCCTAATTAGTCCTTGAGCCTACCACGACTAGCTCGGCCCCATTCCTGGAAGGAACAGCTGTTACAGCTGCTTCTTCGTGCGTTTCCCTCTGCGCTACCAGTACTGCACTAACCACTTGATTTGTTGCCGCTAAGTATAGTAGCAACGGCTCTTGTGGCATAGGAGCGACTAAGGTAGGAGCAGAGGAAAGGTACGTCTTTAGGTCACGCAACGCTGATTCTGCCTCTGGGGTCCACTTCATCTGTCCCTCCTTCTTCAAAATTTTAAAGAAAGGCAAGCCCCGCTCGCCAGACTTGGAAATGAACCTGCTTAGCGCGGCAATGCATCTAGTCAGGCGTCTCACATCCTTGACAGTCCTGGGTGCTTGGATCTGCTCAATTGCCCGGATCTTATCGGGGCTGGCGTCTATCCCTTGGTGGGACACAAAGAAACTAAGTAGCTTCCCGGAGGGTACGCCAAATACACACTTCTCAGGGTTTAACTTCAAGTTGATCTTGCTCAAGTTTGCAATGATCTCTTCCAAATCATGAATGAGTGTTAATCCGTCCTTGGTCTTGACCACGATGTCATCCATGTAAGTTTCTACATTCCTGTGCAACTCAGGCTCCAAACCGATCAGTACTACTCTTGCAAAGGTGGATCCTGCACTCTTCAACCCGAAAGGCATTCGTACAAAGTAGTATGTGTCACATGGAGTTATGAACGCAATCTTCTCTTCGTCTTCCTTGGACATGAATATTTGATGATACCCAGAGTACTCATCCAAGAAGGAAAGCAAGTCACACCCTGAAGTGGAGTCCACAATCTAATCAATGTGCGGCAAGGGGAATGGCTCCTTCAGGCATGCCTTATTCTCATCTTTGAAGTCTATGCAAAGCCTCCATTTCCCATTTGCCATGTGCACTACCACAGGGTTTGCCAACCATGTTGGATGCAACACACCCCTCACCAATCCAGTTCCTTCAAAATTCTTGATCTCTTCGGCAATAAACTATTGCTGCTCCAATGCGTGCTTCCTGACCTTTTTCCTGACGGGCTGAGCATGAGGGCAGATAACAGGGTGGTGCTCGATTACCTCCCTGGGAACGCCAGGGATGTGAGATGGTTGCCAAGAAAATACATCAACGTTCGCCCGCAGGAAGGCATTGATCACGCTTTCCTATTTGTCATCAAGGGTGGCGCTGATGATGAACGTATCGTTAGTGCCATCCTGCCTTGCTGGGACCTTCTTTACAGCAAGTGAAGCGACCATGGACCTCTTACTAGTGGGACTCTCCAGCGGGTCATCGACAGGAGCAGCACACTCCGGAGAGGCGCGCTTCCCGAACTCCTTGCCGACATATTTGTTAATTTTCTTTCCCTTATCTGCTTTCTCGGTAGGATTCGCAGCCTCAATAGCTTCAGCAGCTACCACGTCATTGTACATCTTATCCATGCATATAACTCCATCTTTCTTGTCTGATGGGACGGAAATGACGCAGATCGGCGCTGGCATCTTCTGAACATTATAGGCATAGTGGGATGGTGCCATGAACTTCGCCCGGCCTGGACGGCCAAGGATCTCATTGTAAGGTAGAGGGAGATCAACAACATCGAAGACAACCCTCTTAGTCTGATAATTCAGTTCTCCACCAAATGTTACTGGCAGCGTAACCTTTCCTTTAGGCCGGCTCCTGCCGGGGTTGATTCCTTGGAATATGCCAATAACCTTGAGCTCTTCTTCGGGGATTGGCAGCTTGCTGACCACATTGGGAGAGATCAGGTAAAACCTAGCCCCACCTTCAACTAGCATCTTTGTGACCTCGAGGTTGCGTACTATTGGTGAAACCAACAACGACAGACACCCTACCGCAGTGGTCCGGTCGGGGTGATCCTATTCGTCAAAGATGATAGGCATGCGGGACCACTTGAGCGGCTTCCGAGAATCTGCAGCCGGCTCCACGACATTGACCTCTCATGCCCACTTCTTGTGTTGGCGGTGAGAGGAGTCCAGGGATGTAGTTCCGTCAATGCACATGGCTTCAGTTGCCTTCTGGAACTCCTGCTCGCTGGTTTCTTCCTCATCACCCTCTTCACTGTCTTCGCCCCCCTCATTCTTCTCCCGGCCTCTGGCGGGCTTTTCCTTCTGCTGCGGGGCCTTGCCGCGGCGGCCTCCTCTGCCATCGTGGCCCTTCTCGGTAGCACCTTCCTGGTCTCTTTTCTCGTCGCTCTTCTCGTACTCAGCATTCTACTTCCGAACAAGTTGCCCGACTTGGTGACACTCTTGGAGATCGTGACCTGTAGTGTGGTGGATCTTGTAGTATGGCCCGTCAGATTTCCCAGCATCTCCGCTGCCGCAGCTTCTCGGCAATCAGTGCCCATAGCATCTTTCTTGCTGTGGGCCTCGATTTTGGCTTTCTTGCCAGTGCTAGGGTTGCTTGAGCCGTCGACAGCCATAACTGACTTCTCCTTGCATTTCTTGTTGTGCTTCCGGCCTTTCTTCTTCAAGCCGGCAGCCTCGTCGTCGTTGTCTGAATCAACATCGACGCCGTCCTCCTCTCCGGGAATTTTCCTTCCCTCTTCAGCTTGAGCGCATTTGTCCGCCAAGGTATACAACTCATTGACGGTATTGGGTAACCGGATGTTCATCTTGGAACGTATCCTTCTGTTGTGCATGTTCGACTAGAACGCGACAATCACAACTGTCGGGTGTATATCTGGAATGTTGTGGTGCACTCTGTTGAACCTCTGCATATACTTTTGCAAACTCTCCCCTTCCTTCTGGGAAAGGACTTGCAAGTCGTTGGGCCACCCAGGCTCTTGATGGCCGCTTGTGAAGGCATCAACAAACTCATTGCACAAGTCAACCCAGGATGAAATGGAGTCCTCTGGTAGGTGCATCAGCCATGACCTCACATTTGGCTTGAGCGCCAAGGGGAAGTAGTTGGCGAATAGCCTTTCGTCCCTTCCTCCGGCAGCTTGGATAACAATTGTATAGATGCCTAGAAACTTTGCTGGTTCAGCTTTCCATCATATTTCTCAGGTACCTCTAGCTTGAAGATGCCGGCAGACAACTAGCAGACTTGCCGCAGCTCGCGAGTGAAGGCACGGCATCCAACCTCAAAAGTTAGATACCCGCCATCACTGGGTGCGAGTTTGTCGACGTCTGGGCTATTGCACCTGTCTGATTGGTGGTGGATTTCCCGTCGTCGTTCTATCGCGACGCGAGCGTCTTCCCGTCGCCGGTCTTACAGAACTCGCCATTCATCCCGGCGGGCTTGCGGATCACATGAGGCCATCGACACTTTGCCGGCTTCATGGCCATGTTGCTCTTGATGTTGCCCCCGGACCTGCTGCCGCGAAGGAGACTGCATCGTTGGTACGGCTTCACCAGCAAGGGCAGCTGTCTGGATCACCCTTGCGGCTCGTGGGTGCCGTGATGGCTCTGCCTGTTGGGATCTTTCAACATCAGTGAAGCCGGTCAGGCTCTGGATGGTGGCTTTCCACTCATCCATCTGATCAGCCATTGGCGGAAATCTCAGCAGGAGTTGGGCCCGCGCCATGGCTTCCGTGGCCGTGCTTGGCATGGCCGGCGAGGCGGCTTGCAACGTCGCTCGACCTCTGGCAACACCAGGAGGAGCGTCACCGTGCTCCTGTCGCCGCGAGCTGGTCGCCAAGGCGGTTGGGAGATGGGTAGGGCGCGCATAGGGGTTGGAAGCCCCGTTCGGCACCCTATCTTGCTTGCCTTGTTCTGAGCAAGGCACGTGCCCAACAGCTGTATGCTACCTCTTGAGCTTGCGTTGTATTCCCTCGAAGAGGAAAGGGAGATGCAGCATAGTAGCGTAAGTATTTCCCTCAGTTTTTGAGAACCAAGGTATCAATCCAGTAGGAGACCACGCGCCAGTCCCTCGCACCTGCACAAACAAATAAGAACTTCGCAGCCAGCACGATAAGGGGTTGTCAATCCCTTTACGGTCACTTACGAGAGTGAGATCTGATAGAGATGATAGATAATGTTTTTGGTATTTTTGGTATAGAAACAGAAAGTAAAGAAAGCAAATAAACAACGGTGGTAGAAATTGATGGGAAAGTAATATGATAAAGATAGACCCAGGGCCATAGTTTTCTCTAGTGGCTTCTCTCATGACAACGATATTCTACGGCGGGTAAACAAATTACTGTCAAGCAATTGATAGAAAAGCGAATAATTATGAGACTATATAGGCATGATCATTATATATAGGCATAATGTCCGAGACAAGTAGACCGACTCCTACTGCATCTACTACTATTACTCCACATATCGACCGCTATCCAGCATGCATCTAGTGTATTGGGTTCATATGAACAGAGTAACGCCTTAAGCAAGATGACATGATGCAGAGGGATAAATCAAGCAATATGACGAAAACCCCATCTTTTTATCCTCGATCGCAATAATACAATATGTGCCTTGCTGCCCCTACTATCACTGGGAAAGGACACCGCAAGATTTAACCCAAAGCCAAGCACTTCTCCCATTGCAAGAACTATAGATCTAGTAGGCCATACCAAACCAATAATTCGAAGAGACTTGCAAGGATATTATGAGCACACATAAAAAGTTAAGAGAAGAACCAAATATCTTTCATAGATAGTCTTGATCATAAACTCACAATTCATCGGATCTCGACAAACACACCGCAAAAAGAGATTACATCGATTAGATCTCCTCGAAGACCGAGGAGAACTTTGTATTGAGATCCAGAGAGAGAGAAGAAGCCATCTAGATACTAGCTATGGACCCGAAGGTCTGAGGTAAACTACTCACAACTCATGGTGAGGGCAATTATGATGATGATGAAGGCCTCCGTGATGGATCCCCCTCCCGGAACATGCTCCAAGATGGGATCTCCACGGGAACAGCAGCTACGACGGTAGAATTAGGCTTTTCTCTTTGTGTATGGAGTTTCTAGGGTACGTAGGTATATATAGGAAGAAGAGGGGCACCAGGGGTTGCCCTCGAGGCAGGAGGGCGCGCCCCCCACCCTCGAGGGTGGGCCCCCTGTCCTCTGGCTTGGCCCCGAAGTCTTTCGTGCGTGATTTCCTCCCAAAATATCTCCTGCGAAGGTTTTATTCCGTTTGGACTCCGTTTGATATTCCTTTTCTGCAAAACCCCGAAATATGCAAAAAAACAGCAATCTGGACTGGGCCTTTGGGTTAGTAGGTTAGTCCCAAAAATGATATAAAAGTGAATGATAAGGCCCATTAAACATCCAAGACTTCACAAATAATATCATGGAACAATAAAAAATTATAGATATGTTGGAGACGTATCAAGCATCCCCAAGCTTAATTCCTACTCGTCCTCGAGTAGGTAAATGATAAAGAATTGAATTTTTAATGTGGAATGCTAACCAATATAGTTTTTCAATGTAATTCTCATAATTGTGGCATGAATGTTCGGATATGAAAGATTCAAGATAAAAGTCTATATTGACATAAGAAATAACAATACTTGAAGCAATACTAACAAAGCAATCACGTCTTCTCAAAATACTATGGCTAAAGAAAGTTATCCCTACAAAATCATATAGTGTTGTCTATGCTCCCTTATTATCACACTAAATATTCATATCATGCACAACCCCGATTTCAGCCAAGCATTTGTTTTCATGATCTATCTTTTCAAACCTTTCAACTTTCACGCAATACATGAGCGTGAGCCATGGACATAGCACTATGGGTGGAATAGAGGTGGTTGTGGAGAAGACAAAAAGAAGGGAGATAGTCTCACATTGACTAGGCGTATCAACGGGCTATGGAGATGCCCATCAATAGATATCAATGTGAGTGAGTAGGGATTGCCATGCAACGGATGCACTAGAGCTAAATATGAATGAAAGCTCAACAAAAGAAACTAGTGGGTGTGCATCCAACTTGCTTGCTCACGAAGACCTAGGGCATTTGAGGAAGCCCATCGTTGGAATATACAAGCCAAGTTCTATAACAAAAATTCCCACTAGTATATGAAAGTGACTAAGCATGAGACTCTCTAAAATGAAGAACATGGTGCTACTTTGAAGCACAAGTGTGGAAAAAGATAGTAGCAATTGTCCCTTTGTTCTTTTCCTTTTTTTCTTTTTTTTTTCTTTTTTTTGGGCCTTTCTTTTTTTTTCTTTGGCCTTTTTTTTGCGGAGAGGCTTTATAGATTCAGCCTTTCCTCCCATGGGACAATGCTCTAAAAATGATGATCATCACACTTTCATTACAACACAATATTACAACTCGATACTACAACAAAAAAGTATGACTCTATATGAATGCCTCCGGCGGTGTACCGGTATGTGCAATGAAACAAGAGTGACATGTATAAAAATTATGCATGGTGCCCTTGTCATGAATATGATGTCAACTACATGATCATGCATGGCAATATGACAATATGATGCGTGTCATATAAATGGAACGGTGGAAAGTTGCATGGCAATATATCTCGGAATGGCTATGGAAATTCCATGATAAGTAGGTATGGTGGCTATTTTGAGGAACAATATGGTGGCTGTTTTGAGGAAGGATATATAGTGGGTTTATGGTATCGGCGAAAGTTGCGCGGTACAAGAGAGGCTATCAATGGTGGAAGGGTGAGAGTGCGTATAATCCATGGACTCAACATTAGTCATAAGAACTCATATACTTATTGCAAAAATCTACGAGTCATCAAAACAAAGCAATCAACGCATGCCACTAGGGGGGAGGTTGGTAGGAGTTAACCATCGCACGCCCCCGACCTCCACACAAAGGTTGACACTCTACAAATACCTCGTGCTTTAACTTAGTCACATAACGGTTCACCATACGTGCATGCTACGGGAATCACCAAACTTAACACAAATATTTCTCAATTTCATAATTACTCCACTAGCATGACTCTAATATCACTATCCTCGTGTCTCAAAACAATTACCAAGCATCCAACATCTCTTTCTATTCAATGCACTTGATGTGATTTTTTTACTACATTGACATTGGATGTTTATCATGTGAAGGCTAGTTTCTTTAGCCTAAACAGTTTACATGCTGTTTTAATAGTCTTAAATAGATCTAAGTGAAGCATGAGAGTTCAACAATTTCTACAAAATATTACCACCATCATGCTCTAAAAGATATAAGTGAAACACTAGAGCAAAAACTATTCAACTCAAAAGGTATAAGTGAAGCACATAGAGTGTTCTAATAATTTCTAGGGCATATTTAACTCTCTCAAATAGGTGTGTCCAGTAAGGATGATTGTGGAAAACTAACAAGCAAAAACTCAAATTATACATGACGCTTCAAGCAAAACACATAGCATGTTGCGAATAAAAATATAGCTCCAAGTATAGTTACCGATGGATGAAGACGAAAGAGGGGATGCCTTCCCGGGGCATCCCCAAGCTTAGCCTTTTGATTATCTTGAATTTAATAGGGGTGCTATGGGCATCCCCAAGCTTAGGCCTTTGCTACTCCTTGTTCCATAGTCCATCAAAGCAATACTCAAAACTTGAAAACTTCACAACACAAAACTTAGACCAAAATTCTCGTGAGCTCCGTTAGTAAGAGAAAGCAAACCACCACTCAAAGGTACAGCAAGGAATTCATACTTTGTTTATATTGGTGTTAAACCTACTGTACTCCAAGTTCTCTATGGTTCATATCCTCTAATATTACTCATAGATGCATTGGAATAAGCAAACAACACATGGAAAACAGAATCTGTCAAAAACAGAATAGTATGTAGTAATCTGTTGGGTTCGTCTACTTCTGTAACTCCAAAAATTTCAAACTAAATTGGTAAATTTGCGGAATTTGTCTACCAATCAGCAGCAAAAAGAATCAACTAAAAATCGCGCTCCAGTAAAATCTGAAGACAACTTTAGCGAGCGCTAACGATTCTGTTTTTCACAGCAAGATCAAATAAAGTTCACACAAGTCTTACCAAAGGTTCTACTTGGCAAAAACACTAAACAAAACATGAAAACACATCTAATCAGAGGCTAGATGCAATACTTATTCCCTAACAGCAACAAAAGCAAAAAACATAAAATTGGGTTGCCTCCCAACAAGCGCTATCGTTTTACGCCCCTAGCTAGGCACGATACAAGATAGATCTAGGGATAGCCATAATGGTATGATATGTCGCGAAAGCTCGGCTCATATTCCCTACGTTCAGCAGCAAGCTTCCTTTGTGGCAAACAAAAGTAATCAAAATGGCTAAATTTAATTGGACAAAAGTCCCCTACATCAATCTCGGGAGGAACATGTTCCTCCTTTGGCCCTTTGTAGTGGATGACCAATTCATCATTATAGGCATTCTTTTGGCAGAAGGCCAATAACCTTCATTCAAGGAAGGGGCCTAACCCACAGAAGGTCATCGTTTATCTTAGAAATTCTATCAATCAAGATCTCAACAGGAACCTTTTTTTAAGGTTTTCATTAAAAGCAACATGATCAGGAGATCGCAAACGCATAAGGTCTTCTTGATTGAACAAGATAGACTCTATAGGAGGTCGACCGACATCTACTCCAGAATGAGCAAAGATTTCTCTGGCCTCTTTCATGATATATCTAAAATCATGAGCCAAAAAGATAGTAGCTGCCCGCTTAACAGAAGAATGCTCAATATTAGAGAACTCCCAAAGTACTCTCTGAATATAGGGATGCATATCGATAAATTGCCTTTCAATTTCTACTATGAGCATAGATACAACATCCGTAAGGCTACTAGTTCTATGAAGAATAGAGCCACCCATAGTGGGCAAAGCACCGGCACAAGTAAAGAAGTCTTGAAGAACCCCTTTTCCAATAATATTGCCACTACCAACCCGGAACTTTTTGACATGTAAAGTGGTAGCTTCATCCGGGGGGTCAACATGATCGTTGCCCTTGGTATTGCTACCCTTCTCGATAAAATTGTCCCCCATCTCAGACATGGGAGCAAACAAGCAAGCAAGCGACACACAAGAAAACAAGAAGCAAGCGAACGAGAAACACACGGCGGAAGATCGGCGAATAAAACGGCAAAGGTGAAGTGGGGGGGAGGAAAACGAGAGGCAAATAAATGTAATGCGGAGGATAAGGGTTTGTGATAGGTACTTGGTATATGACTTTTGCGTAAGCCTCCCCGGCAACGACACCAAAAATTCTTCTTGCTACCTCTTGAGCTTGCGTTGTATTCCCTCGAAGAGGAAAGGGAGATGCAGCACCGTAGCGTAAGTATTTGCCTCAGTTTTTGAGAACCAAGGTATCAATCCAGTAGGAGACCACGCGCCAGTCCCTCGCACCTGCACAAACAAATAAGAACTTCACAGCCAACGCGATAAGGGGTTGTCAATCCCTTTACGGTCACTTACGAGAGTGAGATCTGATAGAGATGATAGATAATGTTTTTGGTATTTTTGGTAAAGAAACAGAAAGTAAAGAAAGCAAATAAACAATGGCGGCAGAAATTGACGGCAAAGTAATATGATAAAGATAGACCCGGGGGCCATAGTTTTCTCTATTGGCTTCTCTCATGATAGCGATATTCTATGGCGGGTGCACAAATTACTGTCGATCAATTGATAGAAAAGCGAATAATTATGAAACTATCGAGGCATGATCATTGTATATATGCATCACGTCCGAGACAAGTAGGCCGACTCCTACCTGCATCTACTACTATTACTCCACACATCGACCGCTATCCAGCATGCATCTAGTGTATTGAGTTCATACGAACAGAGTAATGCCTTAAGCAAGATGACATGATGTAGAGGGATAAACTTAAGCAATATGATGAAAACCCCATCTTTTTATCCTCCATGGCAACAATACCATACGTGCCTTGCTGCCCCTACTGTCACTGGCAAAGGACACCGCAAGATTGAACCCAATGCCAAGCACTTCTCCCATTGCAAGAACTATAGATCTAGCAGGCCAAACCAAACCAATAATTCGAAGAGACTTGCAAGGATATTATGAGCACACATAAAAAGTTCAGAGAAGAACCAAATATCTTTCATAGCTAATCTTGATCATAAACTCACAATTCATTGGATCTCGACAAGCACACCGCAAAAAGAGATTACATCGAATAGATCTCCTCGAAGACCGATGAGAACTTTGTATTGAGATCCGGAGAGAGAGAAGAAGCCATCTAGATACTAGCTACGGACCGAAAGGTCTGAGGTAAACTACTCACAACTCATGGTGAGGGCGATGATGATGACGACCTCCGTGATGGATCCCCCTCCCGGAACAGGCTCCAAGATGGGATCTCCACGGGAACAGCAGCTATGGCGATGGAATTAGGGTTTTCTCTCTGCGTATGGAGTTTCTGGGGTACGTAGGTATATATAGGAAGAAGAGGGGCACCAGGGGCCATATGGGCTGCCCTCGAGGTAGAGGGCGCGCCCTGGGAAGGGGGGCGCGCCCCCCACCCTCGAGGGTGGGCCCCCTGTCCTCTGGCTTGGCCCCGAAGTCTTTCGTGCGTGATTTCCTCCAAAAATATCTCCTGCGAAGGTTTTATTCCGTTTGGACTGCGTTTGATATTCCTTTTCTGCAAAACCCCGAAATAGGCAAAAAACAACAATCTGGACTGGGCCTTTGGGTTAGTAGGTTAGTCCCAAAAATGATATAAAAGTGAATGATAAATCCCATTAAACATCCAAGACTTCATAAATAATAGCATGGAACAATAAAAAATTATAGATACACTGGAGACGTATCACTATACCAGCTGCAAGTGCTGCTGGAGGGTCACGACTTGTGCCAGAACGAGCGTTGTCGCTGCGGCTGCGTCCTCTAGCGCGGGGCGGTGGAGATGGAACGTTCTCACCCTCCACGGCTTGCGGCCATCGGGATGTTGTTGGTGTCTCCCTCCCCCGGCTGCTTCAGCTCTAGCTTTGACCATGGGAGACACAATGGCAGCGCCGCCTGTGCTAGTTGTGTCTCCCACAGTTCCCGCTTCCCACAACGTCGTCGCAGCGCCTGCGGCGTAAGCTGCTGCATGCGAAGGGGCCTTCAATGTGGAAGGATGAGCTGTAGCGCCGAGCTTCTTTTTGGGCGCCATTAATGGTGATACCAGTGATAGGACGTCTAACTTGTTTTTGTAGGGCATGTTGTGATGTGATATGGTCAAGACATGATGAGTTATACATTATTGTATGAGATGATCATGTTTTGTAAATTATCGACAACCGACAGAAGCCTTATGGTTGTCTCTTTTTGAATGAATTGCAAGTTCCATGTAATTGCTTTACTTTATCGCTATGAGTTAGCAATCGTCGTAGAAGAAATAGTTGGCAAGACGACCACGACGCAACGATGGTGATCAAGGTGTTGAGCTGGTGATGATGGAGATCATGGCGATGCTTTGGAGATGGAGATCAAAAGCACAAGATTATGATGGCCATATGATGTCACAAATTTTTGATTGCTTGTGATGTTTATCTTTTATGCATCTTATTTTGCTAGATACGGCGGTAGCATTGTACGATGATCCATTCACTAAATTTCAAGATAATAGTATTCTCCCTGAGTATGCACCGTTGCTACAGTTCGTCATTTCGAGACACCACGTGATGATCGGGTGTGATAGACTCTATGTTCACATACAATGGGTGTAAGATAGTTTTACACACGCGGAATACTTGGGTTAAACTTGACGAGCCTAGCATGTACAGACATGGCCTCAGAACACTTGAGACCGAAAGGTCAAACATGAGCCATATAGTAGATAGGATCACCATAGAGATGTTCACCATTGAGGACTACTCCATCTCACGTGATAATCGGACATGGTTTAGTTGATTTGGATCATGTATCACTTATATAACCTGAGGGATGTTGATTTAAGTGGGAGTTCATTAGTAATTTGATTAATTGAACTTAATTTATCATGAACTTAGTCCTGATAGTATTTAAATATCTATGTCGTAGATCAATAGCTCAGAATTTAGCTCCCATGTTTTTGATACGGTCCTAGAGAAAACTAAGTTGAAAGATGTTAGTAGCAATGATGTGGACTGGATCCGTGATCTGAGCATTATCCTCATTGCTACACAGAATTATTAAGTCCTTGATGCACCGCTAGGTGACAGACCTATTGCAGGAACAGATGTAGACGTTATGAACGTGTGGCATGCTCGATATGATGACTACTCAATATTTTAGTGCGCCATGCTTTACGGTTTAGAAACGAGACTTCAAAAACTATTTTGAACGTCACAGAGCATATGAGATGTTCCAAGAGATGAAATGGGTATTTCAGACTCATGCCCATGTCGAGAGGTATGAGACCTCTGACAAGTACTTTGCCTACAAGATGGAGGAGAATAGCTCAACTAGTGAGCATGTGCTCAGAATGTCTAGGTGCTACAATCACTTGAATCAAGTGGGAGTTAATCTTCCAGATAAGATAGTGATTGAGAGAGTTCTCTAGTCACTATCACCAAGCTACTAGAACTTCGTGATGAACTATAATATGCAAGGGTTGGTGAAAATGATTCCCGAGTTCTTCGCGATGCTGAGATCGGTGAAGTTAGAAATCAACAAAGAGCATCAAGTGTTGATGGTTAGCAAGAACACTAGTTTCAAGAAAAAGGGCAAGGGAAAGAACAGGAACTTCAAGAAGAATGGCAAGAAAGTTGTCACTCCCGAGAAGAAGCCCAAAGCTAGACCCAAGCCTGAGACCGAGTGCTTCTACTGCAAAGGGAATGGTCACTAGAAGCGGAACTGCCCCAAGATACTTGGTGGATAAGAAGGATGGCAAAGGGAACAAAGGTATATTTGATATACATGTTATTGATGTGTACCTTACTACTATTCGTAGTAGTCCCTGGGTATTTGATACAGGTTTAGTTACTAAGATTAGTAACATGATGACCCACAAGTGTAGGGGATCTATCATAGTCCTTCGATAAGTAAGAGTGTCGAACCCAACGAGGAGCTGAAGGAAATGATAGGCAGTTTTCAGTAAGGTATTCTCTGCAAGCACTAAAATTATCGGTCACAGATAGTTTTGTGATAAGGTAATTGGTAACAAGTAACAAATAGTAAAAGGAAATAAGGTGCAACAAGATGGCCCAATCCTTTTTGCAGCAAAGGACAAGCCTAGACAAACTCTTATATGAAGGAAAGTGCTCCCGAGGACACATGGGAATTATCGTCAAGCTAGTTTTCATCATGTTCATATGATTCATGTTCCTTACTTTGATAATTTGGTATGTGGGTGGACCGGTGCTTGGGTGGTGTCCTTACTTGGACAAGCATCCCACTTATGATTAACCTCTATTGCAAGCATACGCAACTACAAAAGAAGTATTAAGGTAAACCTAACCATAGCATGAAACAGGTGGATCCAAATCAGCCCCTTACGAAGCAACACATAAACTAGGGTTTAAGCTTCTGTCACTCTAGCAACCCATCATCTACTTATTACTTCCCAATGCCTTCCTCTTGGCCCAAACAATGGTGAAGTGTTATGTAGTCAACGTTCACATGACACCACTAGAGGAAAGACAACATACATCTCATCAAAATATCGAACGAATGCCAAATTCACATGACTACTTATAGCAAGACTTCTCCCATGTCCTCAGGAACAAACGTAACTGCTCACAAATAATATTCATGTTCATAATCACAGGGGTATTAATATGCATAATGGATCTGAACATATGATCTTCCACCAAGTAAACCAACTAGCATGAACTACAAGGAGTAATCAACACTACTAGCAACCCACATATACCAATCTGAGGTTTTGATACAAAGATTGGATACAAGAGATGAACTAGGGTTTGAGAGGATATGGTGCTGTTGAAGATGTTGATGAACATAACCCTCCCCAAGATGGGAGAGTTGTTGGTGATGACAATGGCGATGATTTCCCCCTCCCGGAGGGAAGTATCCCGGGCAGAATAGCTCCGTCGGAGCCCTAGATTTGTTCCGCCAAGGTTCCGCCTCGAGACGGCGGCGCTTCGTCCCGAAAGCCTCCTTATGATTTTTTTTTTCCAGGTCAAAACACCTCATATAGCAGAAGATGGGCATCAGGGGGCTGCCAGGTGGCCCACGAGGCAGGGGCGCGCCCTAGGGGTAGGGCGCGCCCCCACCCTCGTGGACGGTGGGTGCCCCCCTCCTGTACTTCTTTTGCCAGATATTTTTTATATTTTCCAAAACATACTTTCATGGAGTTTCAGGGCTTTTTGAGTTGATTAGAATAGGTCTCCAATGTGTGCTTCTTTTCCGGCCCAGAATTCCAGCTGCCGGCATTCTCCCTCTTCATGTAAACCTTGTAAAATAAGAGAGCAAATGCATAAGTATTGTGACATAATGTGTAATAACATCCCATAATGCAATAAATATCAATATAAAAGCATGATGCAAAATGGACGTATCATATCACGAAACAGGAATTGCAGAATAAACGGAGACTAGTTAAGGGTGAGGTGACAATGTGTGTTCGAAGTGGTTCCAAGATTGATATGATCATCATCGCACACTCCCTATACTTTCAGGATTAGTGTTGAACCTAAATAAATGTTATTTGGTGTCTGCGTTGAGCATGAACAAGATTGGATCGTGTTTATTGCAATACGGTTATTCACTTAAGTCAAAGAATAATTGTTGTTCTGTTTACATGAATAAAACCTTATATGGTCATACACCCAATGTAAATGGTTTATTAAATCTCGATCATAGTGATACACATATTCATAATATTGATGCCAAAAGATGCAAAGTTGATAATGATAGTGCAACATATTTGTGGCACTACCTTCTAGGTCATATTGGTGTAAAGCGCATGAAGAAACTCCATGCTGATGGACATTTTGAAATCACTTGATTATAAATCATTTGATACTTGCGAACCATGCCTCATGGGCAAGATGACTAAAACTCCTTTCTTCGGAACAATGGAGCAAGCTAATAACTAATTGGAAATAATACATACCAATGTATGCGGTCCGATGAGTGTTGAAGCACGCGGCGAGTATCGTTATGTTCTCACCTTAACAGATGATTTGAGTAGACATGGGTATATTTACTTGATGAAACACAAGTCTGAAACATTTGAAAAGTTCAAGGAATTTCGGAGTGAAGTAGAGAATCATCGTAACAAGAAAATAAAGTTTCTATGATCTAATCGTGGAGGCGAATATTTGAGTTACGAGTTTGGTCTTCATTTGAAACAATGTGGAATAGTTCACAGCTCATGCCACCTGGAACACCACAGCGTAATGGTGTGTCCGAACGTCGTAACCGTACTCTATTGGATATGGTGCGTTCTATGATGTCTCTTACCGATTTGCCTTTATCGTTTTGGGTTTATGCATTAGAGATAGCTACATTCACGTTAAAAAGGGCACCATCTAAATCCGTTGCGATGAACACCGTATGAACTATGGTTTGGCAAGAAACCAAAGCCATCGTTTCTTAAATTTTGGGGTTGTGATGCTTATGTGAAAAAGCTTTAGCCTGATAAGCTCGAACCCATATTGGAGAAGTGCGTCTTCATAGAATACCCAAAAGAAACTGTTGGGTACAGCTGCTACCACAGATCCGAAGGCAAGGTCATTGTTGCTAAGAATGGACCCTATCTAGAGAAGGAAATAAGTGGGAGGAAAGTAGAACTTGAAGAGGTAATTGTACCTTCGCATGAATTGGAAATTATATCATCAGAGAAAATTGTTCCCATGATGCCTACACCAACTAGAGAAGAAGCTAATGGTAATGATCATGAAACTTCGGATCAAGTTACTACCGAACCTCGAAGGTCAACCAGAACATGTACCGCACCAGAGTGATACGGTAAGCCTGTCTTGGAAGTCATGTTGTTAGACAACGTTGAACCTTCGAACTATGAAGAATCTATTATGAGCCCAGATTCTGATATATGGCTTCAGGCCATGAAATGGAGATAGGATCCATATATGAGAACAAAGTGTGGACTTTGGTGGACTTGCCCGATGATCGGCAATCCATTGGGAATAAATGGATCTTCAAGAGGAAGACAGACACTGATGGTAATATCACTATCTACAAAGCTCGACTTGTTGCGAAAGGTTTTTGACAAGTTCAAGGAGTTGACTACGATGAGACTTTCTCACCCATAGTGATGCTTAAGTCTGTCTGAATCATGTTAGCAGTTGCCGCATTTTATGATTATGAAATTTGGCAAATGGATGTCAAAACTCCATTCCTTAATGGATTTCTAAAAGAAGGGTTGTATATGATGCAACCAGAAGGTTTTGTAGATCCTAAAGGTCCTAACAAAGTGTGAAATCTCCATCGATCCATCTATGGACTGGTGCAAGCATCTCAGAGTTGGAATATACGCTTTGATGAGGTGATCAAAGCATATGGTTTTATGCAGACTTACGGTGGAACCTGTATTTATGAAAAAGTGAGTGGGAGCACTACATCATTTCTGATAAGTATATGTGGATGACATATTGTTGATTAGAAATTATGTATAAATTCTGGATAGTATAAAAGGATATGTGAATGAGTATTTTTCAAAGAACGACCTCAATGAGACTGCTTACATATTGGGCATCAAGATCTATATAGATAGATCAAGACGCCTGATAAGACTTTCGATGACTACATACTTTGATGAGATTTTGAAGTAGTTTAAAATGTATCAGTCAAAGAAGGAGTTCTTGCCTGATTTGTAAGGTATGAAGTTGAGTAAGACTCAAAGCCTGACCATGGTAGAAAAATAGAGAGAAGAATGAAAGTCATTCCATTTGCCTCAGCCATAGGTTCTATAAAGCATGACATGCTGTGTACCGTACCGAATGTGTGCCTTGCCACATGTCTGGCAAGGGGGTACAAGAGTGATCTAGGAGTGCATCACTGGACAACGGTCAAAATTATCCTTAGAGGAACAAGGAAATGTTTCTCGATTATCGAGGTGATAAATAGTTCATCGTAAAGGGTTACACCGATGCAAGCTTTGACACTAATCAAGATGACTCCATGTATCAATCTGGATGCGTATTGAAACGTAGGAGCAATTAGCTAGAGTAGCTCTATGCAGAGCATTGTAGACATAAAAATTTGCAAAGTACACACATATTTGAATGTTGCGGACCCGTTGACTAAAACCTCTCTCACAAGCAAAACATGGTCATACCTTAGAACTCTTTGAGTGTTAATCACATAAATATGTAACTAGATTATTGACTCTAGTACACTCTTTGGGTGTTAATCACATGGCGATGTGAACTATGGGTGTTAATCACATAGCGGTGTGAACTAGATTATTGACTCTAGTAAACTCTTTGGGTGTTAATCACATGGCGATGTGAACTAGATTATTGACTCTAGTGCTAGTGGGAGACTGATGGAAATACGCCCTAGAGGTAATAATAAAATGGTTATTATTATATCTCCTTAATCATGATAAAGGTTTATTATTCATGCTAGAATTGTATTGGCCGGAAACCTAAATACATGTGTGAATACATAAACAAATACTATGTCTCTAGTAAGCCTCTACTAGGCTAGCTCGTTAATAAGATGGTTAAGGTTTCCTAATCAAGGACATGAGTTGTCATTTGGTAACGCGATCACATCATTATGAGAATGATGTTATGGACAAGACCCATTCGTTAGTTTAGCATTTGATCGTACAACTTATTGCTACAACTTTCATGTATGTCAAATACATATTCCTTTGACTATGAGATCATGCAACTCCCGGATACCGGAGGAATACCTTATGTGCTATCAGACATCACAACGTAACTGGGTGATTATAAAGATGCTCTACAGGTATCTCCGAAGGTGTTTTGTTGGATTGGTGTGAATCGAGATTAGGATTTGTCACTCTGAGTATCAGAGGGTATCTTTGGGCCCTCTCGGTAATGCACATCATAATAAGCCTTGCAAGCAAATGACTAATGAGTTAGTCAAGGGATGATGTATTACAGAATGAGTAAAGAGACTTTCCGGTAATGAGATTGAAATAGGTATGGAGATACCGACGATCGAATCTCGGGCAAGTAACATACCGACGGACAAAGGGAATTGTGTGATACGTCCAAAATGTATCTATAATTTCTGCTTGCTCCATGCCACTTTTGGGTGATATTGCTATGACATTCATACACTTCCATACACTTTTGATCATATTTGGACTAACTTACTAATCCAGTGCACCCCAGTGCCAGTTTCTGTTTTCGGCTGTTTTTGTATTTCAGGTTTTCACGTTACGAGAACTGCCAGAAAAAATCCAAAAAAAATATATAAAAAATCAGCATTCCGGAAACAACCCTGTGTCCGAAGGGCAGCCGGGGGGGCCACCAGGGCTCCAGGCGCCCTGGCGGCGCCCCCCCCTGGGCCGCGCCGGGGGGGCGCCTGGGCCCCCCGAAGCTTCCCCGATGCTCCCCTTTGGCATATATTTAAAGCGTCCTCCGAAACCCTCAGAACAGGAACTCTTTTCGCGATCCCATCTCTGTTCCGCCGCCGCCGCTGCTTCCAAGATCGGGAGCACCAGGAGAACTCTTCCCGGCACCCTGCCGGAGGGGAGGATCACCACCGGGAGTTTCTCCACCACCATGGACGCCTCCCGGATGACTCGTGAGTAGTCTCCCTTGGACCATGAGTCCATGACCAGTAGCTATGTGATGTTCTCCTCCCGTTCTTGTGCTTCACTAATTAGTCCTCGTGAGCTGCCCTACATGATCGAGGCACCTATGTAATCCTTATGCTGTTGCTAAGTTGAGTTTGCTGGGATCCGATGGATTATGGGATTATGTTCAGATTGATCTTGAGTAATATATTTGATCTACCTCTTTTATATTTATGTTCATAAGTAATTCTTGCATGTTCTCAGTTGTTATTTATTGCTTTGGCCAAGTAATACGTAGTGACTCTAAGAGGGAACGTTATGCTCGATTGTGGGTTCATGCCCCTCGATGACTAGGTTGAGTGACAGAAACATGAGTCTAGGGGATGTGATGTTGCCACAAGGGGGAAAACAACGGTGCTTGTGCCCGCGGGTGCAAGGATTGTTTACTTTACGCAGAGTTCTTTTAATGCAGTTGTCTGTTGCATTGAGTTTACACTATGGGTGGGACTCGCAACTTAATACCAGCGAGATGTTCTGGATAGATATCTCAAGGTGGATGATTAGTAGTAGATATTGATGGATTTCGGTCTACTTATTTTGGCGTACCGCCCATGCTTTGAACCTCAACATTTCTGCAATGTAATCAGCATTGGTTTGCGTTCGTGATCCTGTCAATTGCCCAGCTGTAATTTGTTTACCTCACATAGCTGTTTTATCGTCTTTTGGGAGAGAGACATCACTAGTGAACATCATGAGACTCCAGTCCATATTACCATCATTGATCACACCCGCTATTTACTTTTTGCTATTTATTTACTATTGCAAAACACTATCTATCACTACTATCATTGCTTTTAACCCTTTGTGAACTACAAGGCCGGAGGGATTGACAACCTCTCTATACTCGTTGGGAGCAAAGTTATTTGTATCTGTGTGTAGGTCCACGTTGATTGCTAATTGCGCCGTTAGCAGTTGACACCTACTTGTTGAACCTAGGAGTCTCTGGGGATTCGATCCTTGGCATCTTTGCTAAGGGAAAACACTTCTACATACTGCATCTTACACCTTCCACTTGGGGTAACCAACGAGGGGTTCGAGGCCTATCAAGGAGTATTTTCTGGCGCCGTTGCCGGGGACTCCACTCTTCAGGATAGGGGAGTTGCATGCTATCTTTTACCTTTGCTTTTTAGTCTTGTTAGTTTACCTTTCAGTTTTTGCTTTAGTACCTTTTATCGAAAATCACAAAAATAGTTATCTTGCTTGCTTGCTACTATGGGTTCCACCGAGAACACCAAGTTGTGTGACTTCACTAGTCACAACAACGATGACTTTATCAGCACACCTATCACTACACCTGCCACTTCAGCACCTTCATATGAAATTAAACCTGCTTTACTGAATTTAGTCATGAAAGATCAATTCTCCGGTGATTGAGATGATGCTGCTTTACAATTAAACAACTTTGTTGAACTTTGTGATATGCAAAAGTACCAAGAAATAGATGGTAATATTGTTAAGCTTAAGCTTTTTCCTTTCTCCTTGAGAGGAGGAGCTAAAATATGGTTTCAGTCTTTGCCTAGAAATAGCATAGATTCATGGGACAAGTGCAAAGATGCTTTTATTGGAAAATACTATCCACCTGCTAAAATTATCCAACTTAGAAGTAACATAATGAATTTTAAACAATTGGATAATGAACACGTTGCCCAAGCTTGGGAACGTATGAAATCTCTTATCAAGAACTGCCCTACTCACGGTTTGACTACTTGGATGGTTATCCAGACTTTTTATGCAGGCTTGAACTTTACCTCGCGGAACTTGTTAGATTCGGCCGCGGGAGGAACTTTTATGTCAACTACACTTGGTGCTGCCACGAAACTTCTCGATGAGATGATGACCAACTATTCCCAATGGCACACCGAACGCGCTCCAACAGGTAGGAAGGTAAACTCTGTCGAGGAGATTTCCTCCTTAAATGAAAAAGTTGACTTGATCATGTCTCTACTTTCGAAGCAATCTACTATTGATCCTCGTGATGTTCCTTTAAATTCTTTGATTGCTCAAGAACAAGTAGATGTGAGTTTTATCTCTAGAAACAATTTTAAGAACAATGCTTATAGGAGTAACTTTGGTAACAATCCTAGACCGTTCCCCTCTAATTCTTATGGGAACAACAATGCTTATCCTAGTGCCAAGAACTCCACTACTGAACTAGAGATTATGATTAAAGATTTCATCACTACCCAAAAAGCCTTTAATAAGAGTGTAGAAGAAAAACTACATAAACTAGATGATCTTTCTTTTAAGGTAGACCATTTAGCCAATGAGGTAAAATTGCTAAAAATTGAAACTTCTCCTCATAAGGAGAGGGAAGTCATCCCTATTAATGCTACTCAAGTGCAAATTTGTTTACCTCACATAGCTGTTTTATCGTCTTTTGGGAGAGAGACATCACTAGTGAACATCATGAGACTCCGGTCCATATTACCATCATTGATCACACCTGCTATTTACTTTTTGCTATTTATTTACTATTGCAAAACACTATCTATCACTACTATCATTGCTTTTAACCCTTTGTGAACTACAAGGCCGGAGGGATTGACAACCTCTCTGTACTCGTTGGGAGCAAAGTTATTTGTATCTGTGTGCAGGTCCACGTTGATTGCTAATTGCGCCGTTAGCAGTTGACACCTACTTGTTGAACCTAGGAGTCTCTGGGGATTCGATCCTTGGCATCTTTGCTAAGGGAAAACACTTCTACATACTGCATCTTACACCTTCCACTTGGGGTAACCAACGAGGGGTTCGAGGCCCATCATTGTGTATGTTGACATAATGGTTCGACCGATAAAGATCTTCGTAGAATATGTAGGTGCTAATATGGGTACCCAGGTTCTGCTATTGTTTATTGACCAGAGAGGTGTCTCGGTCATGTCTACATAGTTCTGGAACCCGTAGGGTCCGCACGCTTAACGTTCGTTGACGATATAGTATTATATGAGTTATGTGATTTGGTGACCGAATGTTGTTCGGAGAACTGGATAAGATCACGAACATGACGAGGAGTCTCTAAATGGTTGAGAGGTAAAGATTTATATATAGGACAATGGTATTCGGACACCGGAAGTGTTCCGGAGGGTACCCGGTACACAGCGGGTCAACGGAAGGAGTTTCGGGCACCCCCGGCAAAAGATATGTGCCTTATGGGACAAGAGGGGAAACACACAAGCCAGAAGGGGCTGGGGTGCGCCCCATATGTACCGAACAATGTGGAGAAGGAAAGGGGAATAAAGAGAGGAAAGAAAGGGAACATGATTCCCCCTTCCTTTCCCCGTCCCCCTTTTTCCTTCCCCCTCCTACAAATATGGTAAGGGGGGCAGCCAAGGGCAGGAGCCCAAGTAGGATTCAGACCTACTTAGGGTGCCTCTTGGCCTCTCCCCTCTCCGTCCCACCTTTATATATGAGAGAGTGGGCACCTAGCACAACCTAGACAATTGCTTAGCCGGGTGCGGTGCCCCCGTCCATCGTTTACTTCCCAGGTTATATTTTCGTAGTGCTTAGGCAAAGCCCTGCAGAGATAACTTCACCATCACCGTCACCACGCCGTCATGCTGACAGAACTCATCTACTACCTCGATGTCTTACTGGATTAAGAAGGCGAGGGACGTCACCGAGCTGAACGTGTGCAGAACGCAGAGGTGTCGTGCGTTCGATACTTGATCGGTTGAAGCGCGAAGAAGGTCGACTACATCAACCGCGTTGTGAAACGCTTCCGCTTACTGTCTATGAGGGTATGTAGACACACTCTCTCCCTCGTTTCTATGCATCTCCATGGATAGATCATTGCATGTGCATAGAATTTTTTTTTGTTTTCCATGCAACATTTCCCAACAACTTTTATCACTAAGTATTTTCCTCCCGCAAAAATTATTTCCCTTAGAAATAAAATCATGAATTTTAAGCAACTTGAGCACGAACATGTTGCCCAATATTGGAAAAGGATGAAGTTGATGATAACAAATTGCCTAACTCATTGTTTGAATTTATGGATGATAATTCAAAAAAATTATGCGGGATTGAATTATGTTTCTAGAAATCTTTTGGATTCCACTGCGGGTGGTACTTTTATGGAGATTACTTTGGGTGAAGCCACTAAATTTCTTGATAATATTATGGCTAATTATTCACAATGGCATACTGAAAGAGATCCTACTAGTAAAAAGATTAATTCTGTTGAAGAAATTAGTACTTTGAGTGATAAAGTTAATGCTCTTATGAAATTGGTTGCTAGTAAAAATGCTCTGATGTCTACTAGGCAACTTTATTCTTGTAGAAACGTGTTGGGCCTCCAAGCTTAGAGCTTTGTAGGACATTAGCAATTTTCCCTCAAGTGGATGGCCTAAGGTTTATCAATCCATGGGAGGTGTAGGATGAAGATGGTCTCTCTCAAACGACCCTGCAACCAAATAACAAAGAGTCTCTTGTGTCCCCAACACACCAAATACAATGGGAAGTTGTATAGGTGCACTAGTTCGGCGAAGAGATGGTGATACAAGTGTAATATGGATAGTACATATTTATATTTGGAATAGTAACAATAAAAACAGCAAGGTAACAAGTGACAGAAGTGAGCACAAACGGTATTGCAATGCTTGAAAATGAGGCCTAGGGTCAGTACTTTCGCTAGTGCAATTTCCCAACAGTGCTAATATAATTGGATCACATAATCATCCCACAACGTGCGATTAAGAACCACTCCAAAATTCCTATCTAGCGGAGAACATAAGAAGGAATTGTTTATTGATATTCTTTCCGATCGATCTATCCAAGTGTTCGTACTAAAATAACACAAGGTATTCCTTCCGATTGATCTATCAAGAGTTCGTACTAAAATAACACAAGTTATTATTTCCAATCGATCTATCAAGAGTTTGTACTAAAATAACACCAAAGCAAATTCATATTCATAATACTCAATCCAACACAAAGAACTTCAAAGAGTGCCCCAAGATTTCTACAGGAGAAACAAAGACAATAACATGCATCAACCCCTATGCATAGATTACCCCAATGTCACTGCGGGAATCCGCAAGTTGAGTGCCAAAACACATATCACGTGAATCAATAGGATACCCCATTGTCACCACGATCATTCAATTGCAAAACATATATCAAGTGTTCTCAAATCCATACAAGTATTCAATCCGATAACACTGAAATCTCAAAGGGAAAAACTCAATTCATCACAACAAGATAGAGAGGGGAAAACACCATATGATCCGACTATATTAACAAAGCCCGCGATACATCAAGATTGTGCATCTCAAAAACACGGGAGAGAGAGAGAGAGATTAAACACATAGCTACTGGTACAAAACCTCAGCCCCGAGGGTGGACTACTCCCTCCTCATCAGGGTGGCTGCCGGGATGATGAAGATGGCCACCGGTGATGATTTCCCCCTCCGGTGGAGTGCCAGAAAGGGCTCTAGATTGGATCTCATGGACTACAGATCCTTGCAGCGGCGGAACTTCTAATCTAGGGTAATCCCGAAGGGTATCAGAATATTATGGAATTTATAGGGCAAAGAAGGGGTGCGGGCGGCCACCGGGGTGGGCACAACCCACCTGGGCACGCTTGGGCCCCCAGGCACACCCTAGTGGGTTGTGTCCCCCTCGGGGCACCCCCAAGTTGCTACTCTGGCCCATTGGTGGTCTTCTGGTCCATAGAAAATCCACAAAAAGTTTCGCGGTATTTGGACTTCGTTTGATATTGATTTCCTGCGATGTAAAAAACATGCAAAAACAACAACTGGCAGTTGGCACTATGTCAATAGGTTAGTCCCAAAAAATGATATAAATGATTGTAAAACATCCAAGAATGATAATATAACAGCATGGAACAATCAAAAATTATAGATACGTTGGAGACGTATCAGCATCCCCAAGCTTAATTCATGCTCATCCTCGAGTAGGTAAATGATAAAAACAGAATTTTTGATGTGGAATGCTGCCTAACATGTCATATCATGATTTTTTTTATAGCATGGACATTTGGACTTTTATATGGTTAGAAGCAATAGATTTGACATGCGATTCAAATACTCAAGCATATCAACAAGCAACCATGTCTTTCAAAATATCAATGCTAAAATAAGTTATCCCTAGCCCATCATGCTTAACCATTGATCCATTCATGAAACACACTCACATATTAACTACACCCAATACTCAAGTACAATCATAGTGCTTCCTAGTTGGTGCTTTATAAGACAAGATGGAGACTCAAATTCAAAATAAAAATTGCATAAAGTAAAATAAAGGCCCTTCGTAGAGGGAAGTAGGGATTTGTAGAGGTCCCAGATCTCAAAGCTTAAATTGAGAGATAAAATGATTTTGGGTGGCAAGATTTTCCCACCGATGAAAATGACGTAGAGTTCCCAACACTTTCCGTGCTAGATATATCGTAGGTGGTTCCCAAACATAAAATAATTTTTATTCCTTTTGCCACCAAACTTTCACAAGCCATGGCTAACTGTAGCCATGGGTGCCCTCCATACCAACACTTTCCAAGGAATTTATAGTTTGACAACATAAAGTAAATTCATTTTTTCATTTCGGGACTAGGCATCCCTAATACATTTGCCTTACTCTTGTGCAATGACAAGTGAATAAACACTCATCGTGAGAATAACACGTCTAGCATGGAAAATATTAACCACCCCTCACCGCCTCGCGAGCGGTACGAACACACAAAAGAGAAATTTATTTTGCAAATTAGAGATGGCACATACAAATTTGCTTAGAACGGCAAAAGAATACCGCATATATAGGTAGGTATAGTGGACTCATGTGGCAAAACTGGTTTAAAGGATTTTGGATGCACTAGTAGTGATCATACTTAGTACAAAATGAAGGCTAGCAAAAGGTTGGGAAGCGGCCAACCAATAAACAACTAATCTCATAAGCGAGCATTAAGCATAATTAACACCGAATAATGCACCACAAGTAGGATGTAATTTCATTGCATGACTATTCACGTTTGTGCTTGCATAGGGAATCACATGTAACATCCCAATTTTCAATTTGGATGTTATCATAGATCATTCATATGCATTCATTATTTGAGCATTTTGAATTTGACTTTATAAGGAAATTGATCCAAAGACTTTAAGCAACTCAAGGAACCAAGTGAGAGAGTTGGAAGTTTTCCAAAGAGAATCCACAATTTTTATTATTTCCAAGTGGGGTTGGATCAAATATTATTTTTGCCAATTTTCATTTTCAATATATTTAAAATAAATGAGAGAAGATAATATGACTTCTTCAAAACAGAATAAAACTGTTGAAATTTGAATTTTGAGTAAAAATATTTTTATTAGATTTTTATTTGCAATTTATGTATTTTAAATTGCAGTTAAAAAGCTTATTTTATTTTTTAGGCATTTTAGTTCAGAAAAATGTTCACTTTGTTCCAAATATTAGGAGGGAACGATGAAAATTGTTTATGAAATTTTTAGGTTTTTATTTGATTTTATTTTGGATTTTCTTCGTTGTGCGTATTTAAAAAAATTCGGACCGGGCCGACTAGGCCGAAGCCCAGCCGCCGGCCCAACTCCGGCGCCGCCTTCCTCCTTCGTGGCCGGCATAGACTCCCGCTAGTGTCCGGCTTCGCCACGGCCGACCGCCGCCCCTCCCGCAAGAAAGGACCCCCCGGGGCCCCTTTATATAGCCAGCCCGACACCCCCTCCTCCTCCTCCTCCTTCTCAAGCCATCGCCGCCGTTCGCGCCGCCGCCGCCTGAGTCGTGCCGCCCCGCACGCCTCGCCTTCTCGCGCCGCTAGCCACCGCCGTCGGAGTACGCCTCCGCGGAGCCCGACCCGCCGGACCCGATCCGCCCGTCCCAACCCGTTAGTTAAAAACCATCGCCGGTTTTTTTCGGTTTATGTTTTCGGTTTTTTTAAACCTAGATTCGTTTTTTTCTTCAGAAAAATCCTAGATCTGTTTTATTAAACAGCGAACGTCCGCTGTTTAGATCAAAAAACAAACGTTCGCTATTTATTGTTTTTATTTTTCTCTTATTTTCATGAGGATCTATCCGCGATTTAAGTTTTTACAAATTAGTCCCTAATCTTCAAACAATCACTACTTTTTGGTTGTTAGTCGGAATTAGATGAAACCAACGCCAAACTCTTCGTTTGGATCTCATCTTTCCAGTAATGCAACTTAAATATGTTTTTGAAAGTTTTAAAATATGAATTCAAACATATTTGTATTTGAACTTCTTTGGATCGTAACTTGAGTTTCGTAACTCCGTTTGAGTTGATTCTTTTTGCAAATCGTAGATCTTGACCTAAACTTTCTGATAAGGCCAAATTCACTTAGTTTGGGTACTGTTAGAAATTGTTTTCTGTTGCAGGAGTTATTCGTTTGTTTTCGAGACTTTTTAAGATATGTTCTTCGATTCTGTTGCATGATTGCTTATGTATGCTATTGTTTGATTGCGATAAAATTTCTGGAGTGCGAAGCGTGCTACTACGAGTCACTAGGTTTCACTGATCGTCAGCAAGGCAAGTTCATACTTTGATCATACTTTTCAATACCCAGTTTTTATTGCGTTAGTTCTATCCTGAAAGATTGCATGAGTAGGACTTGGTTACATGTGGTATTGCTGAGTAGTTCATGAGGTAGGAACCCAATGACTTGAGATCAACCCAGGGAATTCACGCTTTGTTACTTATTGCTTAGCCATGCTCATAGACGTGGATCGGTATGTGAGATTCATGAAAGCTGTGAGTGTAATAACAACTAAGGGAATGTTTAAGGTGGCAATTTTAATACACAACTGGGTGGATTGGTTGCAGGGCACCTGGAGAATCCAGCATTGTCCTAGGATATCCCGGAGAAACCGTGTGATCATCCTATGGAATGCCACCTAGGCTCAAAGGGATCATATATCATTCATGCCTAGAAACTTCCGAGTGCAGCCACAAGCCATTATGGGCTCTCACATAGTTGAGTATGTTGAGTGAGCTCTGTCAGTGGTGGACTAGCAGATCTAGGGGAAAGTAGGTGTACCGGCCTACCCAGGGTAAAGAGTGAATGCTTCTGAAAGACTATGTCTCGATCTTCAGATCATGCATGCGGTTAAGTCTTGTGGGGAAAAGTGCACAAACCTCTATAGAGTGTACAATCTATTCATGAGTAGTCGTGTCCCCGGTTATGGACATCTTGAGTATCCTGGTATTTGAATTATGGACTGATCTCAACACTCTATTTAATTAACTTGTTGGGTTATTAATGACATTGGTTATTTTGGGATTGAGATGGAGGAACCGCCCTCAATATTGCTTAATTCAGCTGATTAGTAGATAAAATTTATTCCTTTGTTGTAGGAAAAAATAGCTTTATCCAAAAAAATAAACCTTACAGCCTCCACCAGCCAAATATGCATATAGTTGTAGATATTTGTTCATCATTACTTGCTACAGTGTGTTCTTGCCAGCATATTCAATGTGCTGACCTACACGGCTACAACGTCTCATGTTGTAGAGTTTTACGACAAAGAATAAGGTGCTATTAGGTCGTTTTCATGCACTCAATGTTTGCCGTGGAGTTGGATGGACTCAACTTATCTTTGATGCTTCCACAGTTTAGTTTAGTTTATTATTGTTAGATGACCTTCAACCATATTCTTGTAATAAGATTCGTTATGAGGATTTCGATGTAATAAAGTGTGATTGAAACTCTTCTATAAATTCTCTAAGTACTGTGTGTGTCAGTACACCGATCCAGGGATGACACTAAGCACAAAGACTCTAGTTGCTCTTCTATACTCATTCTAATCCTTCTCTATTTCTATTCTATAGATGTCAGACCACAGGAGCAAGTTCACCCAGGCTGATGGTGACACCCCTTTCGGAAGACACTTGAAGGAAGTCACTAGATATTTGCACATCAGAATACCAAGTATCACTGGAAATTTCAATGCAACAATGCCGGAAGAGGAATGCTGGAAGATCAAAGTTAGTGTTCCTAGGGGGACTATTGCACCAGTCACGGAACCTCTTGAGCTTGCCTTTGATGCACCTACTTGGAGCTTGGGAAAGAGTATGGCATCACACATCACCTTTGGACGTATATGTGAAGTCTACAATAAGGATCTTGAAGACACCATCTACCAGATTTGTGGATGCCGAGATGAGCAATGGGAGATGATACGCACTAGGAATGACAAGTTCATTGCAACATTCATACAGGAGATGGACCAACACATTCGACGCTACGAGAATCAGATGTGCACGCTCATGCTGAAGACCAAGATGGTGATGACACGGAACGTGGAGCTATAAGAGGAACTCAAGACAGTACGTGATGGATATGAAGAGGAAATCACTATACTACTGGAGCAGAATGAAGAACTGAAGAAGAAGGTTGGAGCACCCGCGGTGAAGCCAGAACCAGAGATGGGCATTCATTTGGAGAACTACATTCTGATAGACGACACCGACGGTGATGAAAAGCGATTATGAAAACGAAGCTAGAGCAGATATATGGAGTCTTCTTCCGATGATCGTTATTAGATGACCACCCTATAATCATTAGTATTCTTCCAAGTAGTTAGAATCGCTCGCTAGCTTTCTATTAGGATCTGTTGTGTGATTTTGTTTGAATTGAGTGATATGATATGAAATTGTTTGTCTCATGTGCATATGGTAGTGATTCCCCCTAGACCTCATTCTATTCTTATTCTCATCCCTCCAACCCGTCAGATGCCTCCGAGACGTGTGCCCGGATTCGAGTTCCAACCTGAGCTCACTCAGTTGATCCAGCAGCAGAACACTTTCATGCAACTACATGTTTAGAACCAAGGCAACAACAACAACAACCCACCTCCTCCTCCCCATGACAACCTAACCCGGTTCCTAAGGTTGAATCCGTCGGTGTTCTCTAGTAGCATCGAGCCCTTTGTTGCAGATGACTGGCTCCACAAGATGGGAAGAGAGGTAGCAACTGCAAGATGCACAGATGCAGAGAGAGTGGGCTTTGCGGAACATCAGCTAGAGGGACCAGCAGCTGCTTGGTGGGAGAACTACGCCGCCACTTACCCACTCGCTACAATTTCTTGGGATCAGTTTCAGCAAGCCTTTCGCACTGCACGCGTTTCAACTGGAGCCATGAACATGAAGAAGCGTGAGTTTCGTAACTTGCACCAAGGAAACTGTACTATGGGGCAGTATGCGGATGACTTTAGGCAGCTAGCTCGCTATGCGCCAGATGATGTGGACACTGACGCCGTGAAGTAAGAGAAGTTTCAGGAGGGACTCAACGATGAGTTGAGCATGCAGCTGATGGTAGACACCTACAATAACTACAAGGATTTAACACCCCAAGTGTAATAACTCCATTTATGGCAATATAAACATTTACCATATGATCCTTGTCCTTTCCTTGGGGGTTCTTTTCAATTGTGCCTTCTCTTTTGTTTTGCGTTGTCATGTTACCTTTTCTTATGCATTCATACTTTACTTCATCATCATTATTGCATCATGATCATCATGGCATTTCTTGTCATTGTGCATGGCTCATTCCTAGTATGTTATGTGAGTTCCTTTTGATCTTGTTGTGGTGGTGTATGCAAGATCATGCCCATTCTTAAACCCCTTTCAACTAGCTCCACTTCGTTCCTTCTTTTCCCGTTTTCTTTAAATTTTGCAAGTGGCTTAACCCCTTATTTTTAAATGCTCATCTCCTTCCTACTTCTTTGGGACCTTGACCTAAGTCACCTTGCAAAACCTTACCTTATTTTGAAATGATTTGGTCAGGTTAAAAAATGATAGAAGTTTGAACAATATTCAAACTTGTTTTATTTTTCTACCTCTAAAAATGCCCAAGTCATTTTTATAAAATAGGGCATAATTCCAGGAGCTAGGGAATATTTTATTTTCCTCCTAACTCCTTTTCTTTTGGCCTGGGCTTTTCCATTTTGTTTTCTGCCTGAAGAAAATGGAAAAAGGAAAATCCAGCAGCAGCAGTGCAACCAGCCGACTCGGTCTTGGCCTCCCCCCTCGGCCCAGCTAGCCCAGCGCCAGCCCGCCCACGCCGGCCAGCCCGCGCGTCCCTCACGCCGTTTCTCACCCACACACCCACGCGCCCCCTCTGCTGTGTTTCCACGTGGACGAGTCGGGCCCATATGTCAGCGACCACACACAGCGCCGCACCCACCTTTTCTTCTTCCTCGCAGTCGCGCCATGGGGACCGCGAGCGAGCATGCCGTTGTGCACCGTCGTCGTTCTGGCCTCTTTTAAACCCTCTCTCCTTGTCCTTTAGACCCCTAGGGTTCACCTCTTCCTCCTCCCGCCACCAGGTGAGCTGAGAGCCACCAGATCCGCCGCGCCATTGTCGTCCCGAGCGCATCTGAGCGCACGGGCTCGTCGCCGACGAGCTCCTCGTCCTCCGCTGCCTCGCCAAGGGTGTCCCTCTTCTTCCTTGACGTCGACTACGTCCCCTATGCCTACTAGACGGAGCTGAAGGTCACGGCTACTTCTTCTTCTTCCTCGACTCCGACTACGGCCACCGCAAGTGCTTGATCGTCACCGCTGTCGGCTCCGACCACCTCCCGGCCAGCCGAACACACCACCGTGTTTGTGGTGAGCATTCGCGCCTCCTCGTGCCCTTTCCCCCTTCCTTTGCGCCGTCTAGAGGCTAGTTCGCCGAGCGCCCGAGCTCATCACTGTCGGACCTCATCGCCGATGAGTGCTCCGACCTTCTCTCGCCCCGTTTAGGTGCCCGTTCACGTCGCCATGCTCAGCTTAGTTGTTTTCCCCCTGCATAGTTGCGAGTAGAGCCCTGGCCTCGCCGCGTTCATCTCCGCCATGCCGCTTCTGTCATAGCTCACCGGCGTCGACTCCATCGTCATCTGGCCCATCCAGTGGCACCCAGAGGTGCGGGATTCCTCAGCGAATCCATTGCACGCATCCGCCGCTCCAATTGGTCGCCGAAGCAGCTCTGACGAGCTCCTCCGACCGCCCCCGTTTTCCCCTTTGTTCTGCATCTTCAATTAAGTCATGTTGAGTCCTTCCCCTTCTCTATTAGACGCACACACCTAGCCCAGTGGCCTGAGCCTTTCCCTCGCATCGCGCAGACCTGGGTTCGATACCCCGCCAGGCTAGTGGAATTTAGGCCCCTTTTTGTTTTCTTTGTCCCACTGACAGACTGGCCCCAGATGGCAGTCTCCCAGCTCGCTCACACCCACTTCCACACCCGCAGCGCCACACCAGCACCCCCTGGACCCACTAGTCTGTGATTGTAGCTAGTCCAGGGCGGGTCAGTTTAGTATGTTTTCTTTTCTGTGTTGAGTTTTTGTATTTAAATTCTGTTTGCAATTTGTTTTATTCATATATTTTGATTTGTGCATCTGTTCAAAATACTTCTTATATGAAAACTGCCTAGTTTTTAGTGTAGATTATTTATATGCAGTTTATTGCCATGTTAAAAACATTGAAATTGCTGTTTGAATTAATTGGAGTTTAAATATGCTCAAACTTGTTAAATTCATAACTAAATAACCACAACTCCAAATTTGACAAACTTTATATGTATTTGGGGTGGAAAAATGTGTAGATTAAGATGGTGCTGTCACTTTGCATGTTTAACAACTCTAAAACATGGTTGCTACAGATCTGTCCTATATGTGTTCTTATCTACATGGGAGTTTCCGGGAATTGTTGTTTGTTCTTTCCGGTCCATTTAAAATGCTAGCATGTTGTTGTTGTTCCTAGTTGCACCCCTTGCCATGTTAAACTACTTGTAAAACTTGGTGGGTGCTTGGTTAAATCAACTACTTAACCACTTGTGACTAAGTTTGTTCTTGTTCCTTTTGCATGTTGTGTCCCCTACAAGTTTTGTGTTCTTGTTCTTGCCATGTCACATGTGCACCTATCTTGTTTCTTTGAGATGCATCATATCTTGCCCATATTCATGTGCATCATATCTTGCATCATGTGTTTGAGCATTGCATGATGATTGATTGTTGTTCCGGTGTTTGTATTGTTGTGTTGGTTAGAGCCCGGTGACGATTCGAAGTTCGAGGTTCCTATCGAGACTGAGTTTGAGGAGCAAGGTTATGATCCCTCCATGGACTTAATAGGCAAGATGACCATTCCCTGATATCACCTATATCTTTGCCTATGCTAGTTGTCTTGCTCTTTAGATATGCCATGATGCCTATTCCTGTTTGCCAGCCTCCTATTGTTGCCATGAAACACTCTAACCGCCTTCCTAGCAAACCGTTGATTGGCTAAGTACGCTTTTGCTCAGCCCCTCTTATAGAATTGTTTGTTGCAGGTGAAGTTTGAAGATTGCTCCATGTTCGGACTTGTTTTATTGGGATAACACAATATATATATATGTGTGTTTAATACTAATGCACCTATATATTGGTAATGGGTGGAAGGCATGGCCTTCTGCTTGGTGTTTTGTTCCACTCATTCCACCTTAGGACCCGATAAACTGGTGTTAAGTTCCTTGATTTTGCGTTCTTAACACGACGGTTGGGGTTTATGGGCCCCCCTTGATAATTCGCACTGGTTAAAGCTTTTCCAGCAAGGCCCAATATTGGTACTCCATTTTCCTAACAACTAAAACTTGCATAGGGCGTTGCAAACCCGAGTTCTTAATTAACAACCCGGGCCAGTGCTCCTCATGAGTGTTGGTCCGAACTGGGGGTCCTGCAGGGCCACCTTGGGGAAACCCGAGGTCTGGTATATACCTGTAGCATCACCCATCCGGTCGTGGCCTGAGACGAGATACGCACAACTACTATCAGGGTGTCGGCACGCCAGGAGGTCTTGCTGGATTAGTTTTACCTTTGTCGAAATATCTTGAGCACGGGATTCCGAGGATACTCGGGTCTTCCCACTTTGGAGTTGCGACTCCGCAGATCGTGAGCTTGTGATGGGCTAAGTTGGCACACCCCTGCAGGGTTTGATCTTTCGAAATCCATGCCCGCGGTTATGTGGCAGATGGGAATTTATTAATATCTGGTTGTAGATAACTTGACACCATTTCATAAGAATACACTACCTGTGTGAGTAACCGTGGTGGTCTCTTTCCGAACTCGTAAGCTAGTTGCTTAGTGCTTGCTGCAAACATTTTAATAGCCTTTCCACACCTAAGGCTTTGGTAGTTTTGATACCCGGGAACGGGATTGCTGAGTCCTTGTGGCTCACAGATTCAACACACACCATATGTAGGTACCGCTGAGAACAATGCAGGAGATGGATCAGAACTTCACTGGGAGTTCGATGAGGAGCGTGGTCATTACTATGTTTCATGTCCTGACGATCAGTAGTGGTTCTTACTAGTAGGATTCGGGCTTGTGTTTATGGTATCTTTCTCGTTTGGTTTTCGCCCGTAGCTGGATCATGTGTTATTTGGATGATTGTATGTTATTGTATTCATTGTGTGACATGGCGAGTGTAAGCCAACTATCTTTAACAATTTCATCCCTGAACTTTTACATGAGATGTGCAAAGATGCCATACTTGACATCATTCCAGAATGCGCTTATGTCTCTAAGTCGTGCCTCGACACGTAGGAGAAGTAGTCGCATCCTAGGCATTACAAGTTGGTATTCAGAGCCTTCTCCGACCTAGGAGCCCCCTGATTAATCGAACCACTGACGGCTGAGTCTAGGCACACACAAAAATGTTTTGAGTCCTATATAT